>JAWWEM010005048.1:0-30380 GCA_035582935.1 Ormyrus thymus | reverse complement strand
AGCAGTCCTCGTATCTCCTTGCATCGTGGTCTTCTTTCGCGGCTCGTCTGCGGATGACGTCATCATCCGTGACAATAGCATAATTGTTTCATTTTGAAAGTCGATCCTCTCGCAAAAGAATCGATTAATTGTAATCGAAACGCGCCGCCTCTCAGCGGATCTCGCCGTCCATTAGAAATTTTAACGACCTACATATTCAATTTATCAGTGCTCAATTTATCAGTGCAAACAAATACCACCGGTCAACTAGCAGCATCGCAATGCCACTCCGACTATCGATTACCCACATGGCTCGCAAGCAAAGCAATTCCTTTGACGCGTCGCTCGAGGCTCCTCCGACTCCCTCGAGTCTCGAAATTCCCCGCCGAAAATCTGCGCTTCGGCTCCAGAAATCTTTTGCGCCGGCCCGCGCGTGCATTTCGTTTCCCCCGCGCCTCCGTCAAAGCAGCGGCCGCTCCGCATAATACATTCCTCCCCGCTTATCAGAGACCGGATCAGGGTCGCTCTCTTGATCGACGACGTGAACTAATACGCCTTGGACCCCTCCCGTGACGCGCACTCGAGTAGCTTTACACGCGAGCCGGAAATGTCGCGTATGCAAGCACCGACGAGGTGCGTCGCGCGGAGGGGAGGACGGCGGCTAACGAAATTTCGTAGCTGGACGGTCGCTTTTGATGACGGAGCGCCTTTTTTTCAGCCGCTTCTCTTTCAGGCCGATCGCGATGTGCGGCCGCGCGTCGAGCTGGAGCATTCCCCTTTTTTTTTCGGTTTCTTCCGCATCGAGAATTGCGAGTGCTCCGAATTGACGGAGCTGATAAGCGGCCCCGGGAGTCGATAACTTTGTGTGGAGAACTTCGTCGTAAGCACGCATTTACGGGGGGGTATCGATTTTATTGACGCTGATGAAAAGGCTTTTAGACTTTTTATCTTAAGTGAGAATCGACGAAATGCGAGAGTCATTTATTTAATGATTGCTTATCGAAATTCTTTTCTATTTTCATAAACTCGCATTAATTTTATAGTTTTTTTTTTTTTATTCTCACATTAATTCAATTACGTAGCTAATGTTTTGTGCAAATTGTTTTCTGGTTTATTTATTTGCATTAATTTATCAAGATTATGATTTAAGATGATTTATACGGACATGCTTTAAATGCAGTAAAATTGGAACCATTAATTTTTTAATGAAAGTCCAGTATTAGAAAAGAGAGTGCGGAAATTTCAGCCAATTTTTTTCCCCTCGGTCCCCTTTCTGCAGAGAATTTAATTATCCACTAAAAAAAAATTTAATTTTTATGCACCAACTAATAACTCTGATTATTAGTTAAAATGAATACTTCCACCATCATAAGCTTCCCTGCATCTTAATGCAAAACGCGTGTTACTATTATCAGCCGCATAAAAGAGAGAAGCAGCCCTTTGCGGAGCGGCCGATACGCTCCAACGGCCGCGTGATTTACGAGAAACAGCGCGCGCAGCGAATGTTAGAACGATTGAAATTGATCGGCTTAGGCGAACCGACGTTTTGCAGCTATACGCAGGCCTGTGCACGCAGTCCAGGCCTCCCGAGCGGCCACGCGCGTGCGCCGACGCGTATTTTCGAGCCGAAAGTAATTTCGAACGTATAAATTTTGGCATACGGGGGGGCTGGAAATTCACGATCGTTAGATCCTCGCGCAAACATTTGCGCGGCTTATTCCGCGGCGCGTTTCTTTTTGGGCGAAATCTTTTTTCAGCGCGAGCGCCAGATTGAACGGTGGGAAAGGAGGTTTTGAGTTTCGTTTGCTTTTAGTCGTAAATTAATTATTATTTGAAATAGAAAAACAATTTCAAAATCAATTTTGCGCCATCGTATAGCTGCATGAATGCGACGTATGATTACAACGAACCTGTTTCAGAAACAATAAAGCATAGTTAAATTTGAAATGATTGACTGTAGAATATAGGTGCACATTAATTCTAGGATTATAGATTATAGACGTACAATCAATCGTGTCTGCTATCATTCAACTATGTTATTCATCGAAATGCTCCCATGTACACAATGCACGTATATGTAGTAAATAAATCATAATTTTACTTAATGCACATATTGTTGTAAAATATTGGGCAAAAATACCAGTATTATGTTGTTTCGGGCAATACATCAATTTATCATCACATGTTTTTCATCTCGACTAATTGAAAAACAAAGATTTAATATTCTACGTTTTTAATGAAATAAATTGGCATCTTTTTTACTGTAAAATATTCATAAAAATTGTGTAAATTTACATTTATAAAGAATCTTCATTTATAGATTTGTTTATTTACTAATATTTATTTTCTTACCGAAAACTGATGCGCAAATATGTCACCAATATTTTATTTAGAAAAACATGAAAAATCTGAAAATTTGTTACCTAAACGAAAAAAACTTTCATTTGACGTCAGTTTTTATCCAGCATTAACAAACCAACAAAATTGCGGTCTAGTAAACAGAATTGATGATGAAACATTTTTTTCCAGGACAGTTCATAAAAATAATTGGGCCCTTCAAAAGACTAACTTCCCTTTCCACTTTGAATATCAATAAATTATAAAATGTTTCAAATTATAAAATATGCATCAGTGTGCACGTTGTAATTACCTTTAGAACCAGTATAAAATGAGTAATATATATTTGATCCCAGTGGTAAATACCGTTATCTCTCGTCCGTAACTTTGAAAATTTACAAACTTTAAAATTCATAATAACAATTATAGATAACTTGTTCAACAAACCAATATTTATGTAACCTCGTTTACGTAACTTTTGTTTCCCGATAATGAGACGTCTGAAAAACAAGAGCATTTTTTTTATATTTAATAACACTACCTGTTTTCTTCAATCCCAAAAAAATTGTCTCTCTTTTCGCCAAAAAAAACTTCCTCAATCCAAGGACATAATTAGAATTCCGCCAATCCTCCATACAAGCAACCTCTGAACCATCCACGCAGCCACCCGAACGCCGCATAATTAATAACCCGCCTTTGAATTGTCTGGTCCTCAGGTGAGCATCCGGCGGCGATGCAGCACGGCAACTCGAGTAACAGCGGCGCGACCACGCGCACCCTGGCCCTGCTCCTGCTCCTGCTGCATGCGGGCTCGTTCGCGAGGTGACTGCTGAACGGCGTCATCCCGCGCTAAGAAACAGAACTGGACAAATCTGAACGAGTACTTTGGCGAGGAAGAGGAGGAGGAGGAGGAGGAGGACGGGGGTGGCAGCTTTAAACACATCGTAGTCCAAGGAGGGAAAAAAACAAAGTAAAGAAAGAAAGAAAGAAAGCGGGCCGACCTCGCCGAACTCTGCTGAACTTCTTCTTCTTCTTCTTCTTCTACTACTACTACTACTACTACTTACTTCCGACGCAATCTATCAAGCAAGAAATGGAGAAAAAAACGCTCGATGGAATAAAAAAAAGGTGTGTGTGTGTGCGAGAGAAGAGAAGCGAGAGAGAGAGAGAGAGAGAGAGAGTTCGCGAATCTGTATCTCTCTCTTTTTCTCTCGGCCTCTCGGCACTCGATCAAAGTCGCCCTTAGAGGAGGCGTTATACGACTGTGTGTTACCGTACGTGAACATTGAAAAGCTTCGGTGAGACGGGGAAGCAGCTGCACCCGCAACCTTCACTTTATACATCCCGCCGCTCTCGAGATGACGAAGACGAATACTTTAGCTGTGTGCGTGCGCTTCGCGCTACGGGGAATTCGGGATGCAGGTCGATCGCGCGAGCAAACGCGCGCCGCATCAGCGAGAAACCGAAACCCGGGGAGAGCGACGCGAGAGCAGAGATTCCGCACGATTCCGAGTCCGAGGTATATATAGTGCCGAGCTTTAATTTCCCGAGGAAAATAAATGTGATCCCGGAGTTGGCTCTCTTGAACGAACGGCCGATCGAACAGTCAAGACTGCTCGGCGAGCTGCTCTCGAGCCGGCGATCGCGGGATCGGACAATCGGAGCCCGACCTCTCGGCATCCGGGAATCCCGGGACTGTTCGATGACGAATAATTGGCGAGGGGGGAAAATAGCGCAGGGCGACATTAGCGAAGTAGACCACGGAGCGTTCGATACACACGGAGGTCTGGCGGTCTGGGCGCGCTGAATCACTCGAGTGATCAAAGGCTTAGAAAAGTCAAGAGTCGCGGGGGGGCCGAGATTAGCGGGGAGCTTTGGATTTTCCGAAATTGGCCGCGTAAATTTTCATTCGTCCCCCCGCGGCGAAGCGACTAGGAAACGAAGAACGAGACGCGTATATACGCGAACAATTGCGAGGAGTGTCGCTTTCGCGAACTTTTTCTCTCGCCTCGAGCGTTCGCACCGAAAAACCCTTGAGTGCGCATGTGCCTGTGCGTGCGAGCGCGAGTTTTTGTGTGTGCGCGTCCTCGTCGAGCCGTGCAGTCTTCGATCTACGAGGTGAGAGAGGGAGAGAGAGAGAGAGGAAGAAGTTGCGAGCACGGGAATGAGCGCCCGTTATTTTTTAACGAACGTTTTCTCCTTTGTTATAGCTTGCGTCGAGCGCGAAATTGACGTAGCTTTAGGTATACCTACTGACGCGCCGTAGGAGGAAATTCGATATTTTATTGCGAACTCGTGAATTGTTTGTTCTTCGCGGTACGAGAGAGCAAGAGCGAGAGCGAGTGCGAGCGTGAGAGAGAGAGAGAGTAAACGGGAGAGTAACGTTATACACCCTGGTGTGTTTTTTTTTCTTCCTTAAGGGAATGCGAAAATCGTGGCGGAGAGAGAGTCTATTGTTAAACGGTAAAACATCCCGCGGAGAGGCTGTTATTTTTATTTATGCAGATTATTATGCAAAGCGCTTTAAAATCGCTCGTTCTTCTTATTTTATTTTTCCATGGATATTCATAAGCGCATGAATAACAGAGTCTGAGCGAATTTGCATGCGTTCCGAGGGTTTCAATATATTGAAACTATTCCACGTTGGAGTAACTTCGCTGGAAATATTCTCAGGTCGGACAGCAAATCCTGGACTGGAAGGAGCCGCTGTGTTTGTCACTAGAAAACTTGCGGATGCGTTAAATCTTCCGCGCGCCGTGTGAAGTTTAATTCGTTCTGGGGTTTAACGGCGCGTCAAGCGGTTTGCATAATATTCTGCAAAAATAAAAACTAAATTTGTTTATTAATAATTATTGCGAGATAAGAGGTTTTCACATCCCTTTATATATATATATATAGTCACTGAAACGACTGGGGTGTACAGCAAGCGAATGCTTTTTTCACCGTTTCCTTTATTCGTATAAATGATATTAATTAAGACTTGATTGCGACGTTAAGATGGTTTGTCTACAACGAGTTTTCTTCCTGTCAACATATCTTCTGTAGATTTGCGCGAGTTGCAGGTGCTGTTACATTAAATGTATAGAACATTATAATAATCGAATGCAGGAATTTATAAAAAAAAAATTAAAAAATAACAATGAATGTAATATATTGTTTATATTCATTTGATCGTTTGATTTTGTACAAATGTTACACGGAGCTCTTCAACAATGCTAGCTTTGAAACGTAATTAGCTTTTACATATGTATTATCGTTTACACTTTACGAATTTAAGTTGGATAATATCACCATTCGCTGCTATCTTATACGACATGTAAATATAAAAAATCGTCTAACCTTAGTATATTTTTTGTTTTTGTACCATTTAAAATCATGCTACATATATTATGTTATTATACGTAGAATCGAAAATATAAATATAAATTGTCAACGGTCGTCTATGAATAATAATTTAATTAAAACGAATTCAATTGTTTCTAATGTTTTATACAAATACCACTTCCTTGCCCTTTCTTTCTTTCACAAATTTATTTTGGATTTTTTCTATTTATTTTATTTTATTTTATTTTTATTGATCAAACAGGCATGAAATGCTCAATTATATAGCCAGACTGTGGGTAAACATAAAAGCGAGGTGTAACCCGCCGACGCACACGCAATCGGTACAATCCAGCATAAATAATAAAGTAAATAAAGCCGCTCGCCGTCGGTGCAAGATAATGTTATATTTTCTGTTTTTCTTACTCTCAGAATATGCATTAAGTATTATCCGTATTTTTGAAATAACGAATCTCAATTTCAGTTATTTGTTCAGAAAATTTTTACGCTCGTGCTAAAATTATTGCAGAACTAAATATTTACAAGTTAAATTTAAAAGACTTGTTTTTAGTTATTTTAAATCCACTTAATCTGTTAAAAATGATTTCAACTCCTGAAAAAATACATTAATATCAACTAAGGTTTTTAATAAAAGAGCAAAAACTTTATTATACATTGTTTAGTGGTGTATTATTAAACTTTTGACAGTTTTAATTTTCCTAGTATTGTAAAATAAAAATCATGTTTTTTTATTTTTGTTCAGCACACTATTCTTAGTTTATCGCAAAAACAAATAAAACTAGAGCTATTCAAACTTCGATTTATTTAAAAATATACAGTGAACGAAAAAGTGCTTTTCAATTAATCAAACTAGCCACAGACTCGTGTTCTTTTTAAATAGAAACCTTTGCTTCCTATATTTTTAAAATTAATTTATAAAAACAGTAATAACTATAAAAGTATTAATACAACAACGTTTTAAACCGGAAAAGGTTTTTAGCAGCAGAGAAGAGAAAAAAAAATGATCAACGTACCAGAGCGACGTACTGAAATTGCTCCATCCTCAACTCGTCTAGTTTTATAGAACGTAAATAAAAAAAAAAGTCTTTACTTTCAATCAGACTTACCCATCCGAGCGCGAGCGAACGTTCGCGATACCGGCCGGGTTAAAACCGTTTCCCGTTTTATAAGCCCGGCAAGCACTCCTCAAAAACGTATTAGCCAAACGCGCGCAACCGTATAGAAAAAGCACATCCGTCCGTCCGTCTGTCTCTTTCTCCCTCGCGAAGCCCTGCGTCGGTAAGGGGGTCGAATAATCGAGCGGCGGCAGCCGGACGTAAACGTTAGAGCTCGAGGCTGACCTAAGTGGCCTAAACTCGCGGCGCGCGCGCGCGCTGCAGCCGGGGCGAAAGGCTGCACGACCCTCTCCCGCGTTCGAGTCGAGTTTAATGAGGAGATTAAAGGAGGGAGAGAACAGCGGAGGACGAGTTTATCCGGGCGTGTGCGAACGGTAAATCCTTTCTAAAACCAACACGCGACGCAACGCAACACACGAGCTGAACTCTGGCTTTTGAACGAGGCCTGGGGAGAAAGAGAGAGAGAGAGAGAGAGATGGGAAAGCCAAGACCGAAGGAAGGAACGACGGACAAGGCAAAAAGGAAAGATAGAGGAGAGAGCTTCTCCGGAAGCCGGAGCCAATAAAACTGACCTACTTCGTGATTCGACGTTTCCTGCTAGCGGGACGCCCGGGGAAGCTCTTCGACAATGGCGACGCCTTTCTTGTCCGCCGAAGCCCTTTTCTTACGTCCTCTTCGCGACCAGGTCTCTGCCCCGAACTTTTACATCCGTCTGTCTGCCGAATCGGCTGAGCTGGGAAAAAAAAAATTATATTTGCCGTATTTTCTTGTCTCCTTTAGCTTGCTGCGGAGACGTCTGAATTACGCTCCGTTTTTAGGCCGAGTTTTATGACGGCTTTTTGTCCCGAATAGTTTCGAGTGGCTGTAACGAAAGTCTAACTTACTTAGCGACGGGAGCACGAGTTTATTGTGATTCAAGGTCTTGTATTTTGCAAAATTAGTGGTAAATGTCGATGTTTTTTATTGCTTTAAAAAGTCAAATTTGTTTTCCTTTAAACAAGGTACGTGAAGTAAAATATTTTTAAACTGCTTTTTTCACATGCATCAGTCCGAGAGTATGAAATCAGTTCAAAATTAACTTTATAAAATGTATTCGTAGAACCAAAAACTAGCAAGTTTCGAAAGAAACATAAAAATGAAAATCAGCTAAGATTCCGTCATCTTATGGCTTTGCAGTAAAAACAAGTAAAAAAGAGCGGCATGCATAAGCATTCGCTATTTCATGCGGTAGATTATGTTTTAATTATTATACTTTTGCAAGCACTTTTAATATACGCCAAGTTGCTAAAGCTGCAATTTACTAAAAGAAAACATTGTGTTTAAAAAGTCGGCCAGTGGATAGAGCTATTACTTAAGTTCGTAATGAAAAGATGTAAGAGCTGCATTTTCCTGTTTAAGTAGTTACTTTTCTAAAAGTAGCCTCTTTTAAAATAAAGATGAAAAAAATTTGCTTCGAACTTTTACCCGAGTGGGAGAAAACCCTCTTGCAATAACGAGATTCGCTTTTGTATTTAGTTCCAGATGTGTGCAAAAGTACTTACACTCTCAACTTCTGTAATTAGACGCGGAAGAATGAAGTAACATTTTGAATTTCACACTTTATTTTGTTCAAGAATTATATACAACTGCAAAACAAAGAATTTTAATTAGCAGACCACAAGCTTATCCGACTTAAAATTATTTATAATTACAAAAATTTATAATACACGTGGAACATTTTCTGTCAACGGAAGAGTCCCTCGGCCCCTTTCTTTATTTTAGCCCAGGAAGTTTATCTGGGGCTCAAATTGAAGCTTAATGCTTGTACTTTCATTCGCCGTCAGGCGTTTTTAAAAATTAAAACGGCTACCCCAATGCGACAGCTGGAAGTTGGTGAAACGATGCAAAAATCAAATCGCGACTTATAACATGTTAAACAAATGATTGTAGGAGCTTCAAGATGATTTCTTGCAGGAGTCTTGATTTTCTAACATCACCAGACGGCATGTGAAAGTATGTGTATTAAACTTAAATTCACCCATCAGGTGAACTTATAAATACAAATGCAAGAATAAACAACAAGACAATTTTAGATTAAATAAAATAAAGTATTCATTTCAATCGCTTCATATCAGTTTATATGGTCATAAACTTTTAAAACTGTTTGCCCTTTACAAACGTTCCGAAAACATTTTACAATATACAATAACTGTTGGCAAATTGAAAAATTATTGACACGTGTAATTTCCAGCATATTTTTTTTACAGTTTCCCGATAAAATATTCGCACACTCTGGTGGACGAAAGAAACTGAGGGGCGACATCGCACTCGTTACTCCAGGTTCTAAAGATTATCAAGAGAGAAAGAGAGAGAGAAAGAGAGAGAGAGGACTCGAGTTTATTGGAGCATCAAGAGCCAGTTTCTCAAGGAAGACTACAATGCGCCTGGCGAAAGGTCATAAAAGCCCGTCAGGAGATTGGAAAATGTAACAGTATTATGAACGACGAGCGCATAAAATAAAATTCCCGGCATTCTGGGAGAAGTAAGAAGTGATACGAACCGAGGGAGACCTCAAATGCGCGAGCTGCCGTTCGAGAGGCACGAGTGCATCTGTCAATTTAATTACCCGCGAGACCGCCGCCGATCCGCTGTACATTTCGCAACTCGCTCAATCGTACTTTAGGAGATGAACCTCGCTTTTTCCCTCGCGCCGCGCATCTCCATTCTGTATATGCTGAATGCGCGGCGCTCAGAATTTTTCATTGGAAAATGAAACAGAACTTTAAGGTAGTTATACCCCAAGATATAAGATCTATTAACCTTTAGAGGGCCGGGATTTCTAAAAATTAGTTGGTTTCTTATCTCTATACAAAAGTGTTCTGAGGTCTCTAAGTTAGAGCCAACCCAAGGTCAAATATTGGCAACTCAACCCATGACGCCATATGGCGTCATGCCGATCCGGGATGGTAATGCATGGGTTAAATTGGCCGAATTTTAAATAAACAGTTCTAGAAGTCGCTGATCATGATTTTGACGCCATATTGTGATTTAGGCTTGCTTATACCAAGTCTTGGTTGTGTTCCAAAATTCAAGACGGCTGATCTAAAATGGTGGGCGAGAGGTTTTTAGAAAATCGAACGTTGCACCTAAATTTTTGTATATGAGGATTTTAGGAGTCGCTAATCACGAATTTGAAATCATATTGTAATAAAATATTGAAATGGTGGTCATATATTCAATATGGCGAACCTTTTGTAGAGAACGAAATAATGGGTAGTCGCCACCTAGCGGTGATTGCCATCATCAAACTTCAAATTTGTAGATCAGCGTATATAACAATTAAATCAGAACTACAAAAATTCTAATAAAACGATTTTACAAATCAGAATTTATGACTTTGATTTTGAGGTTAGAAAAAGTGGGTCACTTGATACTTCAATTTGGACTGTAAATTTGGATTCTCTACAATTTTTAACATATAAATGCGCCATATGGCGTCATTCCGGCCCTTTAAGGTTAAAAAAAATTGAGTTAAGACATTTAACTAGCATCTAATTACGAGGGTGGTGATGATATATGTTATAAAGGTGCATTTGATGAACTGAAAAAAAAATTAAAAAGTCAAAACTTTGATGTTGTAAATAAAGATATAATTCACGAAAGAAAATGCTATTGAAAGTAATGAATTTTTTTCTTTTTTCAATTGATTTCGATGTTTATAAATTTTTAGGTACTTAGACATGAACAATTGGAGTTTATTTTTTACAAATTAATTATTTCAAAATTTTTTCACGGTCAGTTTCTAGGTAATTGTTTAATGAGTAAAATAGCCCCTGAACATCAAAATTAATTGAAAAATGAAAAAAATTCATTACTTTAAATAGCATTTTCTTGTATCATATATTTCGTGAATCATATATATATATATATATATGTATTTACAACATCAAAATTTTGACTTTTTAATTTTTTTTCCAGTTCATCAAATGCAACTTTATAATATATATCATCACCTACGTAATTAGATGTTAGTTAAATGTATTAAAAATTTTTTTTTAACAGGTTCCATATCTTGGGGTACAACTACATTAAATTAAACGTCTCTGGCGAATGTTTTCAAAAACTATAAATTTAAACTTTACTATTATATTCGATATTCTTTTAGAAAACTAGTTCTAAAAAAGTATCTAACAAATATTGAGCTTTGAAGACCCCTTTATTGATATTGCGCGTACTGTACTTGTTTGGAGCAGCGAAGTACGTAGGAACGAAGCAAATAGAGAGTTGAAATTAATCCAGCTGACTTACCAATGCACCTGTCAATCTAATTATTCAGTCGTCACAGTGTACGCAATGCTCTTTCCATTGAAAGAATAAAAAGGCTTTTACAATTCAGCATTTGGATTTCGAATGAAAAGACCTGCGAAAACTAAATTGTAGAATAAAACTTAAAACTAAAAAGAATGTCTTTTTATAAAGCTGTCAATACTTCTGCACATAAAGTAGCATATCATATGTACAGAGTTATATTTTAAGGCAATGAATAGCTTCGTAGGTGTATAGAAAAAACTATTCTAGTATAATATTTACAAATATTACCTGACATTTTACAAAAAAGTATGGTAATTTGGTTGCAAATTGGAAACATGGACCCTTTAACGAAAATCTTCGTAAATTACACGTGACTTTTAGTAAACTGCATGAGATATTTTGTAAAAATTAAAAAATATAATAAGAAAAATTTCTAAGGTACAATAAGTTTTCGTAAATACTAAATAAGACAGAATTTTATGGCATATTATTTACAAAAAAGTGTAGTAAATTTTTACGTAAACTATCGCGATGAGTCTTACCAGTATGTGCTCGGCTCAGCGAAATCTCTGCTCCCGAGCATGCGCAAAAGTCCACACGTAACACGCGACCGCATAATCTCACATCATTTTGTAAAAATCTTTGACAATTTTTAATAAAACTTTATAATTAAAAAATTATTCAATTAATTTTCTTTAAAAAAGGGACAAGTAAGTACATCATCAAGTTATTCCTGTGGCAGTTTGATGACAGATGATTTATAAAATCTAAATTAATTGAAAAAGACTGGAATCATCAAATATATTGTTTGAGCAGGTGGTAATGACGTTCGGCTGTCAATTTCGGAAGACCAGTTCCGGTCCTACGTATTTTAAAATATATACTGGATTGTTTATATAGGTATTACATAGCCGTTTACGTTGGGTTTCACATAGATTGAGTAGATTACTATATATTTTCTCGTAAAATCTCCTGCAATATTTGTAAAAATCAGAACATTTTTTTCGTGTACATAATGATAAATTTAAAATGTCATGTCAAAATTTCTGTAACCAGAGGAACAATATTCTTTTTTTTTAATAGGCTTACCTTTACGCAAGTAAAACCCTGTTACGCAATAACGCGTTTTCGCGTTTCAAAAATTAAAAAAGTACTTTCCATTCCTCTAAATTTCTAATGGTTGTTAAGCATGTTCAGCAAAAGCCAAAAAGCACATTTCATTATATTTTTCGAAACAAAGCTCTCGCATTAGTTGCGGAATTTCCCTGTTTTAACCTCAGCAAATGGCACGTTATCCTTATGAAAATGCGAGCCAGTGCCAGAGCGGTTAGCCTCGCTAAGAATTCGTCAAAGAAATTCCGCCCGAAATTCCCACGAGCTCGGGAACCAGTTCGTCGGAGCGGCACCGCATGTACATAGTGATCGATCAAAATTCGTTAACTCCCTCGCGTGCAAGAGAAAGAGAGAGAGAGAGAGAGAGAGAGAGAGAGCGAGCGTCGCATAACTCACTCGCTGTGCAGCAACGGGGTAAGAGAGCATTTCGATCGCGCATTCGTTGCTCATTAGGTCGTGCAATATACGTATCAGAGGCAGCTCTTTAGAGAACAACCGCGCAATCTGCGCCGCCGCTCTTTAAGTCTCGGCATTAGAGACGCAAAATTATGCTGTTCTCTGATTTCGAGCCTCTCGCAGATTCGAAGAGTTGTCAGAGCCACGTGATATTGATGAATCCCGTTGTCCAGGGCTTTGGTCCCTCTTTCGCTTCCTCTTTTTTTCGACTTCTCCTTTTTTATCTTCGATCATATACTCTTTTTTTTCGCTGTCGTTATTGACTTTACAGACGTGACATGTCAGCAGATATTCTCGACGGCTGATGGCGCGGGTAACTTTCTCGAAAAATTTATAGCTCCTGGGGAGAGAGAAAGAGGGTGAGAGAGAGAGAGAGAGAGAGAGAGAGAGAGAGAGAGAGAGAGAGAGAGAGAGAGAGAAATGGAAAAAAAATTCGGTGATTGAGCGTAGAAAAATGTCCCCCGTATAAAAGTTGTCGCGCGTGCAACGCCACACGCGACAGTAAATTGAGAATACACTTCGTTCGAGCCGAAAGCGCGGGAGGAAAATGCCCGTGAAATTTTGCTGGCCGACTTTTACGTTTAAAGAAATGGAGAGAAAAAAGTGGAAAGTGCTTTGGAATGACGGCTGTCGTACCGGCGGGGATTATTAGATATGCGGTGCACGATCGGAATGGGATTCATAATAAGCTCGTAAAAAGGCGAAAAAATAAATTTGAGATTAATTTTCGACCGCGAGCTTTACTTTTTTAATCGAAACGAAAGGGGATCTTTTAACAAAGTGTATTAAAAGCGCCTTCACTAAACAATAATTTACGCTCCGAAAGAATTGGAGCAGATATTTTAATGTTACTTTTAAAATTGCTACTAAAAGGGCGATTTTAGGTGAATTTTTTCAAATTACTGAAAGCAAAACCAATTCATATAGGAGGGTTGATATGTCTATTCTTAATAACAAATAAACTAAATTGGAAATAATATGATTCTATTATGCTAAAAACATTTTATTTTGATAAAAATTTGCAAAGTCGTATATAATTAAATAATTTATATTTGTCACTCATCATTAATGGAACAAGCTACTATTTCTATCGAAAATCAATGTAACCTGTTACTGAAAACGGTTGCACAAGACAGTTGCATAATGAACGAAATCTTATCAACCTACGACATTCGAGCACAACTTAAAAATAGTCCGATTCCGTTATCCGCTAAACCTGTTACCGTCCCAGACCACAATCGCCAAAGCGACTAAGGACTTTCACAAGCGTACCTTGCTAATAATGCACAGCCTGCAGAGGTGGAACGCAGCTTTTAAATTAGAACTCGATCGAGGAGGTCCGCGCGTGTACTCCCACGAATATTTCGAGAGGGCTTCATCAAGTTCGCGTCCAGTCCCTCGATAGCTGCTCTATACCACATATAGTTACGGCTTTCTTACTCTTCCCTCGCCTCTCTCTATCCTCGGTGTGGTAATGAACGATCGATCATCGCCGCTCTCCGAAAGCGGGAGAGGAAGCCGCGATACCGCTCAGGCGAACTTTCGGAACGTTTCACATACACAACTCTCCATAAAGTGTAAATATTCTATCGGAGCGAGCTATGGAGAATGCGATATACGGTCGGGGGGGTGAGGTTAGTTTTTAAAATTGACGAGGAGGGACTGCTCGCCGGGATAAAGAACAGGAATAAAAGAGAAGCGGCGCGGCTGGAGCGGTTCGTATTTCTTGGAATTCGATTGTGGGCTCCTCCGTTGTGTTGATTAACACGTTCGAAGAATCGAATTTTCCATGTTTTAAAAGATTGAAAGCTCAAATTATTTTGTAACGAGTGAAGTCAACGTTGATATTTAAATCCGTTATACTAACGGAATTTTTTAAATTTATATATTTACTCTGTTTCGAGAACTCAATATTAGCCGACAAAATTTACCTAGAGCAAAGTACTAACCGAGAAGTTTGAAACGGAGCCACGCACAATCGTTAGATTAATAATTTCAAGATAAATATTGTTCGCCAAACAAGGTTTCATTTAATTTTAATCGGAATAATGCTCGCGGAATTCCAGTATAAAACGATGTAATAAAGGTTTACGTAAGACAAAGCTTACCTCGATCGATTTTCGATAGTTCAACAAAGGCTCCACAAATCCCGCGCGCTGCAGGGTAATGTTCGACATTCAAAGTCTCACATAAACAATGAAACTCATGCACACCTTTTCTACTTGACGCCGCACCGCACTTGCAGCGTGCGAACCCGGTTCTCATCTTCGTCAGAGGATTATTGGAGCACCTTCGATGGAGATTTAACGATAAAGTCGTCAAGGAGGGTAAATATTGTTACAGTCGAATTTTAGAGGTATAATTTATTGATTGACTTTCGTTTTCAAGTTTTTAACTAGTTCGAACGCAAACGGGGCTTGCAGAAACTAATGTTTTACGTAAAGTAAAACTTTCTTCGAGTTTCAGGTAATAGAATATAGATTATGCGTTTTAACTCTTATGTAATACTTTAATCGCTTATTTCAGTAATTTTTGAGTTTTTTTCATTAGTTTGCGAGAGAAGGTACAGGTGCTAAGCTAAATTATAAAAATTGATTTTGACTCTTACTTTATTCATAGGATGTTTAATAATCTAAAGTAAGAACATACTTTTGTTACTGAATCATAGAACATTAAACTGAATCATTAAACTGATTTATAGAACATTAAGCACTTAAAGAAAACTTAAGTAGAAGCATCTAAGTAACTATATCTGTGGCTTTTTTCCTGACCACCAAATAAATTATAATTATTCATTTATTCATATAAATCACTTACGAAAATCTTCCAACAAAAGCAGGATTACTTATAATACGATAAACGCAGCATTAATTATAATACCCATAAATATAATGGCATTTCCAGTATTGCACATTAATTATTTTGAAATTAATTTCAATTCGAATTTTTAAAAATTTCATTTATTTTATTAAAAACAAAAATAAAATTTTAATTTACGCTACTTCAAAAAAAGTTAGAAAATTAAAGTATTTCTTCTACGAAGGCAAGTATTCTACTTATACTTGCCTTCTTTATGGCTCTGCCATAACCCTTTATTTATAACGATGTTATAGAAAAAAACTTAAAAAGAAAGCAATCTACTGTTAACGTTTTGATAAGTTCCATCTTAGTATTTTGACATTGCTCATTTCATTTGGATTATTTATCTTAAAAGAGATTTTTAATAAGCCGTACTGAATGAAAATTCATTAATTTGGAACTTTAATCAACCGTTTTGCTAAGTGGAAAATTTTAAGTGTAATAATTTTGTTAATTGCATTAACTGCAAAAAGTTAATTACGTCTTTGAACCAGAATAGATAAAAAAATCTCTTAAATCTCATTATTATGCCCAAAATAATTTTTCATTTGCAAATCTTCAATTTAACTATAAACTGTTGAATACATTAATCATCGCGAATAAATCTAAAAAAAAAGTAATAATACCAAAGGAAAAATGATAAAAAATGTACAAACTGAAGAAGACTTAGGATATCATATACCTTCGGCACTCTCGAGAGTCCTTCAACCGCCCGTAGCACGCACACACACACGCACGTACGTATAAATACTCGCACACTCTGCAATCGGCCGAGCATGAAAGCCCACAGAAGCCTAAGCTATTGTGCCGTTATTCGATTCTAGAACCGGAAAAGAATTCCAGAGAGCAAAAGATACAGGTTTTATCCAGCGAGCAGCTCGATAGAGGGGGAGGGCCCCCTCCCCCTCCACACACACACACACACAAAGCGAGCAAAGAGAAAAGCCCTCCCGCGGAGTTCCAGAAAAGCGTCTTGGGAGAAACTTGTACAGATATATTACAATTTCACCGGCGCACGCGACCTCGATTCCGTCGTCAAAGGCCGACTAACTGGCATTTACGAAAAAACTACGAGCAAACGCGTAGAGAAACCTGGGCGGGATCGTTCGGAGATTGTTTCTTCGCGAGAAGCAGCGCTCTTGTAGTACGTATAAAGCCTCCGACGAACTTGGGCCGCTCGCTGGAAAAATATCAGATCGGGCGGAAACTCAATAAAAGGTATGGAGATGCAGCAAGGGAAGAGAGGTAAAAATGTCTCGTCGAGGGAGAGAGAATGCAATTGCAGGAGGCACAAAAGGATTGCGCGGTAAGGTTCTGACACGATGTAAATGAACTTTTCGGTGCGTCGTTTTGTTCTCTTTTGCCCCCATTATTGCCGGTTTATTATTTGACAGTTTAATCTTTTTTCGGAATAATGTTCGCCGGAAGCTTTTACGAGAAAATCTCCCGCGTCTAAAATTATTATATTCATAATTAAAAACGATGAATTATTAAAGTCCGGAATAATTTATAACGTATTCACTTTAACATTTACCTATTTCGTCTATAAAATACCCCAATGTTTCTCTTTTTTTCTCCAGTAGACTGACTTAAAAAAAATCAATTTTTCAATATTTTCCATTTTGTCGAGATCATTAATTAATACTCTGTTTTTACTTCATATGAGTTCTTTCTTTTTATTTCACATTTCGTAGCTACCCACACAGCACGAAATATTGATGCAAGGTTTCAAACGTTTACTCAAACCTTATGAAACCTTGCAGCAATATTTCGTGCTGTGTGGATACACATTCCTTGGAATAAAACGGCGAACCAAGAAAAATGGAGATAGTGGTAAGAATAATAAACTTTACTTCATTATACATAATTTCATAAGATATATTGACTAGTTGATTATTATTTTTCCTTCACCCTTTTCGGTTTATAATTACTAATATTTCAGCACGCTCGAATACGATCAAGCGGAGCAAAAGCGATCGGTGTATGATTGATTCAAGGTAATTTTCCAGCAGTTAACTCGATCTTATGACATCCGAAATTGATTCAAAATTGAGCTTTGAACTCACAAATTAATTGATCAACGATGCTTGAATCGCAGCGGGTGGCGGTCGGATTTGTCCCTAATGGCAAGTAATGCGCGTCCGCCGCCCCCTCGCCCCCTCCTGAAATTCAGTCGTGAAACCTCGCTCCCCTTTTATATAGCAGCAGCCACCGACTCTCGCGTGTCATTTAAATTTTAAGAGAAGCCCACACCGAATGTTCCTGCACCGAGTGTATATGTACACGGAGAAAAGTCGCTAGTAAAATTTACCTTAAATGCAAGTAAAAGTTGCTTAAAAAGTTGAGCAAACATCGTAAGTAAGCTTTACTTACTTAAGTCAGAATCAGTACCTTTCGCTTATATACCTTTTAAGTACGTTTCACTAGCAATTTTTCTCCGTGTACGTATATGCGATGCATGCACGCGTGGGAGGAATCGAAGTGTAACCCCGCTGCGGACGTCCGCCGACGAGACGCTGCTTAATGCGCACATACGCGTACTTTTAATTAATGAACACCATCCGGTGTGACAGTGGAAACCCACGACCCATTTGCCCGCGCGCCGATACTAAAATTTACCCTCCGGTGGATTTAAAAAAAAAATATATATATCCCCGATGCTTTTAATTGAATTAAGCTCTTAATAATTGGTGTTACTTACGTAAAGCTGCTAATTTCGAGCAGCTCCCTCGTTTGCTGAAAAATTAACGACCCAATCGATTTGGCTCTGACTTTGATTCATTAAAAAAAAAAAATGCCACGGGCATTCTTTATGAATTTTTCATTCGAATGATCAGATAGAGAGGAAAAAAATGTTATTATAACGAAATTGATATTATGAAACACCGTGAAATAAGTATGAAATGTTGCTTGACTAATAACTGTTAAACCATTACTGAATTGTTTGTCACGTTTTTAAAAATTGTATTAGTTTTAATTAATTTTTAACGAAAAAACGCAATAAACCACTTAGCGACAAAAATTTGTTGCAAATATAAGGTTGAGCGATACAAATGACTTTTATCGATTAGTATAATTCAAAAAGTCAGCAAAAATAGAATATGTCCATTCATGAAAAGATTCATGGCGATTATATCCATCGGGATTCAGGATAAACGCATTTTAGACTAGAATAGAGCATTTTTATGGTGGGGAAGAATTCGGTACCCGGCTAAATTCGCATTTATCATCAATCGCAAAGCGCGAAAGGTTATAAATCCCGACTGAACAATTCGACGCGCGCGCTTTTATCTCTAAAACGCTTCGATTAAAAAGCGCTTGATCATTCCTGCTTCGTACAGTAATCTTTTATCCTTCAAAACACGTTTTTGCGTGACCAAAAAAAAACAACAAAAAACATCGTTATGACTCCGTTTCTACAGTAAGCTCGGCGGTCGAAAGTCATGCAATTACAAATGGCAATTCGATCCTGCGCCCTCGCGCGGCGCGCAATAACAATCGAGCGAGTTTGCAGAAAACAGCGCGGAGTGTCAACAACAGACCAGGCAAGCTTTCGCGCCGCGTCGCGAAAGCAATTAAAAGTACTAACTTCTCATCACCTAAAGCAGCCCCGCGCGCGTCGCAACGTAAACAAGTTTCCCAGGCTCTCCCGTCGCTAGGAATTCTAATTCTAGGCTTCGCGCTCTCTCCCTCTCTCTCTCTCTCTCTCTTCGGCGCACGCAAGTAAGTATCGACTCCTAGTCGCCTGAATATGTTTCGGATATATAACCGACGTATCGCCGTCATTTACATAAGCCTTTATAGCTCGTCCGCCCTCCTATCGACAGGCTTGCATAAATAGGCTTTCGGGGTTATAACTAACGGAGCACTAGCTTTCTCGCCAAATTTTCTCGGTTCCGGGCTATGTACCTTGGATGAGCTCCTTAGTTCGCTGATTTTAGGCAAAAATTCGATGCGCCCCGGTTAAACAAATATTTTACTTTGATATAGAACTAAAGGCACTCACGGAGTGCTGAATTAAGAAAATTTGTTGAAATACTTTTTATTGAAAATATTAGTTAGAAATTGGAATGAAAAATTTCATTTTTAACTTAATTGTGCATAAAAAGAAACGCTTTCTTCGTGGGTACTTTGTTTTAGAATCTATTAGCACACGGAGACTTTCGTAAGTGTATTCTAATATCCTATAATTCAGCTTTAGTTTATAGAGTAGTATATTGAAGTACCAGAGATATTGTGTACTGTACTGCATATTGGATACACCGAATGAGTATGTTGTAACAGTTTCATTGTTTATACACTAAATAGACTAATATCATTCATAAATTTTTCTTCTGAATTATTCATCGAAGTCGTGATTGTTTTAATTCAAATCTAATATACTATCTAAAACGTCACTCGTGATCTGTCTGCTTTTATTCAAAATATTTGAAATAATTATTCATCAAAATCATAAACTCTTTCTCTTTTGTATTCCATTAATATTTGATAGTTTATATGACAGTACTTTTAACAGTTACGGTTGCTAAATTTGGAGTTTAGAATCTTAAGTGTATATACACTGAAGGGCGCTTTTCAATTTGGAATATTTTTCGATAGCCGTTTTCGCTTCGAAGTACATGTAACTTTAGTTGGACTTTGGAATCGCTATCTTGAGAACGAAAAAATTTTAATTTTTTATAACATATTATTTTTAACTAGAAATGTATTCAAATTTCAGCTAACAATTACGTATCAGTTGTTCTGTCTACATTAACGATGTGTGTGATGTCTTGGGAAGTGGTGTACATATACTTTATGCGGATGACCTCCAGATTTACACCACTACGACTATCATCGATATCGTGGAGCGGACCGATAGGCTAAAGAGTACAGCAAGCTGTATCGGTTTGGGCTGACGAGGCCTCGCTCAACGTAGACAAAACATAAGCCATTGCCATCGCTCAAGCCACCTCATGTTAAGTTAACTAACTAAACTAAAAACTAAACTAACTAAAAAGTACACTAACAAAAAACTAAAGACTGAACTAACTAAACTAAACTTGTAAAGGAAGCTCATTCCCACAAGCGGTCGAACCAAGCGAGACTAATTCACAGCGCCGCCGCTAGGTGTCAATCGCCAACCCGCAAACAAAATAGCTCTTGTCCTGAGGCGTAAGTAAGCCGCCTTTGACCGAGACAAGACACCCTTCTCCGGAGTGTCGGACTCTCCATAGAGTACTTTCCAACTCCCGATACCGTTCTGACCTACCGACCGTCCACTATCCCCAGTAGACTTATTGGTCGCACAGGCGACAGATTCGTTTGGATCGTGTTACCGACTTACTACACCACTGCGTTAAATTCGTCTGAAGGCGCCGTAGTTGGCCTCTTGAAAAAACTTGTAAAATCTATCTTTTTATTAGTTTTTCTTTTACGGAACATTGGGTTAATTCTGAAATTATTCAAGAATCTTTCGAAGTATTTTGCGACTTCAAACCCTCCCTGCTATGCGTGTGTGTGTGTGCATTGGTCTTACTGGCGATCATGCTTTCTTCACATTGGCATACGCAATTTGACTGTCAGAACCGAAGAACTTAAACTGGAACCAGTACTGTTTTTTACACAGTTGCACCATGTCTTCCAAGGTCGAAGTTATTTTTTTATTTAATTCTTCTGATTATATTGGTAGTATCTATCCGTCCGAGAAAGGCCGACCTTTCCTCAGGACGGATAATACAATAAATAATATTGTAGAATATTACTCTCCAAACGGCTTCTGAAATTGCCAAGTCAGCTCGCGACAAAGCGTACCGAGTTGACTTGCATCGAAATATATTATTGTATTTATAGTACTACGAGATAAGCTATACATAAATTACTTACATGCATCTGCCTGCGTACTGGTATATACTCTTTTCTGCACTACAGATTCTGCTTGAGATCCATTTCTATCGTCATCTTCTGTTTCATCATCATGGTCGTGGCTTCCTTGAGCTGCTTTTTCCAAAAGCTCTGATATTTTTACTAAATCTTTAACAGCGACATTTTGCCTGTAAATCTGCAGATGAATTTCCTTGCTGTGGTCTGATAAATTATCAACTTCTCCTTCAAACAAGTTGAGGAGTATCCCAGCTGTTGCGATGTGCTTTCTAAGGAGCGTGCCAGCCAAAGTCGATGGATTCTCGGCACCGCATTCTCTTGCATATTTTTTCGTAATTTTACAGGCATCGGCCCACCTGTTTTCTCCATTAATATTTGATGGTAATCCAAAAACAAATGGGTTGCTTTTAGGTACATTTGCTTGCTCTCTAGTTTCTAAAATAAGTTGCATAGATTGCTTCATATGTGAACAATTAAAATCGGGATAGTCCTCATCACCTTTCCACGTAGAAGTATTCGTGAATATTTATCAGCTAGAATTTTTGCTTCGGGACTTAGAGATTTATACATTTCGTCATCGACGTTTTGGATTTTTTCAATCTGGTTGAAATGCACTATTTTCAGCCTTTCTATTTCTCCCGCTCGTTTCCGGTTTAGTATTTGGATGGTAAAAATTGTGCTTTAAAGTATCGAGTATAGTTTATGAAAGAGAAAGATTCTTTAAGAGCTTTGAAACTTTCATCACGTATTTGAAGACTGTGATCGTATAACTTTTTAATATTTGGTTTTGATGGTAATTGAATTTTTTTTTGTATGCGCATTTGGGCCTGAGATTCCGCGACTCTTTTATTGATTAATGGCCCAAATTTGGAATTGAAAACTTGCAGAAATTGTTCTGCATTTCTTTTTAAGGTTCGGTTCAATTTTCTCTGAATGCACTCAGTAACCCAATTATCAACAACTTTTTCTATGATAATTCCAATAGTTGTTGCAGTCGCTGGATGATCGAATACTTTTGTCTGCTCATTAAATGAGCCTAAAATATTGACTGATTTGATGAAAGTATCGAAATTTTTAGGATCTATCGACGAGGGTGCTGGATCCACCACCACGTCGAACTCGACGGACTTGACAGGGAGCTCAAGATCTCCTTATCTCGACTCACCCGTACGTTCCGTTGCGGCAGTCGGCCTGAAGCTGGTTGCTCGCTGACGGCGACCCGAAGAGCTGGCCGACGCTGCCGGACGACGCTGGGGTAGATCCGAGAATCCTCTCTCTCTCTCTCTCTTGTGCTGCGCAGGCTCAGTCGAAGGATGCTCTGCCTAGGTCGGCGGAGCGTAGGTATCTGCTCAGCCGCGCGACGAGCGCACACACCTAGAGAGCCGCTCGTTGATACGACTAAGTGCCCAACTAATATTTCCAAATATTATTCGCCAACGGCTTCTGAAATGCCAAGCCAGCTCGCAACAAAGTGGCGGCGGCCTTGGCATCTCTGCCGTGTAAACATAAGTCGTACGATCAGGAGTATCTACTGATGTAAACACTCCCGATCTAAGTACGTTTTACCGCCTGGAATGTCGGGCCAACTCGCAACAGAGTTGCGGCAGCCTTGACATTCCGAAATTGTGAATAGCGTTCGGGCGATCGCTTCTAGGCGAACGACGAGCATTCGAGCAACCCGTCGCAATACTTAAATTGATAACATTATAAATACACTACCCGTGTTAAATTGTGGATTTTGGTCATATTTTTCTCAGTCTTTCCTCCACCAGCAGTAACCAAATATTTGACTTATGGTTGATCTCCCAATCACCTAGCTTTTTTCTTTAATTTTTAATTATTCTAATGAATTGATTTTCTTATAAAATCCGTTTTTTCTCCTTTTTTGAAGTCCAATTTCCAACTGAACATTTTCCTTTTTATTTAGCGCCAATTTAGATTTCAAAATCTTAAGATGAATGAAATGAAATTAAAATTAATAAACAGTTTTGCAATCTAGCTCAATTAACTCTGAATAATTTTTCACCAGTATTTAATTCCCTCAAGCTCCATAATCATTATAGAAATCCGTATACGTTTACCACTCTGCACAACGATCCCCATGATCTGCACGCACCCTCGATTATACAAGCAATTATGCATACCAGCGAAAACGCACTCTCCCACCCTCTACGACTACTTTCTCTAAGCTCGCGTAAGCAACAATATCGGCAAACAATATACTCCTCCAGTCTGCCGCTTCCAGTACATAAGCCTCGTGACGCTGCCGCCGCGTCGCAGCATCACTGATCGTCCGGTCGTCCTCGACGTAGAAAGCGAGCGAGAGGGAAAGGTAGCAGGGGAAGGAGACAGCTTGCGCGGCTCGCCGATGACATCGCGCACTTGCTAGTTGGCCGTTTATGTGCACATGTACTTAAACCGTGTCCCGGTACCGCACACTATCTTGAAACGATGTAGCCTGCCTCGTTACAGTATCGACAGACGACGTCGCGACCTCGGAGGCTTTTCCTATAAACAGAAACTAATCGCTGTGTGGCCTTTCACGACGCGTCGCGACCGCCTGGCAAGAGTTATTTCTGTCGATATACCGCAAAACGTCGAGGAATATTTGTCGCGAATCTGAGAAGCTTTCGTGTTTGCGCTTGTGGATGTGCTTTTTATGAGGCTTTTCCTAATCTGTGAATTATATAATGGATTAATCGTTTTTCATATTATCGGGGATTTATGAATAAACGTTGAGCTTATAATTACGCGCGTTCAATCCTTGTACTATTTAGATATTTAACGTTATTAATTATGGATTGATGGACATTTATCGTTATAATTCAATTGAAGTATTACAATTCGAGGTAAAATTATAATAATTAATAAATGCTTTTGAAACAATTAAATTGTAATATCTTTTAATAATGATAGATTTTATCTAGTTGTTTGTAATTTAAAATTTACACAGTACATCATCCTCAATCTAACTTTGATTAAATCTATTTGACATTGTCACAAATGAAAACTAAGACAACAACCGACAAGTCTGTTTCTAATCATTGTCAAATCCTTATCCTCCATTAAATCTAATTAACACTCGGTTAATAGAATAAAATTTTAGAAAGTACCCTTATCAAAGCCGAAACTAGAGAACAAGGTCGACCTAGCTGGCTGGCGGGTTCTTGGGTATCACTTTTCCGCACGCGCTTATTACGCGAAACCTCCACTCGTCTCTTATTGCAGCGTCGCTTTACCGTACATCCATCACTCGGCTGCACTTCGCTCGTGAGCCGCGGGTTTTCCTGCGGATACTCGCGCGTCTTTTCGCTCTCTCTTATTCCCGGGATTTCGACTTTCTCTGCCCTCTCTTTGCGAAACCTTTAGAGTTCGAATATCTAAGTGAATGTACCACTGTGTTTTTAAATGTAACCGAAAGAGAACCATAAATTGTATATTGATGTAGAATTAGTCTATAAATGTTGAAGGGCCTCGAGGAAAGATGTCAGTATATGAGACGTAATAAATTTGTCATTCAATTTCTAAGCTGAATGTATCACTTAGATATTACGTTTAAAATTAAGTTAGAATTCAACTTTTATGTTGAAAGCGTAATATTGTGTCTTCTTGTAGCGATAAAATTATCGGTCTTGAAAATTTGAAGAATCGCATAAAACTTTATTCTTGTCGCGGCTATCTGCAGCTGAAAATGAAAATACGCCATACCTTTTCATCACTCTACCCATTACAATGTATCCTTTCGCAAAGTAACCAAAATCTTAGTCGCAAAATTGTTGCAAATTTTCAAGCAGACGTGAATTTTCCCACGCCATAACAAAACAGTCTCATAAATTTTTCGCGTAATCTAAGCCATTATGGAGAAAATCCTCACAAGGCTTTTAGAACGCTATTCGCTGCCTAATAAATATTTCGGCAGGGCAACGCTAAACAGTGGCTTAGATATTTACAAAGAAGGTAGATAGAAGAGGGCTTCGGCGGCAAAAGAACGCGCGAGGAAAGAGAGGACGAAGCAGAACATCGCGCGGACTGCAGTCAAATCAGCTAGAAACGGGTCAGCTCCACGTCGATGCCAGAAGCTGAGCGACGCGCAGTCGACCTCAATAGCTTTGCCTTATCCTCTCGCGCTCTCCTAATTTTTTTACTGTCCTTGCCGAGTTCACGCTTAAATTAAACAGACGATGCAAATTTGGATTTGGCATGTCTGAGGTGAGGAGCTAATTTTGCTGCTGTCGATAGCGATTTGACATTTCTGATATGGCTAGAATATTACGGACTGTGTAAATATGCATAATATTTTAATCCATCATCCTTTGAAATTCATTTCAACCGTTTTAAATTAGAGACAAATACTACATTCAATGACGCATTATTATTCAATTATTTTTCGTCTAAAGTTAAAAATTCTTGCTTTTATTATTGAAAATTTTTAGTTATTCGCTTAGAAAAATATATGTTTTTGTAAATAGATAAAGGCAAGAAATAACAATGTTTCAAAAATAATAGAAAAAAGAAAATCTAATTTAGAAAAATATATACTCTTTTTTAAATTTTTTTGCTCGACATCGAAAATTTTATTTAGTAATGTTCATACGTATATGTACGCACTTATGAAAGCGTACAAAAATTTATTCTCCCTTTCTTCTACGATCTTTTCTGCTTGCTCTTTTTTCCTCGTTTTCTTCTTACTTTCCATTTTTCCCCCCTCTTGCATGTTTATTCTTAATTTGCGAATATCCGATTAACCAATCGGAGCTGCAAATTATATGCCACAAGTATTGTTCACTTTGCAAAGTTGAATTTTCCGCTCCAGTTTTCGCGGGGCAATCGAGAAGCTTAACATGAGAAAGGTTAAGCGCTGTACAATCCGTGGTCTGCAGTCTAGATTATACTAATACAGAAAAAACTCGGAAATGAAATGTTGGAATTTTCGTAATTCTGTTTTCGCTCGGCAAAAGCTGCAATAAATATGACAAAAATTTTATGATAAATATTTAATTACTTTGCTGTAAAACAGATTTTCGTTAATTCTTGTTTTATGAAATATCAAGATTTTATGATTACGGTTCGATTAAATCGAAGAGAATTGTTTAAATTTTAGCATCATTTAAATGGACTTTATAATGTCAGTTACAACTGACATCGTTTGGTGTAAGCATTATAAAACTATATAACGATTTATAATTTATA
This sequence comes from Ormyrus thymus, assembly GCA_035582935.1. Taxonomy (NCBI): domain Eukaryota; kingdom Metazoa; phylum Arthropoda; class Insecta; order Hymenoptera; family Ormyridae; genus Ormyrus; species Ormyrus thymus. The sequence continues at coordinate 3,837 of JAWWEM010005048.1, read as the reverse complement.
AAACGAAGGATCATATCGGACAAATGTAATAATTCAAAAAGATCTTTTGATTGGACTCTTTTGCAGATGTTTATTTTATTTAAATCGGTTTTAAAAAATGATTTAAATGATTGAAATTACGTAATTACATAATTGAATAATATGAAGATTATCGTCATGAGAAATATCATCGATATGAACACGTCAAACTACTAATATAGTAATATATTCCTTTTTGGAATAATAAGTTCCGAGGATAAACGTCAAGTTAAAGCGCTAAAAATGAACCTCTGTTTCTTTTAAAGCAGCTTAATCCGCGGCGGTAGGACAATATTTCACTCGTTAATCGTATAAATTTCATAAGCTTACTTTAGGTGTTAGAAATTTTTGAATTATCCTACTTCCCCCCCCCCTCCCCAACAGCGTAATTAATCTAATGAAGCATTCCCTCAGCCTCTAAAGAATACACTTTCCCCTCGCGCAGCAACACGTACCAACCGCGTCCACGCCGGCGCCGACAAAAGCCTCGCATAATAATTCAGTTAACAGTTCGCCCTTTCGAGGCGACGCGGCTTCCACAAAAGGAAAGAATACATTTCCACGCGCTAATCTGACAAAAAATATGTATAAGCTCCTCCCTCTCTCTCTCTCTCTCTCTCTCTCTCTTTGCTAATATAGGAACAATCGCGTCCCCGCGCGCTCGCGAAGAATGTACCTTTCTTCTCCCCCGCACCGGGCAGAAAAGAGCACACACCGCGGTTCGCGCGCACAGAGAGCGCGCAATCGAGGCTGCGAGCATTACCGGGAAATAACTTTCAGCCTCTTTCTCGCCGCCGTGGAATGAATATTCCGTCGTTTTTCATTTCTAGTTGCCCCGTCATCCGTGTATAACCGTAAAACCCGTTGGATGGCGAGAGAGGGAGGCTTGAGCGCGACATTTTTCCTAGTGAAATAAAATTTTTGTTGCTCTCCCGCCGAGGGAGAGAAAGCATAGTCGGATTTATGGGTAGTTCCACCTTCTATCTGCTGCGCTGCGAAAGGGAGAGACAGGAGGAGGAGGAGGAACGAACTACACCCGCAGCCGAACGAACTCCTCTTTTGCGGATTCTCCCTGCGCCGAGAGATGACAACTTTCTCTTTTCATTCGCATGTCAAAAAAATTATTATGTGGATTATGCTTTTGCGCGGAGACGATGTAACTACGGTTATGTGTGCACCCGAAGCTTTTTGGAATCAGGACGCATGAAAGCTTTTTAGTTTCGCAAATAAATGATGAATATGCGCCGGGCTTTATTTTCTTCTTGTTTTTTTTTAAGGAACTAGAAAACATTTTTAACGCATAAAAAGATTGATTTGCGTTTTGCTTTCCAATCTTTTTTGTTGCCGGCGCGTTGCGTCGTTTTAAAAACGAGGACTCCGCTTTATAATTGGAGAATTTTAAATAATGGAAAATTCATCTAGAGCGAGAATGTCATAAAATAAAGATTTTATGCCTGTGTAAGCGCGCCCATAAAACTAACAAATAAAATAAAGTGTTTTCTAGAAAATTAAAACAGAATTTTTGCCGAAAACCGAAAAAAAAATATTCAAAATCAATTTTCTAAAATTTTCGGCCGCTCTATAAAATGTGTTATAGCCGTTCCCCCTAAAGCACATTTATTTTCGACAAAGCGTTATAAAATGGTTTACTTTTATGCTTTTCAAGTTCATGAATGCGACTGACGGATTTATGTATTTTTCATGGGCGAATCGTTTTTTTCCCCCAAATGAATTAATTCCCAAATGAAAAATTCTGCATCTATTACAACGAAAAAAAGTAGCGCAAAGCAAGCTTTCCATCAATTCGTCACCATAAATTCTGCCCCGTCGCACTTTCTTACGCTCGTATATTAACATCATTCACGAGCTGTTATCAGTTTATCGGGGGGCGGCCGGTGATTTTTATGCAGCCGTAGACAACCGTCCTCCACCCTGCGGATTTCCAATAGCTCGTAAAGTGCCGAAGATCGTATTTACCATCTCTTTCGCTGTGTTGGTTTCTCTTTGTCCCTCTCACTCCGCACGGCAGCCGTTTTGATATTGTACATTTGAGCCCCCGTCGGACTTTTATTTGCGTCCGCACGTCGTAGCGTCGCGCGCGCCGCAGGCCGACAATGTAAACGCCGTTGTGTCGATTAATCGCCGCTTTACGAGCGCGGATCCCTCGGCGTTTGTGTGCGCGCTCCTGTCGAGAGCGACACCAAAAAAATCATTTTCTTTCGACGCAGTTTTGCCTTTCGCCGTCTGATTTTTTGCAGCTGTTAGTACGAGCGTAATTTTTTTTCTATCGCCGGACGGCCCTTTCTCTGATTATTTATTTGACTGTTTGTTTTGTAGAAAAAGAGGGGGGGAAGGGGCAGGGAAAAGCCGGAATTCATTATTTGCTTGTACGAAGATTCGAGCGCTTCTGGATATAAGCGGGAACTGGAGTGTGGAGCTGGAAACGTAAGCCCTCGACGTTTGCCGAGCGCATTATTTGCATCTATTTCTTTCTCGCTCTCTTGGCCTCTTCTGCTTTTCATAATCTCGTTTCTTTCTTTGTATCTATTTCTCGTTCCTTGCCTGCTTATTTAAATTTAAAATTTTAAATTTCGCGAAGTAGAAAAATTAAAACTTTTACCAGAGCCCACCGGAAATGCATTTATTTAAAGCTTCAGTCGATCTAACGTACTTGTATTCAAAATAATTGCATTCTTTGTTCAATCCGGAGTTATTTTAACTTGAATCATTATTAATTAATGGTTTATTTATAATGATCCGAAGAATGAAGAGTGAAATAGAATTTTGAAAATCTATCGTGTTTCCGTTCGACTTTGTAAGCTAAGAATTCTCAGTTCAACTTTATCTGCGGTTTATATTCACATATATTTCACCTTTATATACGGTAAATTTTTTCATTTTTCCGCATATAAATCGGATGATTGCTTCTAAATTTACACACTTTTGCCGTAAAAGAAGCTTTAAATCTTAAAAATTTCATATTTAAAGAAAAAAATTCGAAATAAAAGTAGCTCTAAGAAGATCAATTTTCATCGTCAATAAGCTCAAATTTTACGAAATAAATTTGTAATTCATTTTCAAAGAAAAATAACTATTTCTACCCGCAATTTTAAGCGCAAGAGCATCCACTTGCTCATTTTTAAATATATGGTTGATTTACAAAGAAAGTAAAAAGTTGGAAAGCGTCGGAATTTGCATTTGAAGTATTACGAAACTTTGTCAGTCGGGTTTCAAAGAGAAAACTAATTTGAAAAAGTAAATAAAAAGGATAGTGAATTCTTTATGATAGATGAATCCTTACAAAAATCTCGTATAGATTACAAGAAAAACTCCTCCCTCCCCCCACCCTCTTCCCTCCCAAAGTTTACTAGTTTTCTCATTTCCCCTGAAAAACAGAGAGATATTTTCCCATCCGTAATACAAATTACGTGCCCGCGGAGCGCGAACCTTTTTAAAACTTTTCAATGTATTGCCCGGCCGACGAAAAAGTAATTTTTATGCGCAATTCAATCCGGCCTCGTATAATCGTCCGCGTATTAAGAGCTCTCGCGGACTCTGCGGGAGCTATTTTTTTTCCCCCTCCTTTTTTTATCAAACCGCGCCAGCCCAAGTTTTCGGCTCGAGCGCCAAACCCGCGCGGCTCGTTGTTAATCGTAATTGACGTTATTTCAGAGAGCAAGTCCGCTCCACATAAAGCACGCAATACTTACTCCTCTTTCTCGCTTCCTGCGGCTCTCCTTCTCTCTCTCTCTCTCTCTCTCTCTCTCTCTCTCTCTCTCTCTCTCTCTCTCTCTCTCTCTCTCTCCCCCGCTCTATCTA
>JAWWEM010005029.1:16431-30399 GCA_035582935.1 Ormyrus thymus | reverse complement strand
GAAGCTCGCGCAAAAGATTTTAAGCTCGGGGAGCGATGCAAACGAGAGAGAGATAGAGAGAGAGAGAGAGAGAGAGACGCTCGAGCACGCGGAAAAAAAATTGCCGACTGCTGCGGGCTTCTTTGTACGTATACATATAGTTTCTGTTTTTTGCCGAATCGTTTTCGCGAGATTGCGTGTTCGCGAGCGATGCCTACTTGTTGCTGGTCATCGGCGATTTCTGCAGCTCGGTTTTCGCGTCTCGTTCCGGAAATTGCTGTTTGCCGTTGTTGATGAGCTTTTCAGTTTGTTGCTCATGTTTACCGTACGGAACTATGATGCAGTCCCGTTAATTAGGTCGCTAATATTGAGGTACTGAGGAATCACCGCTCTCGCTTGCTTTATGATTGTAATTAAAATTTTCTTCGATTCCCATTACTACCTGCTGGTAATTGTTCAGTGCGTTAAAACAATATTTATTGGAACTTGCGTAGCATTGAACCGTCAAGCTTTTGATTAAAGTATTATTTAAGTATCTCGATCAGAATAAAGAAATATAAAATATATTTTTTTAATTTTTTTCATTTGAATTAGGAAGCTTTGATTGAATCATTGCTATAATTTTTGTAGCAACCAGAAAAAGGAAACAATTACTTTAGTACTATCTTAAGGCAGGCAAGATAAATCCCCGATCCATCGACTCAAGCGACATTTTTCACTTCGGTGTGTTTGTTGTTGGAGAGCTGTCGCATTAAATCCCGCAACGGAGTACCGGCTCGGAGAGAATGTCTTTAAAATAATCCTTGTTTAGACCAGGGCGATCTATATAAAGCCTCTTTTCCACAATACTGATCACACGAAAAAGTTTACGTCAAAACATAGCTCGTTAAAATAGTTTACGACTTTAAATAGTCGGCGGAACCTGAACTTTTTCGATTGAAGAATTTTCATGATTCGACGACTTAACTTTTCAAAATTTAATAACACGTTATTGAAATACAAAGCTGAATAAAAACTTTAAAAGTTATTTTTGTTTGAAAATTAAAAAGAAAAACACGTGTTTAACGTGTCTTCGGAATTCGCCTCTCAAAATACATTGTATGTTTTGGTCTAAAATTTAAAATATTTAATTTTTAAATCGTGTATCTCTTCCAAGTTTTAACAACATCGTGCTCGCGGCAAGAAATAAGCATTTGCTTTAAATTTCATACAAAAACATCTTGTTCGTTTCTGTACATCTTAAATATCCTTACGTCGCGTGATGATAATCTGTGAGATTGGTGGAGCTGTCACTAGTCTCCACGCTGTTTTCATCAAATTATATAATTTATGTTGCATAATTACTCCCGTCATCGCACTGCAACTTTGTTTATAAATATTAGCAGATAATTTTAACTTGAGTAGAATAAATTATTCAGTTTATGCTACCGTAGAAGCCAAAAAGTATTCCTCGGGATTCATAATAGTTATCATGTACATTTTGTATAAGCATGTACTAGAATCGAGATTAGGAAACTGGTAGTTAAAGTGTTATTTATGGCTGAAAATGCAAATATACTCCAAGCCCCGATAAACCAACTAAAATCCCGGCAGCGGGGTAGTATAATGAAGCTTCTCAATTGAATCACTTAGAGGGAAGCGTGAATACTATCCGAGAACTCAGTTTGCATTTAAACAACGCCTTATTAAAGTAGCAGCTTGGCTATGCGACAGCGAAAGCTCGCGGGAAATTTGGTCGGTTCGCGACGAAAAACTGGCATGCGAAATTCGCGAAGTGTGACCAAGTTCACTCGTTTATCGCATCGGAAACGACGATGGCTCCATCGTATAATCGGTAATTATGACGTACGGGTGCACATGCAAGGACGAGGAGAGAGAGCACAAAATTAGTTTTTCCTCTCTCTCACTCTCTCTCTCTCTCTCTCTCTCTCTCTCTCTCTCTCCCGGTGAAAGGGAGCTTTGCAAATACGCAATTCGACGGCAGATTAACTTCGCCAATTCTCCGGGACTAATCAGCTAGAAGGGGTAGGAACGGATTACGCTTACACTACAACATTAGGTGTTGCTAAAACATTTCCTGATTAATTGCAATTGCAAGTCGAAGGGTCCTTTATAGTCTACTTCCTTGACAATCTGTTAATGGAGTTACTAAGTACGACATAATTTCTGAGAAATGTCGAGCTAACTTTAAGATCTTATCCAAAAGAATATTTATAGGATTTAAATTTAAAAAATTTTTTTTATTTATTCTTAACTTTTTTTAACAGTTATGTTTCGTCCTTCCATCTTCTTATCAATTCGTATCTATCTATTTTAGTCCGTATCTATATTTTGATCCAAGAAAAATTATTATTTTTAAGTTTTCTGGGGCTAAAAATATATTAAGTTTTCCCAAAACCAGTTTTACACTATCTTACTTCCTTTTTAAAACGTAAAGCAATAAATAAGTTTTTATATATAATACAATATAATAGAATAATTCAAACGTGAAATTGTTTTCTAATAATTGATGATAATCTACAATAAGTTACTACAACGCACTTGTTATTAGAAGTTTAATCGTAAGCTTTAAAAAGATTTATTAATTTACTTTAATCATTAATTATACAAGTAAATCGACAGTTAAACCGACAATGAAGGACTATATTTAATTTATTAGCGAGCATAAGCTAAAACATATTTTGTAAAAAACTAGTGAATTGGTTGAAAAAACAGCTTATTTTTTTAAAGCCTGGAGAGTAATAAATATTACTACCTTAGGCGAAAAGAAAATACGTTATTCAAGGAAACGTATATGCACCTACAATAACAAATTTATACTGCTCCCGTTTCCTCTGATTTTTCTGCAGCATTAAATACTGTCGCATGGCTTGACTGTAGCTGTTTGGAATAAACTTAAGTTTAACAGGCATGTAAACGTCATCTATAGATTGTCTAGAATGCAACCTTGCAATTTCATATATATATAAAATTCTAAAAGTGTATTATTTACTTTGATTCCTTTTTTTTGAATAAGATGATTGACACTAGTAAATTATAAGTATTTTTTTGTATTCACTTTTTTCTATTTGTTTTGTACTCCATAAAGCTTGATCATATTTTTGGAAATGTTACCTTTAATTGCAATGTGGGGATTATAGTTTCTACGAATTATAAAATTATTCGAGAAATAGCTACCACATTAACGAAATTATTCGGTCGCATCTAACTAGTTAGTAGCTTACCAGTAACTTAGCTTTCAATGCTAACGCACGTTAATTCTGAACATACACAAGAGAATGAATGTAAATTGACGAAATTACATTTAATACTGTATGAAATTAACTTCATTATATTACGTATTCTACTAGAAGGAACAAGGGTAATTTGATAAATTAAAAGTTTTCTTGTATAATTCTATTTGGATGAATTGTTCACTCATTTATTCTAACAGCTTAAATGCTTTTAAATTTTTTGCATTTTTGCTAGACTATAGTGTATTATAATTGTGTTTTTCGAAGCTAGCAGTAATAATTTAAGTCGAATTTGCATATACATAATCCCCTAAGATACAAAGTCTTGAAACTCAAATTCTTCAAGTTTGAACTTCACAACTGAACTTAATTGAATGACTGAATTAAATTTGGATTTGGAAGTTTATTTACATAATGCAGAACTACAAACTTGTTGTTGAACAAAGAAAAATTCATAAAATTTTAGTTCTTTTTTGTCTTGGAAGATTTTAACATCTATTCGAATAGGTTTATTTAATTTTTACTATCGCATATATTTTTAAAATTATTTGAAAAATATAATCTTTAAATTCATAGAAAAGGAGAAATAATAATAAAACGATAATCCAATGCATGTATGCAATGTATTTATACGTTCAAGTTATTCGATATGAAACGATAAGAAAGAAATATTTAATAATTGTTGCTAGCATGTCACCGCTTGTTTCACTTCGGAAGATTGTAAATAAAATTGCAGCTTTATATACATCGCGAAAAAATGCACGAATGATTGGCTAGTAGCCGAACGGCTACTTATTTGTACTCCACTTGAGTCTGAAAGACGGCTCTTGTCTTTAGTGCTTTTAAAACGTAGCTAAAAATTGAATTTTAGCCAGCAAGAAGAAAATGGCAAATTTGTTTCTGTATTTACCAGAGTCAGGATTAAAAACTATTCAAAATTAGCTTGGTAAATCCGCGAATACTTGAACGATGAGTGTAATTATGTATGTTGTCTGTCAGCCAGAGCTAATTCATTTAGTTCGTTAGTGAATACCAGATCATAATTATACACTTGTTTTTCGAGGCCAGAGTTGCAAACTGTAAATTTGAATCGTGATTGAATTACTGCAGTAAAATTTTTTAATTTATAAGTATATTGAGAATTGATTGATTGAGAAAATTAAATTAGAGCCCTTTTCCTTCTACAAACTTCATATTACTTTTTAAAATGTAATTCTCTAAAAACATTTAGTTTACTTTACTCAAAATCACAAGCCGTTTTATATATTTTAAATATTTAGATTCTTAATAATTTTAAATACAAAATGAAATTTTTTTAAACGTTATTTTCTGAATTCATTAAAAAAATAAAAAGTATCTTGGCTTTTTTAATAAACAATATTGGCCTTTTTTTTATTAAAAAAACTTAAATAAAAATTTTATAGGAATTTTGAGGAACTTGCTCTTCGATGCAAAGGGTAATAAATTTCAACCTTCTTCGTAGAAGAAATCTTTTTATATATTAAATAGATTTTTTGATAACTTAATATTTTTTTACTAAGATATTTCGCATTTTGAAATGTACTACGGTAAGCTGAACGTGTTCTTTAAATTGTCAAGCTTCATACTTTTTATGCGCCCTTAAAATCCAAGGAACTTTTCCATTTTTAGAGTAAGCAGATGTCGTGAATGGCTATACGGCTTTCTTGAGAAATCGGACGAAGTTGAATACCAGAAAGTTTGTTTAACATGATAAGTTGTTGTTTTAAGTTTTTTAATTTTCATAAATGTAAATATATTTACAGAGTGCCATAATAATGATCAATTATTTAATATAAAATCAAAATACTACTATAGCAAAGAAAACGTGCAATTCTTTCACATAAAGCTAAAGATAACGTCAAAAAATGAATAATTATAATTTTTCTAATCGTATGTGTTAAAGATTAAAAATTGCGCTATAACAAAAATCAATTGGCGAACATAAATGAATAAAAGCACGTAAAAGGACCATAAAAGACGTGGGAAGACTTGTCGTAAAATGGAAAAGCCTTTTCTCAAAGCCCAGATTCGAAGAGAAGCCAAAGACAAATTTGAGGAAAAGAAGTTTCTAGATTTAAAATGATGCTTTTAACTTTAGCCGAACATAATATTCAGATAAAACTGCAGAATGCTTACGTAAAAAGAAAATATTTAAATCGATGCCCAGATAAATAATTATAAAAAAAAAGTAACTCCATCTAAATTGCCGAGTAAAGCAGCAACGCTTTTCACCAGCCGCACAATTGATTAGGCATCAACCAACTAAAACGTCGATAAATAGCGGCGAAGGTCCGAAAACTCTTCGGGCCGCACCATCCGAGCAATTTGTGGGTCAAGCTTGCGCGCGGCAGCGGGTTATAATTTTCTCGGAATCGCGCGCTATACTCCGCAAATAAACGAAAAGAATCCGGGCGAACAAAGACCCGGCCAATCCCCGGGGATGGCTGTGCACCGCCAGCGTTGGCACGTCCGTTTGCCTAATGCACCCGCGGAAAGGAAAGTCCCTCACGCCAAGCCTCTCTTTCTTTATCCGTGACCATCGCGCGCGGACGTCGTATATGCGGGGAGCCTCGAGCGCGCCAGAGATTCTTTAACAATGATCGTTACACCTTCGACGCTTAAGTCATCTCATTTCATCTTCTGGCAAGAGGAGCGCCGCGGCTCGATCTTGACAGGTTGAAGCTTGAGCGCACTGCTTTTCTCGGAGGTAAAATATGACCGGGAACGCCTCGGAATGTAACGCTAAGAGATAAGATATATTGCTTTAGACGGGCGGAGAAAATTCGTGCAGGTCGGGCATTGTCGCGTTGCGCATTACGCGATTTAAGTATGTCTGATTTTCTTCGTCTCGATTTAATTGTAAAAATTGTTTCTTTTTTTATGTGACAATTTCATGCCGAGACACTATCAAAAGCAGCTTGATTCACTTATCCTCTAATTACTAAAATCATTTTAATTAATGCACCGACAAAATTATTATATTTTATTCAGATGGTTTACATTGAAAGGTTGTAAACGGGATTCGCTTCAGATAAAACAAATTACGCGGAGATGACCGACTACGACGCTGCACTGGCCGCCCATTGCGAGTTTTCCCACATTTACGAGCGATTGATTCCGCAATCAATATCCGCTGCTTAAAAATTGAAAGATTTCACTGACAATTCCCCTCTTTAAGTAGCGTGAATTATTATAATGACAGATTTTTTTATATCAATTGTTTGAAATTAGAAAAAGACTTCAAAAAATTTTTTTGAAGCCATTTTTAATTACTTTGTCCTTCCAAGACAGTTTTGACATATCTTTTCAATAAAAATATATTCCAATGAACTTACCCAATTTTCTCATGCATCACATAGCTGCGACGAGTGTCAAAATAGATTTTTCATTACAAAAATATTTTATCTATTTTCATTAAAATGATATTGCAATCGTTTTTTCAGTCCACAGTTCGCCATAAACAATCCGAGGAGGACCAGGATTAATCATATCATCGGTCTGATGATCATACTTTGCCGATCAAACATATCAGAAACGTATCGACGAATAAGGGAATAGAATTTCCATGGAAGCACTTTGCTTTAAATGGGTCAAGAATTCTCTTCGACAACAAGAAGATTCTACAGTTTTGCTCTCCTACCACTATAAACTATCAATCGAGATTGGCCAAAACTGAACTGCGAACTTTGAAATGTCGTCAGAAGCTGGGTATAAACGACGTTCGAAGACTGGCAGAACAATGCCGGATCGAACGAAAGAAACCTATAGTCAAGTATGCTATTGGAAATTTTTTTTATTTTCTCTCTATTATTCCACTAGTTGCTGCCCCGTTGCAACTCAAACTCTTCTGGATTTTTTCTTTCCCAAAGGCTTTGCGCTTTTACGAGGGTCGAATGATAAAAAAGCGAAAGAGAATGGCTGAATCATTTATGTAGGCGGGAATCTGATAGACTGAGGAAAGTTTTTTCTCGACTTCCTTGTTTGGCTTTCTTGGGGAGATCTGCTTACTTCGAATGAATGTTTCTAATTAGTTTTCATTGATTACGAGCGTGATTGGAAATAATAATTGAGATAAAAGCATTTTCGAATTATTTTCAAACATACATTCGAATACTGAGGATTTTTACAGTGCAACATTCAAAAATATATTATAATTAAATAATTGTAATAGCGTGAATAAAAAAATTTATTTTACTGGGTGCTGAGAGAAAACGGAACGTGCCTGACAAAAGCAATAACGAAAAGTCGATTACGATGTAGAAAAAATTGATGAATTTTTAAAAGAACGTTGAAAGTTATTTATAAAAAAAGATTAAAAAAAGATTTCACGCTAGAAAGTAGCGTAGAAAATCGAGGATTTCAAACGTTTTCCAAAATTGTTTATTCAAGCGGGGAAAAAAGTCAATATTCTCCGAGGGGAAAAAAGTCCTTTCTTCCCCGCCTCCGGCGGGGCTTACCGGCCACAAGTTATTTAAAATTAAAAAAAAAATTTTTTCTCTCTTTTAAACTATTTTGTACGATTTCTGTGTACGATTTGAAGTGCACGATCATCTATCGAACTTTTCTAACACCAAATGAGGGCTTTTCAAAAACACGGGGAGAAAAGCTATTTCAGCTCATTTTCTCCCCTTGTTGCACAATGTACTATAACGTAATGCTTACGCATATACTGCATTACAAAATATTACAATGTGCAAAAGAGAATGTGTGTATAATGTATACGAGATAATTGTAATATGATATAAGCTCAAATTTTCTAATTAAGAATAGCTGTGCGCATGTTCTAGTTTTAATGAATACTTCAGAAATAATAGGTAGATCGATACAACCGAAACCTTCACATTTTAATTGATTAATTACATTGAATTTTAAAATAATTAATTATATTAATATGAATTTTAAAATAATTATTAATATGAATTTTAAAATAATTATTAATATGAATTTTGAAATAATGACTAATATGAATTTTGAAATAATTAATTATGAATTGTATCAATTGTTTAAATTTAAATTCTACTTAACAGTTCAAATTTGCTAAACTTATCATTATTTCGACGCCTCCTGCGCATATAATTCTATCTCAAATTAGCATTTAATATGATTTTAACTCAAAACCGCGTGGAATATAATTCTAATTCAACACATCGTGCAAAATGATTCTAATTCACAAGCGTGTGCAAGATGATTCTAATTTAAAAGCGCGTGCAATATAATACTTACTCAAACTTATCTGTTAGATACTTCTTATTCAAGTTTTCATGTAATATAATTCCATATGGAAATTGAATACAAGATGAACGTGGGCTAAATTAGAATCTTCTTGCACGATGTGTTGAATTAGAATTATATGGGCATATCCATGAAATCTTTAATTTTTTTCTGACGTGGAGTTTTTTCTATGATAATGCGGTTGTAAGCTATACAAAACTTGTTGATAAAAATCTACCTCATTAATACGGCACAAGTCCTGCAGAAGAGTATAAAACGTAAAAACTGCACTAATTCGACATTTTCGATTGTGACTTTGAAAAAAAGTTTTTATTAATTGACTATAACTTTTTAAGCCAAAATTTAGGATTTTGAAAAAGCCATTTTTGGGACCTATTACAATTTTGGACCTTGCGAGTCCCAAGTTAAAATTTTTAATTGGAACCCCTACTTTTTCCTCCAAATTTGTATTCATCAGCAAATTTTACGTTCAGATAGGTATTTTTGTAGTGGTAAGTAACTATGAGAAGCAATAATAGGTCCCAAAATTGATAATAGGTCACTTATCACTCTAAATGACAAATTTGTGTAAAAGAAAAGAGTTATTGGATCCGTAAGGTGCAAAACAGGTTTTGGGACTTCAATCTCAATGTCGCTGACTAGTATCTAAGAATATGATGTAAAATAACACATATTTAGAAGAAAAAATGTACATTGGACCCAAAAGGCCCAAAAACTGACCCACGATGCCATCAAAAATATCTATCTGAACGTAAAATTTGCTGCTGAATATAAATTTGGAGGAAAAAAATAAAGGTTTTCATTTAAAAAATTTAACTTGGGACTCACAAGGCCCAAAATTGTAGTAGGTCCCAAAAAGTGGTCATTCTGCCAGATAGCTTTTCCAAATCCTAAATCTTCCATATTTAGTGTTTTCAGCGAAAATACTTTCCCGGCGAGTCATTTAACCGTCCCGGTACTTTTTGGACACCCTGTAGAATAATTCACATGAAACGGAACAAGTTAAATTATGAACTTATTTTAATAAAGATAGCACGATTTTTTGCATTTTTTCGTTGTAATTTTTTGAGCGTCGGAACGAATGAGCAACTCGAGTTTTTCTGTCAGTTTTACCATTTGAAATGTCATTTTTTTTTCACACATAATTAAACATTATATGGATATGCCCATCTTCCACGCGGTTTTGAGTAAGAATCATATTGAATGCTAATTTGAAATTATATGCATAGGAGGCGTCGAATTTGTTACAAACACTTTTTTGTTAATAAATATTTTTCCAATATTGTTTTTTACATATCATTGGTAGACTATAAATGTATTTAATTGGTTTTATCGTAATTAAGATTTTATTCCCGTTTCATTATATCGGGAGAAATCGACTTATTTATGAGTTTCATAATCATATTAAATTGCTCGAATGAGGCAGTACGAGTATTACCTTGTAAAAGCCTTAGCCCCGGAAATGCATTTCGAACCCCAAGGCAACCATTTCACTTCATTTCCGTTCGGCGCCGAATTGCCGCATCCTGCGTCTCGCGCTCGAAAAATAAACGAGTTAACTGTCGTAAAATCGACATTCCTAATTCGCAGGTTGTACTCGAGCGGAGAATCTTGCTGGGGGTTACGATGCTCGTGGGCCTCTCAGCGTGCATTTGGGCCGTGTCAGTGGGCACGGATCATTGGTTGAGTGCTCGAGCGCCGGCCGACAGGCACATTGTCATCGGCGAACTTGGACTGAGGAACGGGACTAAGTACTTCGAAGGTGGACACATGGGCCTGTTTCGGTCATGCACCTTTGGCTACGTACTTCAAGATAGTATTAATAACACCGAGAGGATGCCCTTCCGTGAGTGCATTTATTCATTCTATTTTTAGAATTTATTTCGGCGGGAGTGGTAGAATTGCATAATACCCGAGAGGGATTCCACAATTTCCGTTGGGATTCGTTATTCGTTTTTAGATTGGCGGATGTCATGTCCTATAGGACACGAACAATATATTTTCTTTATTTGCTGTCGCTTTATCTTTATAAAATGTTCGAGTACAAAAAAATGCAGTAACAATATTGAAGCAGAAAACGAAATTAGACCAAGACAATAGCAATAAAATCTATATTACAAAAATAAGCGAGTTTATCATTTTCATTGATCTGATTTGTTAAAAAATGATTGTTTGCCGAGAAATGAGAAAATATTTTTTTCAAATCTTGCAGTTATTTTGATGGTGAGCAATTTCTTACTTTGATCAACATAACAGTAAATCAACAGCAAGTCTAAATTCCATTGAATCAATAAAAATTTATGATATATCACGTAAGATTGGCTTATAAAACAGGACGCCATGGGATTTAACGCTTTGAACTCACGGTTAAGGGAAATCTGCACCATAAAATTACAATAATAAAAGAAAAAGGTTAAATTCGCATAGTATATATAATAAACTCTGAAATAAATATAAAAAATATGTACGAATTATTGATATTTTATAAATGCTAGTCTAATATGGAGCAGTACTTCTCATTGCACATACGTATATTGATTGATTTTTACCAGGAACCCTTAACTTCATTTTTCAGAGAACGGCTCAGTATTGTGCACTCAGTTTTTTTCGAACGTTGAAAGTCACTAATCGATCCTCAAATAACCTGAATATATAAATCTTCTGCGAATACTTCAATTTTTTCGTTAATTATTGTATTATTGAAGAGAAACAGTTTACCTTTTGTGCATTCTTATTAAATTATTGTAAAAATGTTATTATATTTTAGATTATTAATATACATATATAAAAAAAAACTAATTTTACTATATAATTAGACAAAAAAGGGCCTACAAAAAAACAAGTTTAAAAATAAAACGCTACATCAAATACAGCTTATAAAAAAGTGGTTATTAATATTTGTTCAAGAACTATAACTAATAAAGACCCTTTAGTTTATAAATAATCTTTATGAAAGGTGAGAAAAAAAAAATTTGTTCAAGATGATACTCTGGCAGGTAAGAGTCAAGATTTTATACAATGAACAAGAGAGATATTTCTACTAATGCGATCTTTTCTTACTCAGGCTCACTCATTGAGTATAAAGTTGTTACGTTAATTTTTCCATAAATGTAAACTAAAAATTTAAAGTTAAAATAACCTGTGAAAGGGTTGAAATGGTTTATAAAAAAAACCTTTTATACCTATAAAAGCTAGAAGTAGCCAACTTAGCAATTGATTTTTAGTGGAGTTTTTAACTATGAATAAGCTTAAAATTACTGTACTAAAACGTGGTTATGATTACAAAGAAAATAGTAATTTAAAATATTTTATGAAAACATGGTAATTATTTTCTGCGGACTTTTGACCTCTAAATCTCAAATTATTTTTAACTCGAATAAAATTTAACATTGAATTATGTAAAAAACAGTATTGATTTTCAATATTTATTTTCTCGTCAGTGTAAAGAATTTATGAGCTTAAAATCCAATCGAGAGTAATCGCTTCTGAAGCGGCCATAGTTGTTCAAAATAAAATTGATCGTTTCCCATGATTTAACTTTTCAGAGGAGTGCAATCAGAATGAAATGTTTCCCCCAGAGATGAAACCGAAAAGGGATCGACGACCTGTGCAGGAATCGGACAAAACACTTATCAGTGAGTATATATGGATACTCATCCGTACCAAATTATCTTTTTAAAAAGTAATTTTACTAAATTTAGTAAAATTAACCTTTCGAGGGCCGGCGTTTAGATTTTAAAATTAGCAGTTTTTTAATTAATCACAACTTACGATGGATATTTGAAATTTTCAAAAACTTTTTTATTTCTGGGAGAGCCGGCATTTTTCTGTAGAAAATCAATATTTTTCGAAGATATAAAACGCCCAACAAGCGCGGTAGAGCTTTCAAGTTATCTGCCGTCCTATATTTAGGACAGACCGGCTCTCTAAAGGTTAAGTGATATTTATTTAGGCTTGACAAAAGTTTGTATTTTAAAAAAATATGACATTAGCAGATAAAAAAAAATTTTTATTTTATTAATGCATTGGATGGCAATAGTATAGTGGCAATAAAAGCCTTTATATTTATTTAAATATTTTTATTTTACTATGGCCCATTTTCAGCTAATTCATTGTTGAAGGTAGTCTGTAAATCTATATTTAGACAATTTTTAAAATATTATGTTGCGTAAGCAAGTATTTATAAAATTAATAATCCGAAGTAGTAGAACTGAAAGTAGAACTGAACTGTTCGTTTTTAATAGTTCCCAGCGAAACGTTGTTGTACTACTTCAATAGCTACAACTACTTTAAAAAAGAAATGAAATTGAAGTTAAAAATAACTGAATAAATTCTTATTTAAATAAAGAGAACGTGAAATTTCGGGAAACAATGTCTATTTATATCATAGATTAAGAAATCTGAAATGCTGAACTTTGTTATTTATATCAAAACAAAATTACTTATGATTCAAAGAATTATTGTAAGTTTTAGTTGTGAAAAAGTAAAGTGAATAACGATGATCTTGATAATGCGCCAACTTTATTCGAATTCGTAAAATATTCCGCGCCGTAAAAATTTAAGCGCCCGAAGAAAAATCTCCAATATTTGCGGAAACGCGAATTCCCATAAAAATTCCAGCCGCTTCACTGTTCCTTCCACAAGAGATTGAAGCTCAAGAAGCCCGCCAGACAGATATCTTTACAAAGCAGGAACGACCACTCACCTATGCGCTTCGCTTTGTGCATAGCCACGTATTTTCGCGGTGGCCTCTTTTTCGCGCTTTAAACGATGCACCGCGACATTGACATGATTCGCGGGACGCCCATACAAACATGCATCCGACGGATGACACGCATTTCTCGCGCTGCCGGTAATTCTTTGCTTTGAGCTTTAATGGCGAGACAAGTGCATTTCGAGTGCGTGTTAAGTACGTGAGTGTCTCTACTTTCACTTCGTAAGCACGCTTAAAGTTCGCCCGATTGTCGAAGTCTCTTAACTGCAATCGAACCATGAGGGAAGTCACTGTGTCGGCAGTCAGTTGTGACATATCCCTTCTTTTATTACCGATGGACGTAAACGTGGTTTAAAGAGAAACCGTTGCTCAGCTTCTGAATGTGAGTCGATTTTAATGAATTTCCGACGAAATCGAACGAGCACAACTGCAGTGGCTTTAGCAGAGGCGAAAAATTATTGGATTAATAAAATCCAATCGACTTTACTAATAATGAATAGAATAATTCAAATGCTAATTAATGATTCTGGTTTTCCATCCAAAGTAATTATTTTATAATCAAAAATACACTACAAAATGTTTTTATAAAAAGAATTTTCTTTTGATAAAGTAATTTTTTCCCTCTTTTTTAATTACGCATAGAAGCATTTAATTTTTTCAGAAAAATTAATCTGCTTTTTAAGAACCATTATTAGTTTCAGTTATTTTATATACAAATTTAAATTTTTTCATAATTTTTTTAAAATTTCATTATTTATCAGATTATTACTATATGTATTATTAAGTTAG
>JAWWEM010005029.1:0-16331 GCA_035582935.1 Ormyrus thymus | reverse complement strand
ACAAATTTAAATTTTTTCATAATTTTTTTAAAATTTCATTATTTATCAGATTATTACTATATGTATTATTAAGTTAGCAGGAAATCTCAGAGTTTCACATGCCGTTCGAAGCTCGCCTGTTGTAATCGTCAATAATTTGTCGATGTTTCGGACGTTTTGTTTGAAAAACGTCGTCCCTTGTCAAGGCATCACAAGTAGTAATAAATTTCATTAATGCCTTAATACTTTAATTACATGTTATTACGTACATTTCATACAGTTTAAGAAAAGCCTTCTTTATAGCAATAGTTTGAATGTTGACTGATCAACACTAAATATTAAATAATAATTTACAAAACCTTCATTTATTATTTCCAGATTATTCAAGAACAGATGTCTCGTTTGCCATCATAAGCATGTTTATTATGATAATGGGTTTTGGATTTTCAATTTACACTTTTCGGAATCCACGCTACATGTTCAAACGATTAGCTGGGGGTATTCATTTTATATCCTGTAAGTTCTTAATGTTTAAATAAATTTATTTAAATGAAATAAACATCGATTTAAACTTAGGTCTTTAATTTTTATGCAAGCTTCTACAATAATCTAGTTTTATTTCTTTTCTTTTTAATAACAAATTTTAAATACAAAAAAGTATGAAAAAGACTCTTACAGAACTTACAATTGTAAAAATTACTTTAGATTTTAAAAGTGGTGACATTTTTTTTTTTTCATAATTTTACATATTGCTAGATGTCAGGTATTAATATAACAACGAATTTTTTCGTTAGAATTGAAAACACATATTATCGTGAAAATTTAGTTGGCGAAAAAAACTAAAGTCATTAGTCTTTTTTAAGAATCAGTTTTCGTTAAATATAGTTCAAAGCATTTTTGCGGATGAAAGGTTTTTTTTATAAAATTACAAAAAATACGTTCCCTGTCAAGCAAATAAGTACTTCAATTTACAAGATTTATTGTTAAACTTTTTTAAACGAAGTAATTTCAAATCACGAAAAATTAGCGTATATCAGTAGAAACATTCGAATATAGTCAGGCATATATTTCACATCGATTTATTTTGAGGACGCATTTAAAATATTTCTTATGCTCCTCTGCTCAATAAACAATTTTCGAAAACAGTTTATAGCATTAATAAGCAATTCATTTCAATATAAAACTAATAAAAACAACTTTTTCATTCAGGTGCTTGTGTAATGGTAGTGATTCAGGTGCTCCTCTCTTCAAAGGATTACGGCAGCAAGCGCGACAACTGGATTTTCCCGAGGAATGTGGAATTGTCGTACGACTTCTCTTTCATCCTCGCTTGGCTTGTCTTCCTCGGGAATCTCATTGCCGGCCTCTCGTTTATGATTTTCTCCAGGAAGCGGAAACGTGACCGTGCGCCCAACGACGAACTGGCCATGGCTGATGAGCCGACAATTATTGGCCGTTAATCAGGCGAATATTGTGTTCTTTTATGTGAAATTATACCGCGGATCTCAATCTATCCTGGCAATCAATTTTGTATCAAGGACTAATTGTTTCGATCAAAGCTTTGGGAAATAGATTAAATTCAAAGAGCTAAATTTTCTACCTTGGTGCTGGGAGTGTTGTACCAAAATATAAATTCGAAAAATGTGTGTTTTGAATATCTGGGACTTTTGGGATTAATTTCCTTCGGTGAGCTAAAGGTTATTTTTTATCAATTATGCACCTCGATTCTAGCAGCCATAAATTTATCAAAATAGAAATTTGGTGTCAGATTTCTAGCGACTGCTTCTAATAAAACTCGCGCATTTGAACGAATGCCAGTGGAATTCAGATATTCGATATTTTTTCAGTTTTTGATTCGTACGAATAAACAATTAATTACTAAATTCTCGAAGGCAAATCAATTATATATTATATTTATTCTAGGAAAAAATGTGATCTCAGTCCTAAAGTACAAAGTAGAAAATTTCGCAAGAATTTAAAAAACTCCAATTACACTGAAACCCGCATTGAGTGTACTAAGGGGTGTATCGATGTACAAAATATTTTCCCCTTATTCCCCAAGATCGATTTTAAAGACGTAAAGGAGTATTGGAAAAGTTTCGCTTCGAATGGAGAAGCTGTAAATGTAAATGTTATTGGCGGAGAAGCGGACGAAAAAAGCTACAACAATAGAAAGTGGTGCTTGTAAAGCAGAAATGGCTGCTCAAATGGAGAACACAAAGGAAGAGGCCATTGCTTTTTTACTGGTTAAGCCGTTCCGTGTCATTCATCTTTTTGCTCGATTTGAAATATTTTTATTTAAATGCTATCCCAATATTGAAAAGGGCTCTCTGGCATTCTGTTGCAATGGATAATACAAGAATATAAATTTAAATTTTAGGTTGAGGAAATGTACCGTGATTTAAACTGCATGTTATTTTAATTACTTTGATTTATTGGCAACTAATGGCAGTATGGCATGCAAGCATTGATAATGATACGAACGAGAGCTTAGAAGGTAACGTAAGAATCTATAACAAAAGTTTATTTTCTACGTGTGATAAATGAATCCTTCCTTTTGGTGTATATTTGCATACATAGCGAGAACCAAAGCGTAACTTTAATTGTTAAAATGATATAAAAATATTTATTTTCATCTTTCATAATGTGTGCTCGTGAACTGTAAAAAAATCTTCGAGAATGTAAAAATATTTTCGTTAATGCTATCAAACGTTGATCTTTATTGTACATAAATGAGTTATTGGCATGTGTACATTGTATATTTTTCAAAATATATATAAACATGCAAGCATAAACGTAAAGGGGCAAAAAGAATATATTTTTAGATAGTTATTGACACGGAGACACACAACAAGGGAAGCAAGAAGATCTGTACAATGTATATTTTTTAAAGTTATTAACATAAAGGAATAAAGCAAAGGAGAAGTATGGAATGTAAATCAAAAGTGAGGTTCCGTAGTTTTGAGAGCAATTGTAATAATTTAGATATTAATTACAAAGACTATTTTCAATACTTAAAAAAGTATAAAACTTTGTACTTCACTGTAGAAATAAGAAATAATATATTCTTCATACGTGTATGTGATGACCGATGTGACCAAAATTAAACACAAAAATGTTCTTGGATATATCTCTATTTTTTTAACAGCGTTATTATCTTTTTACTTTTTAACGATACTTTCTGATCTGTAAATAATGAGAAAAACATGTTGTGAACATTTTCTCTGTATTGTTTGGGTCGTAAACAGCACATACAACCTTTATATTTGAGTCTGCCTTTTTTTTTTATAAATGTCTTATTAATATAATATGTAAGATCTGATATAAATTTATTTTTTCAATGTTAGACGATATATTGTATTTTTTTCCTATCCTTTGAGCATGACAGTTACATTTTATAAAAACATATTACTCGAATTTTATTCGTTTCATAGTGTAACGCTCGAAGTTACAAATTGAAAATTTTGTGCTTACTTTCAATTAAAAACATCACAACATTTTTTTAGTCATTGCCCGAATTTCTTCGCGGAGCATGAACATCGATCGTCCATTTGATTTTTTTAAGTCTTAATTTTTTAGAAACCCTTAGAGGATTTGTTTTTAAAATCGCTTTCTAATCTATATATGTTTAACCCTTAGAGTCAAAGCTTTTTTTGGAGATCGATAGCATAAATTTGAACTTATATTATTGATCTGAGTGTACTTTTACGTAATTTAAGAGTTTTTTCGAATTCTTAGACCCATTAGTTACCGAGAACCTAAGTGCCCTCTACACTGAGCATTGACGCAAAGACTAGAAAATGAAAGAATGTTGATTGATTGATGATTTTTTAAATCTTGTCCTCTGTACAGGACACTGCGACTCCAAGGGTTAATAAGAAAATCATTATATACGTAAAAAAATGGCACGGAAATACATTATATTGCGTTTTTAACGCTCAGCGTTTTGTATTCAAAAAGCACCAATCTATTTTTAACGAGTCAAACACATTTTAAATCAACTAAAATGTGAAATTGTCAGAATTTTGTTAATTTTTCTTTTTGTTTCTTGAAATATAATAGACTTATGTTATAATGGTAAGTTTTATAGATAAACCAGCTTATTGATTGTCCAGCAACAAAACTTTCTCGTCCGACTCAATTAAGTTGCTATCTTGACTCGAAATTTCACCGTTTTCCGTATTATTTTGAACCTCCTTTTTTGTTTCATCTTCATTTTCAGATTCGTAGTCACTGGATTGAACTATTTGGGCTAGTCTTGCATATCTGGAAAAGAAATACTTTTATGTATTCACATTGCATTCGAGGAGAATACATACTTCTATATTTTCAGCACATTTCAAGCGAGAAATAAGTATAAAAGAAACAAATAAAAGTTGCGTACCTGACGGTATATCAGACTGGCGTAGTTTTTTTGAATGAATTCGATTTCCACCCGCTATTTCTCACAGTCTCTGGCAGAGGCGGTAAATTTTCACCCAGGTCGAAAGTCACAAATTCTTGCTGCATTCCTGCAGCGTATTCTTCCTGAAGAACGTCTGCTATTGTACTTACCTGCAATATTCGATATTTGTACGCTTATTAAAAAATATATAAGATCTCTAGATTTAATCGGTTTTAATGCAGTTCTTTGAATTTTCACAGCCTACTTGTTACGAAAATCGAATAAACGAATTTTGCAGCTTTTCGCGCTGAGCATTAATTTGGCTGTAGGATTGGTTGAGTCTGCCAGCTTTTTAAAATATATGAAATTAAGCGGCGTAAAAACGGTGCCACCGCTTTATTAATTTGAATTTGAATTTACTTTTTTACTACAAATATTCTTGTATTTCAATAATTAAATGAAAAATTCGACGTAAAATTCTTTTATTTTCTGTATCATACACAGATACAGAATTCTATGTTTTCTATGTATTTATTTAGTCTATTTCAACAAGAATTTCGTTAATAAAGAGCTATTTCTTTTGAGGTCAAAGTAATATGAATTTTTAAAAATTAAATTGAATCAAACTATTACGTTTTATTAAAAGTCTAATTATCAAATATAATCGCGAGAAAATTACAAAGCTTGCAAATTGCGAGTATAATTATTGATTCAAATGCAAGAGTAAAAAACCTCGGGATTTTACAATAAACAAAGAACTACAAATCAAGCCTGAATAAGCATCCAATTTAAAGAGCAGACAAATTACACGCTTTAAATTTGCATTCGCGCGAGCGAAGAATTTCGGAACTAATTAATTTCCTCGACTCGGTTAAATCCGATCTGTTTGTTATTAGTGGCGGTAGCGCCGTACCGTTTCAGTCGTGAGATCATGCGTCATGCCGGAATGATAATGATTGCAAGCGACGCCTGGCGGAGTCGGCAGATAATCGTCGTACTCGAGGTGGTGATGATGATGATGATGATGCTGGTGATGATCGATCGGCTCGCCCTCGTAAAAGTACCTCTTTTGATGGCGCTCGCAGAGATGGTACCCGCCGCCGCCTCTGTAGACGTTGTTCGCCTGGGCCACCGTGTGCACGTGGTGATTGTCCAGTAAATAGGTTTCTCGCTGAAAGCCAGAATTTCATGTCACTCGGCGTTGCAGCTAAATAATGTGGGAAAAAGTGCCTTTTTGTCAATGGTATTAGGAAAAGTTCGTCAAAGGAGGTTCGACCACTTCCTGTACATAGAAGTAATTAAAATCCGAAATATGGTATTTTGGACCGCAATGCTTCCTGTACGTGATGTTCGTAAGCATGCCACTATACCCTCCCCTCCAGTTTCCCAACTCATGAGCTTGGCACCCTCGCTTCGCTCATATCCACTATCCTCAACCGTTCAATCGTTTGACTAAGTTAAAAAAAAAAAAAAATAAAGTTTAAAAATAAGGCGGGCGATCTTCTCGCACTCGGGTACATTAGCGTTTGCGGAAGTTAGTTACCGTGCCTGTATAGGTAAGTCTTCACTTGTCTCTAAGTATACTGCTGCGTGCACTTGTCGGATAATGTATTATTTAAAATAAGAGTTGAAACAGTGACGCTGCTTAAATATTCATAATGCTTGTGCACACGCTTTAAGGACATTTCGGTCTTTCAAGAAGCTATTTTTAAACTCGTCCAGCTTTTGGTGTATCAAAATAATGAATGCGAGAGGATTCAAAGCTTGTTAATTAAATTTTTAATTCTTTAACCTATGCACGGAGGAACGAAGAATTATGAAAGGTAATTTATTTTTATTTCGCCAGTCAAGAGTCTATATTTCATCTGAATAATAATTTGAGTTTTAATATGAAAAGCTCGAATAAAAGAGATTTTTAAATGTATTTCATTTCAATTTTAAATTTCCTTTACAAATTTTTATGGCGAGAAATGCAAATTTTAATAACTGAATTACTGAAAATTTAATTGACTTTCAGGCAGAACGAACCTTTTATGTAGTTTTTAAACAAGCCATTTTCATTTTTCCAAGAAAGTTACAGAGTAACCATAACTCCCTTTTAAGCTGTCAAAAACTAAGTCCTTAAAAAGTTCCTTCATTCTTTTATTTCAAATGTAAATACCATACACACAATTGACAGTTTATTTAATTGCGTCAGAAATTATTCAAAGATTAAATCTTCGACCTGAATGTCATTTTCGCGAATGTCAGTGCACAACCCGGAATGCACTGCAGCTTTACGAAAACGTTAAAACTACGGGATAATGTTCATTCGCAGTACGCCTCATTACGGCGCGCGCTGAATTACGGCCCCGCCTGACTATTGAATAAATTTGTCGGCCAAGCGGTTAAGTGGCGCGCAGACCCACAACATTCCCTCGAGCGATTCGCTAAATAAGTACTCGAGCGAAGGGCACACCGAGGTACGTGACGGACCTCCCGAACTCGCGGCGCGAAGTCGCGCGCGTGCATCTGCCTGAGCGTCTTGCGCGACTCCGACGCACAAGTGGGCAGGATAGGATACTTACGCTCGGGTACTTGCGCTGCTTCGAAACTTCGCGAGCGAATTCGATCTGCTGCCAGGAGATGTGCAGGAAGATGGCAGTCGTGCCGGCGAACTCCGTTGTTATGAAGCCGCTTACGTACAGTAAGAAGGAGTAACCGTAGCGGTAAACAAACGGCGGTCCCTGCGTTCGAGTGCACAAAAAATTCAGCATTACTTTTTGCCCGCGCTTGCGGCTGAGGATTGAAGGGCTGTTATCGTAATGAGATAACTGCGAGTAATATAGTAATTATGTAGCGCTCTTGTTTTATCGAAGAAAAGAGCTTTAACGTTAATCACAATTTTTCTTTTAATCCTACGCGTTTAATGATTAAAATTAAACGTTTGAAACAGCAGATTCAAATTATTTATTATTTGTTTAAACTGCTCACTTTGAAATATTGGTTATTACGATTTTTTAATTTTAAACTTTTTCACGGCAACCTCTAGAGATGAATCTCATCAATATGCAGAAGATTCTTTACTCCTGCTGTAAAATTTTAAAGTCTGGTTATAAAATGCTTATGAGAGAAAAGATATCTATTATCGTTAAAATCTATTGTCGTCTATGAATACAAGAACAAGCATTAACTTCGTCCTTCAGGAGTTTTAAAAATTTAAATAACATTTTTATCATATGAAAAAAAGACGTTTTTATTAATTTTTCTAAGAAACAGTTTTATTAAAAATATTTAAATTCTGTTACAAATGCAATATCAAAATAAATCAAGATAACATTACTGTAGAGAATGAAAAATTGCCTTTGAGGTATAAAAATATCAATAAATTAAACGATCTCGATTTCCCAAGTCATAAAATGTTGTTGTTGCATTTTGTGCATAATGTTTTGAAGTATTTTTTACTACTTTCAATTTCATAAATTCGAATAAGCGTACATAAAAACTAATGAAATTTTTCCACTTGCGGGCAAAATTTATTACGAATCAGAATAAATCACGATACTTTTTATTTTGGGATTAAGTACTTAGTATAAAATGCACGAGACTCAATAACGAGCTAGCAATTTTTTTTCCTTTTTGAATTGCAGCTCTCTATTTCCGTTACAGAGTGCCTTATATCCAATTCTGGTCAACTGCCAGTATAACTAATTGTATGAAATGCAGCGGGGTAAGCACTTTTCTATTAATTTTTTGCTTACTTGAAACGACGAGCGAGGTCGCAATTTACTGCCCACCTCGGCTTTAAACACGGATATGTACATGACCATACCAAGGAGCATAAGAAGACCTGAAAATAGAAGATACCGACTGAAGATTTAATTACTTTTAGATTGAAAGATATGATTTAATTACAGTTCCAAAGATTGATTGAATTGAATTTAAAAATGTCGTGTTTGGTAATATAAGTCGAATTTTATTAAATTCAATTTTTATAAGTCTACTTGTGAGTGATTCGTCTCTCAAAAATAGGCAGTAGTCTTCGTTCATGTAAGAAAGAAATCTCATCAGATAAGAGGTTGGCTATCAGAACTACTGAATTACTTTCTTGTAGGTACAAAAGTTATTACATAAAAACTTTTGCAGTTTTAACTGTAATTCTGCTGGGAAGTATACATTTTACGTTCGTAAAAACTCATTTCATAAAAGTTAAGGAAGTTAAAATTCAACATTAATGTTGGTAAATTTATAATCAAAAGAAATAAAACTACATTAGGGTTTCTTTTGCTCATACTACATAAAGGGGATAATTTAATAAAGTGGTTTCAAAGATCACTTTGATGTCAAAAGTTTTTGAATCAAGTCACACTTGCAGTTCCTTTTTTGCTTTCATCATTTGACGGTATAATCTAGATAAATTGTACATTTTTAGAAAGAGTTGAAGTACAGTTCTAATTAATTTTACTTTGTAGTTTTTAGGAACATGTTAAACAAGTAGAGCAAGCCATTTTCAATTTTCAAATAAAGATTATCATTGGACCATTCATTTTCTCAAACACCACTTAATTTGTGCTACTTTTTTATGCAATCATTAATAAGCAAGATATTCTATTTTCTCAACTCTGGTGTTACTTTAACATTTTTCAATCATTACAAACGAGTTGAACAGTTTAAATATGCAGACTTGATGTTTTCAACAACAAGCTGCAATAATTAGAAATTTTTCTAAACGCAGACGTCTAAATTGCTTATAAAAAAAGTGAATAATATCTTACCAGAGACAATGAGAATGATGCCGGCTACGAAAACGCAAAGGCTAGGCCTTGGCTTCCTCAACAGTCCGGCAAAGTAGCAGATATCGGCAATGATAAGGAGCACTGTTGCAGCCAAAAAGAAGACGGCTGATTTCGTCACAGCATCTGTACACGCAGAAAGAAGCCAAAATGTATGCAAAAAAAGTGGGTAAAAAGGGAAGCCGACCCGGGAAATACCCCGTCGAATTAATATAAAACGTGATCGCAAATATATATAATACATATATATACACATATATACGGAAGGACGTAAAGGAGGGAACGATATTTCGCCGTCTTCGGCAATAAAACTAGAGATCTCTCTTCTCTCGCGCGATACGCCGGCAAGCGCAGTTATACGAGACATAAAGCTCGATTTTTCAATCGCGCGCATTCCGGAGTTTCGGAGATGTGTTCCGTACACATCGCCGCAGAGCGAGAGAAACAGAGGAGCGAGAGGGGAGGGAAAGCCGCGGGAAAGATAGAAAGTAATAGTAGACAGAGCACTTACAGGGTATTGCCATGGTCGAGTCGCTCGGATCGGGGCTGTACTCTTCTTTCGGGAAGTAATCGATAGTCGAGCACTCGTACTCCATACTCGAGCCTGCAACATACGCGCACGCACAGTTATGGTTTATGTACGATTTCTGCTTCATCTCCTTCTGCCTCGTCTCCTTACGGCCTATTTACTTTCTGCGCCTATGAATTCGAAAGCCAGCGGAGAGCTTGTTTATCTAACACTCGCTTCTCGCGGCTCAAAGTTTTATGCTGAAAACTTGCTTTGCTCCCGGGGGGGGGGTAGATGTGCGTTTCGCGACTAGGTGGCTCGACTTGGGTTGGAATCAAGAGTTACTTATTCGCGCAGGTGAGTAGATAGTATAACATTGCATGCTTATTGACGCGGAAGAAGGCTATTTGCAAGCGTCCCACCTGAGAGTTCGTGGTGTGAATTTTCCGTTTTCGTCGATTTTATTTCAAGCTTTGTATAATTGTGGAAACTTAATTGTATTGTATATTCTAACTTATTGTCGAAGCTTTATTTAATAAAACATTGCTTGTTTAATTATTTATGGACATATAAAATTTGCGTTTATGATCACAAGATACATCGTATAACAATGCATGCATTTTAAGAATATATCGTTTAATGCGTGTGTTTCCAACAATTTTGAAAACATTGTTTGGCTTCGATGTAGTATTCGAATATGCTAAAGTTTTTATTATGCGCATTGATTAATAGCTTTTAAAAATATCAAATCTATTTTTACACATATTGAAAATAAATATCAGTTTTGTGTCCCCAACATCCGGAATTTTTATTTGTATGATATTTTTAGACGTTTGTCATTTTATTTGTTTCATTGCAGCTAAGTGAAATGCTAAGTGAAAATTGCTTAAAAGGTTCAGTAATAATAGTCAAATAAAATCAAGATATCATTCTATGAAAGCAGACAGAGTAATAGTTGATATGACATTTGACTGTTTTGATAAATGATCTAATTATTATGAAATGCAAATATTTTATTTTCTGTTACAATTCCCTTAAAATTTAAACTCAGAATTTGCTTATTGTTAAAGTTATACTCGAGATTGCGTTATCTAGAAAAATGCATCATTATTCTTGTTGAAAAGCATTCTGTCAATTCAGTTGGTAGCGGGTTTTTATTTCACTAAGGCTTTATTTAATTTAACTTACCACATTGGGACAAAAACGTACTTCAAAATACGCAATTCAAAATACCAGAGGTCGGGAAAATCGATTAAAATGATGGAAGCTTTACAAAAGAGGAAGCGTCACTGCGCGTTGCTTATCATTCAGCGCCGTTATTTACAACATATACAAATGATTGAAGAGTCACGGATGGCAATCCAATCAGCAACCATTAACGAAATTAAAAATCAAAAAGTAACAAAAGAATCATTTATCTTCCGTCTAGTCGCAGTCGTGAAATAAGAAACAACAGCGAAACAATCCAATTTTCAAGTTACGAAGAGAGTGAGAGAGAGAGAGAGAGAGAGAGAGAGAGAGAGAGAGAGAGAGAGAGAAAGAGAGAGAAGTACTACTTTCTCCCCCCAAAAAAAGCACAGGCGAAGAATAGCTGTAGAGAGAGAGAGAGGGGGGGGGAATGGGAGAGTGAACAAACTCTCTTAATGGTCGTAAGGGCAATAAAACTAGCAGCGAAGTACTCGGGGTAAACTTTCCAGGTCGCTCCGCTTCACGAAGTGAGCGTCGTCGAGTAAAAGGTGCGGGTGGCTGCGTCGATATAGGTGACGGTGTCTGCGCTGCCGTTCCGCGGCAAAATTGAGAGCGAACGGCAATTCCGGATCGGGAATTAGTTAAGCAGTTGCACAACCGTCCACCCGCTCTTTCCCCCTCCCCTCCCTCCCTCTCTCTCTCTCTCTCTCTCTCTCTCTCTCTTTCCTTTTCAGGCTCGGCTTTTCTCCATTTTCAGAGCGAATAGGAAAAAGAGGGAAAATCTGCTCTCGAGTGCTTAAATGCGTTAGGTAAGCGAAAACCAAAAGTGCTGCACTGCAACTGAAGGTAGTTGTGAATTTTGAGTAGTAAATTAATGGCGATCACAAATTACAGGGGAAAGTTAGTTTTACGTATTTGCGTTAATTTTTACCCGGAGTGTAAATTGCGCTGCAATAAAATACTGTAAAAGTACTCGTAATTACAAACGCCGTTGGTTTTATTTATTTATTTTTTTTTTATTTAGTTTAAAGTCAACATTATTTCGTAATTAAAATGTATTTAACGAATATTACTTTAAAAATCTTCAGATATAAACATCCGATTTATAGGAAGGATAATAATTAAATACATTAGATAAAGTAAGTTTAAACAATTAATTTGTTTTAAAAAATTTTAATTTTTAACGAACTTTGGTTTCAGTTTTATTTTTAAAATACCTTTTTACGGCTCATTTGTACAAGCAAAGGATCTCATCGAAAAGAAAACTCCTCGTCAGTCGAAAGGATCACTAAATATTTCCCGAGAAAACTTATCGTAACAAAGAGTCGATAAAAAATTGTACAAAGAAATGCAACGATACAGAAAACTGAAGTTCGACAAATGTTCTTTGTAAGATTTACAATCTTTGGCGAATGCCAATGAGTAAAAAATGAGCATCAACACTTTGGAAAGCCTAGAATTCGATTTCAAGAGCGATAGACCGAGCTTTCAAAGCACTCTGAGGAATTCGAACCGATACGCCCTTATAGTTTGGAAGAACTTGTTATCTAGCCGCTGAACTGCAAGTTTGCAATGGTAGAACTAATCGAGCAACATCACGAGGTGTAATAACATAACTATTAAACTCTATCTTCAGACTGGTAATGTTAGCGATAATGAATTAGAATTTTCAAAGACTATGATGAACGCAGTAAGTTTTAACAAGAATTATAAGTTTTTATT
Source organism: Ormyrus thymus (assembly GCA_035582935.1). Lineage (NCBI taxonomy): Eukaryota > Metazoa > Arthropoda > Insecta > Hymenoptera > Ormyridae > Ormyrus > Ormyrus thymus. The sequence continues at coordinate 3,778 of JAWWEM010005029.1, read as the reverse complement.
CTTTTATGTATTATATCTTTTTTTACTTAAACAACTTTTTAATTCAAAAGCATTTCCGATGCACATTGTACATTCTTAAAGAAGTACTAAGAAACAAGTTTTTTAGTTAAAATTTTCAAAGCAAACTGAATAGGCTTTCAACGCGTTTTAACAAATGATTGAAAATTCTGTTTGTTAATTTTTAAATAAAACTTTCATTAAAACCTCATCCTTTCTGTAAGAACGGATATTTTAGTAAATAGCATCACTCCGCTTTTCAACACTTTGGATGTACACTGCACTCTCCCAATAAAGCCGCTTTCCCGCTTTTGCTCTCGGTCGCAACCCTCCACTCTTTTATACCGTTTTTCGTCCGGACGCGGTTTCGAGCGCGACTCTCTCAATAGTGCCCGTGTATTATATCGTATTTTTTCTTGCATTAATTTTTAGGTACAAGGAGGGAATTTTTCAGTAAAAATTATCCCCTAAATTAGGGTAATCGCAGGACAACGCGATTTGCTGGATAGTATTTAGTCCCTTTTAGAATAATATTTATTCTAATTTCGAGTAAATTTTATTTTAAAGCCTAATTTAAGGGGTAATTTTTACTCGAAAATTCTCTCAGTATAGTAAAACATAAAGAAAAAAGAACATATTAAAACGCCCAAAAGGACACTTTTTTCATTTAAACTTCGAGGAGAAAAATTTTAACGAAAAGCTCGGAAAATATTTTGGAAAATACCTATTCTTATTTTCGAGTATGCTCTACACGATACGACACTTAAAAAATCTCGAAAAATTGACTTTCAATTGTTAATTAACAATAGATTCATAGTTAATTGATAGTTAATTATTAGTTAATTGTATAGTTCTTGATAGTTATTTGATAGTTAATTGATTAATATTCCATCCAGGGTCACCATAAAAAAAAATAAAAATTTTAAGTCTTACTTTTTAGGCCGCCATTTTGAGAAAAAAATTGTAGACAAAAAATTCAACCACATTTGGGAAGTCCAAACATTCCCTCCACCTTTTATCACATTTCCTACAGTAAAAAAAATTTTCTCCAACTGGAAAATTTGATTTAAAAAAAATGACTGAAAAAAACTGCATTTTTTTAAATTGTTAATTAACAATTGAAAGCCCTTTTGGGCAATAATGGGTTAAACAAATAACTTTCAATAGAAAAAACATAATTTTATAAATTTTCATATATAGATACGTCGAATAGAAAAATAGCGAAATAATAAAAAAATAGCGTCAAATAGAAAAAGTTCAAACGAACAGAACTTGACAATTCAATATAAAAAATGCCTTCGCGGATGTTCTCGTGACGCGGCGTTATTGAGAGAATCGGCTGAAAATATACCGCGGCAGATTGGCGGGGGGCTCCCGGCTAGCGGAAAAACTATTCTCCTCAAGTACTTTTGGAGTTTTATTGAGAGTACACTGTATTTTGCGTAGAATAATGCTAATACGCAATACATGGTTTTTAGATTAAACATTTTTCTTAAGTTCAAACTTAATATAATTGTTGCCCAGCTACTCTAGTTAAAATAAATAGCTTAAAAACAAAACTTTTTCTGTATTAAAAATCAATTTATTAAGAAAGATAAATTTTATGTTTTATAATGAAAAATTAAGTATCTTTAAAGAAAATTATACTTTATTATGACTAGACTAATTAGAGCTTGAAAAAAATGTGGCAGTCACATTGTCGCTGTTTATATGATAATATAAACATAAACCTATTATGTTTATAATATAAACTTAATATAATATAATAAGCTAATAATCATTCCTCAGTAAATTTAAATATCGCGAAGTAGGGCGACGTTGTCAGATCAATCGAGCTTCTTGTCTTCGGCGGAAGTGAGAAAACGTTAAGATTTAGATTAATATTATTCTGTTATTAAATCGCGAGAAATAAGGAAAAAAAATCCCTCTACTGTATTATTATAGTTTATACTCGTTTTGTTTCAAATTTCGAGTAATTAACTATACTTATTCAACTACAAAAGCCAAAGAAATATTTTTTTCATGCGTCGCCGCCAGTGCTACAACGTTAAAGTATGGCAAAAGTTGCGAAATTTGACTGCTGATATCACAAAAATGAGGTGGGCAATTACAGGATTTTGCATACATATTTGTCTATATCTAGACTATTAAATTACCAATACTTTTAATTTTGGTAACAACTACCTTAATAAAAACTTTCTGGAAATTATAATCCGAGCAACCATTCAATATTGAAAAAAATTAAAGAGTTTAATAAAATAATATAATACAAAATAAAAAACGATAGAGCTTTTTTTACAAATATCAATTTGATCATTTTAATTGGTTTCGTTGCGTCAATTGACGAAAAAATAAAAGTGGCAATAATGGGCTTAATCCGAAGAAAAGAGTCGAGACCGAAAAACGAAATGTCGGAGACTCGAGGGGAGAAGTCGAAGATTGGCGAGCGTGGAATAGTCATATCCGGTAGGAAACGCGACGGAAGTCAGCAGGCGAACTATATTGCCGCAGCCCCCTGCACTAGCCAAAGCAGGTCGGCGTCAATTTTCCACCGGGATATCGACGGGTGCGCCTCTCCGCTTCCGTTTGCCGATGCTTTCCTCGTGATTGCGATTTTCGACAATAAAATTTTGTTCCCTCATTTTTACGCGCCATTACTTATTAATTCTCTTTCTTTATGCCGCTCGATTTTCCCGGCCCCTCTTCAATGGTAATGTGAAGTGGAGGCAAAATGGTTTTTCAAATTCTATCAACGAGCTCGTTAAAATGAAAAAATACCGGAATATGATTGTCGTCACAAAAGATTTGAATATTGCAGTACAAACATTTTTAGTTTACTTTCGATTACGTGCATTCTGAAATATACATATATACATATACACCGTGTCCCATTTTAACTGTCGCAGTAGGATTTCTCGAAAGTCGTAGGGGTTAGCGAAAAATGTTCCGGACAAATGTTATTGGAGTCCGAGGGGGAAATGTTATGGTGACTTTTTCCCTTTAGAGGTCATATTCAAGGTCAACTTTTGGTTTTTGAATGAGATCCTCCATTTTTGACCCCGGATACGGAAAGAGCGGAAAATTCTACATAGATGAGGTGTCATATGTGTGGTCTATTTGGCTCACTAAGGTCAGATTAGAAGATCAATCTTTTTCTATTTAATTTTTTAGCCTGAAAGATAAAATTTAGCAAATCGCGTTTCAGTTAAATGTTATACAACTTTTAAACAAATATGTTTCGATGACCTGGACTATGTTCTTGAAGGCCATCTTCAAGGTCATTTAAAGGTCTCTTCTCTTACACAAGTTTGTCATTTTGAGTGATAAGTGATTTTGGGACCTATTGTTGCTTCCTATAGCTACTTGCCATTTAAAAAATCAGATATAAGACTGATAAGGCTCAAAACAAGTTTTGGGGCCTTAATCTTAATGTTTTTGAATAAAATATAACAATATTCTGTAAAATCACTACCCATGTAAAAAATAACACATTTTTGTAGGAGAAAAATATAAATTGAGTCCAAAAGGCCCAAAAAAACTGACCAAGGATGCCATCAAAAATACCTATTTGAACGTAAAATTTGCTATTGAAAACGAATTTAGAAAAAAATAGGGGTTCCCATTTAAAAAATTTAACTTTGGTAGAATTGCCAAAAATGACAATTCTACACTGAGAAAAAAATTTCATTGAATCAATGAAATCATTAATCATATAGTGACAATTAAATATTTAATCATTTGAAATACATTTTTAGTTGAATCAAATATGATTTTATTAGGT
>JAWWEM010005018.1:17343-30416 GCA_035582935.1 Ormyrus thymus | reverse complement strand
TATACATATTGCCGCGCGCCGCTTGCACCCCCCCCCCCCCAAAGGGCTGTGTATGGCTCGCGAATACGGAGGTGCATAACGCGGCGATATTGTTCTCTGGCTCCCCCGCCCGCAATTACGCCGCGAGAGAGGCGCCCGAGCGAGGCTTCAGCGGATTTAGAAGAGAGAGAGAGAGAGAGAGAGAGAGCGCCTTTTCTCTTGCCCGCCGGCCAGAAGTGGGCCAAATTAAAAAAGAGTTTTTTATTCTTCCCTTTAAAAACTCGCTAATTCGCGTCGATCCGCTGCCTTTCGAGACGCGCTCCATCTGGGGTGGTAACGGTATAAGGATCCCCGCGGGGTTAAATTATAGCGGAGAGAGCTGCAACTTGTACCGAAAAGCCGAACGGTAATCCCCGCGGCCGCGGGATAAAGGGCGCGAGAGCAGAGAGAGAGAGAGAGAGAGAAAGAGAATTTCTCTCCGCGGGCAAACATACGCCGAGCTGAATTTATCATTCGTTCGCGCGAGCGCAAAATATCAGAGAGAGAGAGAGAGAGAGAGAGAGAGAATCGATCGGAAATTCCGCGAGAACCTCACCGCCGTAGTTTATTCAGCGGTGTTCGACGATTGAAATCCCCCGCCCTGCAGCCGGATTCTCTCGCAGCGATCTTGAGCGCGCGCCGGAATATTTTTCCTCGACGGCGGCGGCGCTACTCCCTCTGCTCTCTCTCTCTCTCTCTCTCTCTCTGTCTCGCTCTCTGTTTCGAGGAATCGAGTTAGCAACTTTAACAAATCCATTAAACTCAATGGCAAAGGCTGAAAAGCCCCGCACGTCCCGTCGGATCGGCATCATTGTTTCCCTATCAAGAGGCGACGTAAACAGGCGCAGACTGCCAGACAGGTGTCCATATTCCCGAGCATCCGCGGCCTCGCTGCGACCCGGAACTTGATTAGCCACGCCGCGACTCTGACGGCGCGGGCGCCCGGTCAAAATTTCATTTTCCTAAGCTCGTTCGGGCGCGCGGCTTGACGAAATAGTATGCGCATCGGCTCCGCGATCGACGGGGGCTAAAAAATCCCGGAATCCCGCGGCTTCGGAGCAATTAGCCCGGGACTATCCGGCGGCGTTTTATCGCAGGGGGGGGTTAAACGAACTTGTCGGTCAATCAGCAAAACGGAGAGAGAGAGAGAGAGAGAGGGAGAAAGAGCGAACTCTCGGCCGGGTGCAGTTGATTTTGGGGCGTAGCCCGAGGCCGCCGCGAGCAGCGGGAGAGTGGCGTAAACTCATGTACAACATCCCCGGGGCCCGGCGTTAACGAAAAGCGATATGTAATTTCAGCTGACCTACATCCGGGGGGAGGGGGAGGGCTTCTTTCCGAGCGAATCTCCGGGCTGGCGATGTACTCATCATCGGCCGACAGAGGCGGAAAGTTTTATTTTCATTGGCCGATTAAAGCTGCCGAAAGCGGTTGTCTGGCTTTGCTTTTGTTACGCGGGGAAAGACTATAGTCTTAATTTAGTTGCATTGGATGAAGCATAATTTCTTCTTGATAATATTGATAATTCGACGTTTCAATGTGCTGTTCAAACTTCGGTTTCGCCGTTTCGTCGCGGAGTTTTCACGTTTTAGAGTTGTTTTTTTTTTATTCTGCAAACGGCAAACTCGGTTTGACCGAGTTACCAGAGTTTGAAAAACACGTTTTTTTATTTACCCGCCTGCACTCCCTTTCGTTGAAGCTTAAAAAAAAAAATAATAAATCTTTTGCTAACCATTGGAAATGACGAGACCGTTTAAAGAAATACACTTTAGAGGGAAATTGGTTTCGCGAGTCAAAAAAGAATTGTCAAGCCGACCCCGCCGTGTGATGGTTTGATGTCGAGGTTTAAAATTTTAAATTTACGGTTTCTCTTATTTCCGCGCGTTTGCATAACTTAAAATTAATTATTCTCCTCCGGTACGAAATAAAGCAGCTTTGAGGAAGACGAACTTGAAATTTTCATCGTTACTCTTGTAAATACACTCGAAAGAAAACCTTTTTTTTCAAGCTCATTACTTCTTGTCAAACAATAAAATTTAATTCAACGACGAGAATACACCGACGTTCCCGGGTGTAACATCAAGAAAATTAGCTCCCGTTCTTGCTCTTTTTATCATTACGGAAAATATACGCTCATAATTACGCGTCTTAGGATCTCTTTAAAAGGGCATAAAGAAAAGGGAGGGAGGAAGAGAGAGAGAGAGAGAGAGACGTATCTCGAAACAAGCCGAGCCACCGCGGAAAAGGGGCACTCAAAAATCCCATTTCCCTCTCTATATTCGTGTTTTTAATTCGCATCAAGCCGAGGCGCTTATCCCTTGAACTTTTCCTCGGAAAAAGAAAGCAGCGCGGAGGGGGTTGGGATTAACGCTCTCGGCCTCGGAACGACGCAGGCATTTTTTTCCCTCCCGCCGCGGGCACAAACCGGTGGCGGCAATGGGTTATTAAACCCCGCGGAGCTAAAGCCGTATACGGGGGGGGGGGCAACAGGCCGCGAGCGCGTCCCGCGTCCAGTCCTGCAAGGAATTAAACCGGACAAATCTCCCGCTCCTCTCCGCGGACGCGCGTAACGAAAGCTCAGGAGCCGCGAGCGGGCCGCGCGGCTCGCGGGATTATTCTTGCTTGTTCCCTTGGCACTTTCCCGCTTCTCTCTTTCTTTTTAATGCCATTCGCGGATAACGAGCTTGTAACGCGGCTCTTTGAAAGAATTCGCCGAGTTCGAAGGGCCAAAACAATTGCTCGAAACGAGGGCTGGAGCGGCCCGCGTCGGATGCTTTATTTACGGAGATGCGCGAGGGCAGACTGTAACTCTTTTAATTCTTGGTGTATTGTTGCGAAGGTTTTACGCGCCCCTGTAAACTTTTTTTTAACGCCGGGGTAAATAGTTGCTGAAAGTAAAGGGCTGCCCATCCATCGACAGATGAAAAGCTACGAGGGACGCCTGGCGAGCAGCGAGATTCCTCGGGAAATATAATAAACGTCAATAAAGCGCGGCGGGGAAATAATAAAAGCCAGCCGGGGAAAAAAGATTAGGAGCTAAGCGGGCGGAGGAGCCGCGCCGCTGCCTTGACGGACGGCGCGAAAGCGAGTGAGAGGCGCGGGCAGGAAAGTTTCGCGCGATTTTTATTTAGCGCCGAAAGGGCAAAAAGGAAAAGAAGGTTAATCAGTTTTGCGTTCGTTGAAACGCTCGCGTTGCCGGGCGGCCGACGCTTATCGTCGGCCTCCGAGACCTCGGACTAACTTTCTGCGCGTCGCCGTCGAGCCCCTTTATTCACCCTTATTTTTCCTCCTTATTTACCCTGCTCCTTCTCTCTTCTTCTCTCTCTCTCTCTCCCTCTTTCTCTCTTTGCCCTTTTGTTTCCTCACGGCTCCGTCTCTGTCCTTCTCGAGTATATTGCTCAAAAGTTAACGCGCGAGAATTTGTTTACTCCGCCGACGGAGGAGACGGAGAGATTTCTTTCTCCCTCTTCCGGCGCAGGCCTCGAGGCTACATAAGCACAGGTACCGGAGAGCGCGGCGGTAAAACTGTAGCGCGTTAATTCGCGGCCGCGGGAAGATACTTACGGCAGACCGGAAACGGAAAGTAATCGAGCATCCGACGCGCGTCACCTCGTCGAGGACTCTCGCTTTGATCCCTTTGAGCGCGCCGGGCAGATCGAACGTCGAGTGCGTCGCTGGGAATTCATTTGGCGCCACTGTCGGAGCCGATCGAAACGTAAGCGCGCATCCGCCGCCGCGTGGCCTACCCGCGCGGCATTAATTCCCGCGAAATATAATGCCGAGGCCACTCGTCTCTCCCCGGCGGCGAGGCCGCCCCCCCCCTCCCCCTCTTATTTTCGCGGAGTGCTTGCACGCCTGTCTGGCTCTTTTTAATAAACTCTCGAGGCGCTTGTAATGCAGCTCCACGAGTGCGCTTTCATATTCCGACGGGGAGAGTGATTTATCATTCCTGCGCTGGAGATACGTTGCGCCTCGGCACTCGATCGACGGCTCAGACGCGCGAGCCCTCCTCGCCCGGCTTTTTTTCTATCTAATTAAATGCGCAACGGGCGGCTAATATATACGCCTGCCGGCTGTGCGCCCCTTTACTGCGACCCTCGACGGCGGCTGAATCGAGCGCAATCTTCGCGAGCCTTCAGAAAAGAAGAGAGTTGTTATTCAAAGGAATTTTATACGTAATCCGGCTGCTCGAATGTGAAAATGAATTTCAACGATCGTCGCGCGCGCGTTTCTCGCAGGTCCCGTCGATCCTCGCTTCAAGAGAGGAGGGCGAACTATCAACTGCTACCAAGTCGCGGCAAACCGACGACGAGCCCTTTTTTTACCGCGCTCCACAACAAGCCCTTGTCGCAGAAGCCGACAATTTACGCGCGATACTTCCGCGCGGGAGAAAGACTCGAAAAGAGCAGGGATTAATTGGGCGGACATCGAGGCCGCGGGAAGGCCGGATTGGATCTGCGCGACTGACGACTCGCGCGCGCGGCATGAGTTCCATCGTAAGGTGCGTCGCCGCGGAATGAAAGCTGTTTAAAAAATTACAGAGACGGCGAGAGGAGCGAGAGCAATTATTCCCCGCCCACGGAGATGTATTCATTTCGGGGGAATTCCCAGCTCACAATGGAGCTCATTATCTCGTCGACGGCTTTCCTATCGCTTCCCCAGCCCGGGACTTTCTATCTCTCTCTCTCTCTCTCTCTCTCTCCGGGCGGCCCGGTGGAGCTTCCTTTTCGGAAGGATTTTTCAGTGGGTTGATGTAACTGTTACTGTGTCTATGAAGCAATTCCAATAACGAAATTACGGGCTCTCTCGCGCTCAGATTTACTATCTCCCCCGTCGCTGGCTTTTGCGTCACTCGCTCTCTCTCCGAAAATAAAATCCAGCCGCGTCGTTTCGGCAAACCGTCCTCCCCCTCCCCTCCAGGGTTTATTAGCGAGAGACGCGTGTTTGCCGGGGGAGGGAGTACCCTTTTTTATCAGCGCGTCGATGTAGGTCGATAACTTGCTTTCGGGTATATAATCGGGGCTGGAAAGTCAGTTTAAAAGTAGTCGGCGGCCAAGTTATCAGCGCGGCGGCGGGGGTTTTCAAACTTTTTTAAGAGGCTTTCCTTCCTCGTTAGAAGTTGGCGTAACGGCATTATCATTGGTCAGGAGGAGAGGCCGCGGGCGGGGGCGCAGACCAGCCCCATTGTCCCGATCGAGAAGTATAAAAAATTAGCTCACGGGCCGCGGGGCGAAATCGGCGCTTCGTGCGCGCACGGCTCGGCAATGCCGGGACGGCCGGCAGTTCAGCCGCGCGCGGCGGCCGCCCAACGAGATTACAGGCACGTTTACGGGGCCGAGCGTACGCTCCGCGGCGCGCGAGACGCGCATAAAAATTTTAAACGGATCGGGAGGCCGCGCGCGGCTGAATCGGCCGCGACGATAAAGTCTTTAGCGGGCCGCGCCGTGCAGCCCCGGGGAGGGCGGTTATCGGATTAAAAGCGCGCGGCGCGCGCTCGTCTCTCGTCTTATTGGAAAATGAAAATACCGCCGCGCTCTGAATGGCCGATGCACCCCTTACCGGCCCCCCTTCCGCTAATGACGATTGAAACTCCCTTTTCGCTGATTAACAGCTGCCGCGGAAAGGCTGCTGCCGGTGGTGCTTTTCAGCTGTTCCACCATCATTACAAAGAGTGCCGGGGCTGTAGGCTCGCCAGTTTTTCATACTCCGAATACGTTTGTTGTCGCTGCCGCGCGCGGGGGTGGGATTTTTTCGCGAGACACGTATACACTTCGGGTTAGGAGCAAAGGGGCAGGGGGGGGGCGGGAAAAAAAAGAAGAAAAAAAAAGAGCGAAATCTCTGGCCGCGAGTATCGCGCGCGCGAGTCCTCATTTGAATACAAAGGCGATAATTGCGGCTCGTACAAGAGTCATTGTACGTGTCCCCACTCGTATTAGCGTCTTGTACTCCCGGCGCGCTCTCTCGCTCTCCCCGCACGATAGTGCGGAAACGTGAGCCAGAATCTCGAGAGAATAATTACGGCCGGCTTTGGGGGGGAGGACGAGAGAGACAGAGGGCGAGAGAGAGAGAGAGAGAGAGAGCTACTCTCCCGGCTAGCCGGCTCCGGGTGAGATGCCGATCCGAGTCCCTCGGCTGGGAGCTGCGAGATACGTACGTACATGGTTATCGGTGCAGAGTGCGGCTCGCATGTTGGCGGCGGGCTGCTGGAAAAGAGTGCCGCTCCTCCACGTGCTTGTCCTCCTCGCGGTCTCGCAGCACTGGCGGGGGGGGAGGCCGGCCGCGGTCGGGAAGGAGCGTCGGCTGCCTCACGGCCTGCTCTTGCTCTCTCTGTGCACCTGCTGCTCCTCGGCTGCCGCGCGCACTACTGGAGACTGGCTCTGTGCCGCCGCTGCCGCTGCTCCCTCGGGGGGATGCTGCCGAGCGGGCACGCGCGAAATTCCGCGCAGCCGCGCGCAGCCCGAGCGAGAGGGATAGAGAGAGAGAGAGAGAGAGAGCCCCCTTCTCAATCTCGGCCGAGCGCAATTACCCCCGCCGCCGGAGAGCCCAGGATGGCGCCCAGCGAGACCGCTTTATTTCGTTATCTCGCGCCGTGTCGGATTCTTTGCCTACTACCTGCAGCGGCGGCGATGCACACTTTTCGCCCCCGCCCCCTTGGCCTATTATGTACAGCTTGGCTCGGAGTGACAACGCGTTGTAAGGAGGCGACCCGTCGTTTTGCGCAACTGCCTACCCGCGCACTCGGGCTCGTGTGCCTCGAGCGCGAGGCGCGCGGCTCGGAGTCGCGAAAATTTCGGCTCCGTGATTTACGACGACACCGGGCCAATTGATGGGGATTCATATGGAGGGGCGGCGGTGGGGGTCCCCCCTCCCTCCCGCTTTCGACTGATATTTACGACCGCGGAGATTTCTGCAGTGCTCGGCGCGCGTAAACGTCGGGCTTTAATTTTAATCGCGTTAAGCCCGCGCAGCTGCCGCGAAGAAAGCACCGCATTCAGATTCGGCGCTCGTGTCGTTTTACGCTCGGCTCTCTCTCTCTCTCATTAACAGCTTCGCGTCTTGCTTTTCTCTCCGCGCGCGTGCCGGCTCTTTTCACGTCTCGTCAGGCTGAAAAATCTGGGTAGGTAGGTGCGCACGGAGTAACTGCTGCCCTCGATTCGAGCCAAGTGGCAGTTTTTTTTTCTCTCCTTCCTTTTTTCGAAATCGCAGCCGGGAACCCCTGACCTGGAAATTTCGTTATCTCGCGGGTCTGCCGGGAAGCCGCGTGCGCGCGCGAAAGCCGGGGGCCGTCCTCGCTCTCGCTTCGTTATCGGCTCTCGTAAAGCTGCGCCGAGGCGAGGAGGACGCGGGGCCGCAGCTTTCGGGAATCAAGGCTCGGCGAAACACTAAGAGAAACAGCCGGCTGCGTGTACACCTTGGCTCTCGAGCGTCCATCTCGTAAAGCTCGCTCGGGGGAGGCAGTTTACAGGGCCGCCGGCCCCGAAAACTGCGCCCCTTAGAGCCGGACACTCGCGCGCACGCGATCGTATACGTCTCGGACGACGTGTAAATATTTTCGCTCGATATTTTCGGCAGCGACTTCGCATGCAGATCGCAGATTGTAGGCTGACGTTTCGCGCCCGGGATGGGATGGCGTTTACGCGCGCGGGGAGTCGCCCGCGAGGCCCCTATAAGAATTCTGCTGCTCCCGAGAATTTCGATCTCGAAAGAGCAAGTTTCACGTACTCGCTTGAGTGGCGGTAAACCGTAGCGGAGCGCCGAGAGCCAACATCACGCTGATGTAGCACTTTCGGCGGAGGCAAGCATTTTCGATCCTCTCTACTCAAAATTTCCTCTCCAATACCGTCGCGTGGGCGGCTTTTTTTTACCAAATCACTGCCAAATTCTCGAAGGCTCGCCTCCTCGGGCTTTCCCGCCGTATTAATGCACTAAACCCTACAATTTCGTACGTGACAGCGGTGCATTTCTCAAACGGCCTATCCAATTTTTCGGAAAGATAAAGGAAGAACCTTTCCTCGGGAGAACTGCACTGCTCCAGTGAGCATTAGAGTTTTGCAAGTCCATCGCTACATTAATTTACATTTTTAGATGGTATATCGTTCGCGGCTGATGCGCTCGGTGAAATTGTAATTATGCGATACAGAACAGAGGAATCAAGTACCGATAGTAGAATTGCATTCGAGCTGTGTAAACTGTCACTGATTACAATTCCGTTAGAGCGGCAGTGCAGTCGACTTATCTTGCTTTATGAACAAACACTGATTTATTTAGTCATTGAAACTAAATTAATTATACGTTTCTCTAAAGCAAACATTGGAATCTACGTAATTTATTAAAAAAAAATAATATTGGCATCGTTAAAAATTCACTCGCAATGCTCGTAAAGCTCGCCATAAACGCCGCGATATGCACCAGTTCTGCAGCCGCAATCCGCAGAAATAATTAATTACACCAATCAGTTTTCCATCGATTATTTAAAGGATGCCAGATAGTCATTGTACCGTCTATAATTTGGTTTACTTTTGGCTAAAAAACGCGCGCGACACCTGTCCTTTACTGTTTCAATTCACTTTTAAGAAAGTTGATTTCCTGAAATCAAAATGACTTTGTGACGTTTCTTTTTACCTCTGGATAGACTTCAGAGTATTCCAGGGTAAGTTTGGTAATAGAAGGAAACGGATTCTGGAGTCCGGTTGCCGACACATGCAATTTCAAGACCCAGCTGTAGGTTTTATTCTGGCCTGAGTTGGCCAGCTTTGAAAAGGTAATTTACGAATAACCTGCTATTTCAATATATTCATGCATTATGTATTTTCAGCCTCAATTAAAATTTTCGAATAATGTTTAAAATAATGTTTATGTTTTTTAAAGTTTTAGATGAGTGGTCTTGACGATCCAGTTATAATACTTGTGCACTTTAGTGTAAACGCCTGGGTACGTTCCAGTTCCACAACTATAACCTGTAGAAATAATTCCAGCAAGTTTTCCATTCATAACGGCCGGACCGCCAGAATCTCCAATGCAAGCATCATTTGGTTGACTTTGAGCACAAAACATATTCTCTGTTGTTGGATCATATTTTTTATACGCTTCTTTACACGATAGATCACCAATTACTTTCACGTCGGCTACTTTTAAGAAAGACGAGTGAGCGACATTTGCCTAAAATATAGCGGTATTTATAAATTCGTACTTGATTATAATGTAGATCTACTAATTTTCTATTACCTTCGTTCTTCCGTATCCAGAAATTGTCATTAACTGTCCTTCTTGCGGAAACTCGTACGATTTCACAATAGGAATTGGTTTCTGCTTCTCGTCGAAGGTAATAGGAGAGGCAAGCTATAAAATGTATTTTTACTGTCAATATCAGTTATTATCAATCATTATTTTCGTACGCAATTTAAAAGAAGATACCTCAATCAGAGCAATGTCGTTATTGTTCGTTTTAGGATTGTAATTAGGATGAATTATTAATCTTTTAATTTGAAAGCTTGCATCTGAACGCTTTTTAAATGATGCTCCGACCCTTATTCTTCCACGAGTTTCTACATCTGGTGAATGTCTAAAAGATAAATTTTAAAATGTTTTTACAAGAGTAAACTAAATCTATTGCATTTTACTAACTTAAAACAATGAGCTGCTGATATTATCCAAACATTAGAAATAATTGTTGCTCCACATTGGTGATTTTCTTCATACTCAAAACTAGCCTAGAATTAAAATTTTCTTGTTTTCATTTAACGTTCTTGATAGCAGCGCAACCGATAAAGTCGCTGGAAACTTTCTAGATTTAGAAAATCTAGCAAGTTTTCAGCATAAGAATCTCTTTAGAAATCACAATATGAACTACATCCTTCCTACTAAGAATATCGATAGAATTATTGCATTGCTTAAAATCAGCATTCTAAACTACTAAATAAATTTATTTACATGGAAGGGCAATAATAAAAAAAATGTATTTATTTACCTGATATGGCACTTCTAGAATATTAGCTCTTCTCCCACCAATAATTTTTTCTTTCCTCGATCCTTCATCAGCAGCTAATCATTAAAATTAATATCAAAATTATATTTTAAAAATAAAACATTTTTATGAAGAAATAATTGATGTAAGTACTCACTGATATGAAAAGACCTAGCATAAGTAAAACACAAAAATAAGCAAAGTATCTTCATCATTAAGCCGTTCAGTTATTAATCTATAATTTGATGGCTCGATCGCTTGTACTAGACTAGAACGAAAATAAATGAAGTACGCGGAAATAAAATTTTCACAAATGAGCATAAAATAATAGATAAGAAAATGTACGTATGTTTTTATAGTGTCGTAAACGCACATGTCTAAATATAAAAAACATAAGAATAGTAATACAAAGGGAACTAAAACATTTTTGACAATTCATTGGAATGTACACTCTAATGTGTGTTTAGCTGCTGATGTAGTTTATAATTTAAATATTACATAATCATACCTTGTTCTTCTTTATTTCGGCAGAGAATATAACAATTTTACCGCCATTACCTGATGTTACACGATTATATAATCGTAATTAATTAATATTTTTATTAAATAGATAAAATATTTTAAAGTAAACTTGAAGGTTTGAGAAAAAAAATCTTATTATTATAAAAATATTATATCAACGAATCATTTATTCAAATTTCTTTTTTACAGATAATTTATATAGGGAATCTTTGGTTAGTACATGCAATCAACATTGTTAAAAAAATATTTCTTTTTTATTAACTAACATAATTTAGAAGTAAAATCGTAAACAATTGAAGATCTTTTTTATATCTTAAAAATTAATACCAGTACTTTGAACAATCCAATGGTAGTATTTATGAATTTTCGTGTAGACACCCGGGTATATTCCAGATGCACACTCATAACCAGTAGAAATAATTCCAGCCAATTTTCCGTCAATAACACCAGGACCACCAGAATCGCCAGTACATGCATCATTTGGTTGACTCTCGCCGCAGAACATATTGTTCGTTACCGGTTCGAGAGCTCTGAATGCTTCCTCACAAATAGAGTCTGTTAGAATTTGAACATTGGTGACTTTTAGAAACGGTGATAGCGGGTCATCAACCTAATGATGCAAGTAAACGTATTAATAATATGCAGCTTATTAACAATATGTTTTATATCCAGTTTTGAAAAATAACTTACACCTGTTCTTCCAAAACCAGATACTGTCATAACTTGACCGTTTTGAGGAATTTCGTCTGGTTTTACGATTGGTATAGGTTGTTGTCTATGATTAAACGTAATAGGAGATTCCAGCTAAAAAATTATTTCAAGTCAGCGTGACAAAAATAAACGTATTTTAAATTTAATAGTTTTATTGAGTATATTTTAGACAATACTTGAATTAATGCTATATCATTATCTTGGTTTATTCTATTATATCCGGGATGCACTAAGACTTTTTTAATATTAAACAATGATCCTGCGATAGTTGCGAGTGAGGTTCCTACTCGTATTTTTCCAAATCTATATAATTCTGGCTTATCTCTACATTAAAATCATAAAATTTTTTTTAATTAAATAAGATTACTCTAATTAGTAAGATTGCGTTTCTCGAATGTTTTACGTACTTGTAACAGTGAGCTGCTGACACCAGCCAAAATCTGGAAATAATCGCAGCTCCACAGTTAAGTTTTTCGAGATGCTCAAAACTAGCCTTTGGTAAAAAATATTTTTATCTATAAGGAAATCCAGTGAACTGTTTTAAAAATATATAAATTCTGCAATGTTTTACCTGATACGGTACTTCAGTGATATTTGCTCTACGTCCACCTACGATCTTCTCTTTAACCGGATCATCAGTTGCTAAGAGTGATAATTAATATTTTAAAATTAAATGTACATATAAATATTTTATATTTACAAGCTACTTACCAATATTAAATGAATTAGCGTAAGCTAGACTTAATAAAAAGAACAGTATCTTCATGATGTAAAAATGTTAATGTCGAATCAAATGTGCCAAGTGTGAGATTTTATTAAAAAAGCATTTACGATAGGTAAGCAGTAAAATTTACACAAATGTACTATGGATAATAGAACAGCAAATTACTAAAGGATAAAATATTGTATAACTAAGAATTAAAAAAAATACGGCGTTGGATTGTGGATTTATTTCAATCTAAAGAAATTGACACGAAAAACATATAAAGGCATCAAACGTGACTTCGAGCAAAACTTTATCTTTGCATGCGTGCAAACAATAGTAATTTAAAAAATTTATCTGAGTCAAGGTAGCCAATCAAACGTTTAAACAATATCAGAATTAATCTAGTCAAAATACACCTGTGCTCCCAATTTAAGACCAAGATATAGAATAGCGATTATAATTAAAAAGTTCTTTGTTTAACAAATTTTAAATTGAACGACTTGTACGAGGAAATTCATTTTTATTAGAGCAAATGTAAATCTAATCTAAAGTATAAATTATTGTCCGCCAAGTAATTTTGAACATCATAAGCATAAGAGTATATTAGTCGGTAAATTGTTGGAAAGCGTATAGTTATTCATATGCTAAACTTTGGCATACAGCTGACGGCCCAATGACGGCATTTGCAAGACATGCCGTGCATACGCGCCAAGCGATGCAGGTGAGTTATTTGGGCCAAGTATTACAAGACTGGCATATCCCTTTCAAACTTATATCAAGTAGCTTCAAATATCGTTACTCTCTGCTTTTTTCTCTGTGAGCTGATAAAAATTCATTTTTTAGAAATTGAACAAATTTTAAATTTTGCTAAAATTTTTTCTGTTGAAAAACGTTATATGGCCAAACTTTTTTTATTAATTTAAAAATGTCGAAAAAATTTTGTATAAATAATCAGCTTTAGGTGTCTTAAGAACTAAAAAGACAAATAAAAAACACCTCTGTGAGTTCCGAGGTCTTTCAATAAAATCATAATAATTTTTGCTTTTAGGAATTGATTTTCTGCATTGACTCCATATCTCTGTAGCACGTTAAGGTGTCCAAAATTATAAAAAATATATTATTATTTTCAGCTGCAACGTAGTCCGTACAAAAAAC
>JAWWEM010005018.1:0-10457 GCA_035582935.1 Ormyrus thymus | reverse complement strand
GTTACATTTACCCGCAGAGAAGAATTTATTCAAGCTGTCTGCTTTGAGTCACGTAAAATTTGCAAGGCATAATATTTATAAATGTTAGAACGATCAACAGTCGTTTCCAATGAATTATAATAAGGCAAAGCAAACGCATCGCAAGCTTGTATTAGCTCTTTTCGCGCGCACGACAAGTTACATTTCCAACTTCCATTTTACGACGGCAATACGTAAGCGCAAAGTATGTCTCTATTGCTTGATCAATGTTTTAGATAAATTTCACGACGCGGGCCTTTTCTACGTTTCAATCCGACAAGCCTGCGGGGAGCGAGAGAGAAACAGCTATAGATTACGTACCAAAAAGGCGCGGACAATTAGAGCACTTGGCAGCGCAAGACACTCGTCGCAGCTCGAGCGGGAGTGATTAGCGGTCGCTGCGCGCCTCCCGCCCGGAGAAGCACATTCACCGAGTGTGGAAAAATATTGCAAATAAATATAAAAACGGAACTGCGCGCGGACTGCGCAGCCGGTCTGAAGTAGGCGCGCGCGGAAAGTTGCTTGTCGAACTAATGGGAAGCGCGCGGGGCGCCCGCTCGCTTTATTTTTCCTCTCCTTTGTTTTTTTTTTTTTTTTCACTCCATACGCGCGTCGAAAGCCGACGAGCGCAGTCATCGACGCTTAATTGGCTCTTCACACACGAATCACGTATATATGATTGCCATAAGAGAGCGCGGCCTGCTTTCCGAGCGGAGGCTTCCCCCGCGCGCGCGCGAATCCCGCCGGTTTCACGGCAATTAGCGAGCTTCCGCGCGGCGCCTCGCGCGCGCGCCCTCCTTTTCGCCACTTCTGTAACAAATTATATTCACCTCCGACGGCTCTTCCTTCTCTCTTCCAAAACGATATTTCCATTTTCTCCCTCGAGATCTTAGCTCGGGCTGCGGGTGCCAGTGTTTATTCTTCTCGTCGGCTCCGTAATGCTATGCAAGCGTCAACAGAAGAGCTCGCGCGGCAAAACATCGACGGTAGCGTCGAAAATCATTCATACGCTAATTGACGAGCCCGCGCGACCTTCCCGCATCCGAAGGGAATCTTTTCTTGACCTTGAAACTGAATCGGCGTTAATGAGTGAGTAGCTAAAATGACGCTTTCGTAAGAGGATGATAAATTTATTAGAAAGTACACGCCGGAGTGCTTTGACTTAGAGACGACTAAAGTAAACGAAAAGTGAGCATAGCTAAGACGTAACGACACTGTTCGCTCATCGGGAAAATCGTCAGCAGGATTACTAGAAGGACAAAAAAAGCGAAAAAAACCAAAGTAGCCTAAGTGTCGAAAACGAGCGGCGCGAGAGAGATTTCGTCATTGTACATAGGCGAGTGCAGGGAACGCAGCTCGAGTGCCAACGAGCGATCCCCGCTGAACTTCGCACACTTCTTCAAATCTTTTCAAAGCACGGAGAGCGCGCGCGCGCCTGCCTGCCTTTTATAACGCGCGCGGCCAGTATTATTCTAATTAGGTTGCGCAAGCGGCGATCGCCCGTTTTTTTTACAACGTTTTTAGCGAGCGTTGCGCAAAAATCTCGCGCGGAAAAATTCTTTTCAATATGCCTTTGCCTTTGTCTGCCCGCTCCGTGCTTTCATCCGCGCGGCTAATCGTTCTAGCTCGTCGGGGCAGCTTGCTTTTTTTAATCAAAACGTTCCTTTCGCAATTACTTTGAATGCTGCCGGGAATATTTTGACCGCTGGGAGAGCAGCGTCGTTGCAGAAATAGCAATGAGGGAGTTATCCGTCAATGAATAACTGAACAACCTCTCATAGTGAATTTTAATGACATTAAATAGACAACGGCAGGTACATTATGTACTCTCTAATTCCGGGGAAAAAACCGCACTTATCATCGAGAATCAATCCTTCCTCTAGTCGGATAATCGTCCTGTTTGCACCTCGTCCGATTTCAGCCCACCGTAATCGAGCCCCGCGCGCTCCATCCGACAGCGCGGCGTAAACGGCTCGGGCCCGCGTAAAAAGCCATGCGAGAACTCCCATGAAACATGCAGCTCGTCCAATTGTTTTTAATGGAGAGCGGCTCTTTTTCGCCTCGCGCACCCCCGCGCGTATAATATTTCGAATAAACGCGCGCGAGGATCGCTCAATTATTCAGGGCCGCCGCCGCTCTCTCTCTCTCTCTCGCGGGGGCCGTAAGTACGCGCGTCACTTTCCGTTTGCGAAACGCAAACAAATGGCCTCCCGTATACGGGCGTATGCAGCCCGCGGGGCGCATGCCGCCCGAGTAATAATTCGATTCCCCGGAGCTTTGACATTTTTACATTTTTCCGTTTCCACCCCCCCCCCCCCCCCTGAACTTCCGCTCTCCTCCGCCGCGCGCTCCCGAGCTCCGGTCCTGCATGCTGCGCGACTTGTCTTGCGAAACATTTTTCTGTAACCCCCCCCCCCCCCAAGCTTTTATATACTCTGAATCATCATTTGCTCGATGCTATTGACACCGTTTCCAGGCGTATTCCTGCACTTTGGATCGTGAGATTAAGCAGTGTTGGTTAATCGATTGCTGAATTGATAAATTTCAAATTTTAATTGAAAATAAAGGTGTAAATCAGGCGTCCTTGCAGGATTATAATTTTAAGAAAGAATAGCTTTATTACTAATCGTTATTCATAGAAAGCCTTTTATAAACTTTATTTAGCTCCTCTCAAGTCAGCCAGAAAGCACTTTACGTCTGCGCAGAATGTCATTTACAGCTGCAATGAACTCGGACAGGTTCGAAATGATGCAGCTGAAAATAATGGTACTCTTTCGATCAAGGTTCAAACTTTTGAATCGGTGCGCGCTTAAGAAATCAAAGCGATCGCTAACCCGTTGAAATACCGCATACAGTATAAATTTTCGTTATGCGAAAAGAATTTGCGCTTTAAGGCTCGATTAAAAAAGGCGGAGAGAGGTTTCATTTTGATTTTCGGGAAGAAATGATAAAGAAGCGCACACCTCCCGCCATCCTCCTGCAATTACGCGCGAACGCAAAGTCTGCGCGTAGAAATCAGCGGGGCTTTTCAGCGTGCCGAGGCATAAAAATAAACATGCATAGATTTTTTTCGTGCCTTGCAACTCTCCTCGGCATTTCCATTTCTCTCTCTCTCTCTCTCTCTCCTCCCCTCAGCCGCACAACAACTGTATCCCCTTCTCGACAGCGATTCGCGCGCATACACTCTCGCACGCGCACAGAGAGAGAGAGACAGAGAGAGAAGGCAAGCACCCGCAGCAGAGCGTACAAAAGCCTCGGGAACAGCTGTCTCCGTCTCTGTCTGGAGAGAAAGGCAGCCTGGGCGTTTTCACTCGTTAACCTCGCGACTTAGCGCCTGGTGGCGGCGGCGGCGGCGGCGGCCGACTCGCTGATTATTCATCATCGCGCGGCGAAACAGAAGAAAAAAGCCCGGAGAGAATGGCGCACGAAACTCGGGGGGTGGAACGTGGAAGAGAGAGAGAGAGAGAAAAAAAAGGAAATAAAAACAAAGCCGCCAGCGCCGCCGTCGTACATAAGAAGCGCTGATAAAGACGAGAGGCCGAGGAGAAAAGGCGGCAGCGGCAGCCTGCAGGATAACGTCAAATTCCATTTCCTTTTGGATGCGTCCAGGAAAAGAGTCTGCAAACCACCCGCGCAACGAATGCACGTACACGTACAACGCAATCCTGCGGGAGGATTAATTTTTGCGGCAGCCGCGCGCGCGCGCGCGCGTATCTCCCGCCGGACCTCTTTGTTTATTTCCTTCGCCATCTCGCACTTATCGCGGGCTTATTGTCGGCCCCGGCCATTGTTCATAACCCCGGCGAGCCGTTTTTTCTTTCATTCATTTTTCCGGGCCACGCCGCAATTACACGCACGAGATGCGCCCCCGCTCTTACGGGCTAAAGTGTGACTTACCGAAAGGCAAGGCTGACGTCACTGCGAGCTGCAACGGTCAGTCAATACTGGGAGGCTCTTTCATTTATTGACAGGAGACTCGTGCTAGCTGCTCTCGGGCCGAGCTGATATTTTATTCTCTGAGTTATTGCTCGGCAAATTGCGACGCGTAACGCTGACGGGAGCAGTTCTTTTGTGATTCGATAATGATGCTAAAGAAACTCTTTGCGGATAATATATACCGGGAATTGGGAGATGAAATTTTTTTCTTCTTCCTTCATATTTTTCCAATATATTTTCGGGCCTGCGAAGAAGTGCACTCTTGAAGTTGTTAGCGGCAGACCAGCTCTGAAGGATTATAGCACTTTCCTCTTTAAAATATCAAAGGAAAAAGCCAAGAGAGAGAATGAAAATATATCCTCGGGGCAAACATGTTTCATAATAAAATTCACTTAACGTCACCGCGAACTGAAAATCGAAAGAGAGTTTATATTTTTCCTGCAGAAAATGCTCTCCTCGAAAATCTTCTTCCTTCTGTAATAACTATTAATTTAAGAAAAAAACTAAAAAACACTTAACCTTTCGGTAATGAATTCTCGCTTAAGTAGGCTCGGTAGGCTCTAAATTTCGAGTCAATTAAAAGAGTGTCTCGAGCCAAGAGAACTGGGCCATTCGAAGCAAGACATCCAGTCTTTTGCATATAAGAAAATGCACGATCCCCCGGTAGATCTCGAGCCTGAAATACGACAGATACAGGAAGGACGGAAATAAAGGCAGCGCTCAAGCGCGACCAGTACGTCATGCGGGCGCAATTTTCAATTTTCCGCTTAATATTTAGCTTGGTGCTTGCGCAATGAAGCGTGCCGAGAACCGAAAACAAGAGTGTGCCACTTGGCTCCCTCCAGGTTCTTTCCCTCGTCCCTCGTCGTCGAAGGCGAGATGATGTACATAAATTGTCTCGACCGAGCTGCGGGAAAACGATTTCGCGCAGCTGCTCTCTCTCTCTGCCATCTTTCTCTTGCACCTTATATACACTCGTCTCTGTAACGGGCGGGACTTTCTTTGCTTTTGCACTGCTTTCAGAGAAATTTCGCTTTCCGCGGATGAGTGAAACGATTTTTCGCTCGTCCTCTCGTGAAATTTATTATACGCTCGTGTCGATTAATTGTGCATTAGTCGCGCTGTCTTTTCGAACTCGTGCACTTTTACGCGTCGGTAAAAGGCGCTGTGAAACGTCGATTATAACGTACGCCGGAGCTACGTGTCATCCTTGCGTATACCGCGAGAGCTTTTGCGTGTTGTCGCCGCCGCCGTTGGAGCTCGTAAAACGATACGAACACTTTTCCGCTTCTAATTTTTCATGGCCACTTTCTCGATTCGGGCCAATCGATGGATGTTCATTGAAAAATGCTGCTTTTCCATCGCGAATTCTCTATACAGTGGATCCATCGGCTCCTATTATTATTCGCTTCTTTTCAAGCTGTATTAAGTTAATGCAGGGTTTTCACTTTAATCATTTTCTCGGGGCGTTACTCTTGAACGAAATTTAAAAGTAAAATGACTTCTTGATTCAGATTTATATAAAGCAAAACGTTCCTCGTGCGATGGAGAGTGACTCCTCTTGAAACTTGTTGCTGCAATCTGCTCCGTTGGCACTCAAAATATATTAATCAAAATTTTAATCTTTGATAATTTCATAATGAGAGTTTACTTGCTGGTCTAGAATACATGAAATATTACAATGAGGAATCTCTGAATTCGTTCCTTTTGTAATAATATAATATTCGCCGGGAGTAAATAAATATTGAGCGGCGGCAAATAAGAGAAGAAGAGTATACCGAAAAAAGTGAACTTAAAAAACTAGTATTTCTTCTTCGAGTGTCAAGCGCATAAACAAATCCATATCCACGCAATTATTAGAAATTGAAGTGAGAGAAAATTTTTTTCCAGAATTTCCATGCAAATCGGCTTGTCAAGAGAAAAACGCGAAAAAGAGGATAAAAAGTTCTGCCTGCAAGTAAGAGAGAAAGAGAGAGAGAGAGAGAGTAGGAGGGAAAGAAATGAGTATACAGCAAGAGGCAAGAGTGAAAAGGGGGCGCACAAGGTAAAGACTCTCTCGCTCCTACTTTGTCCTCCCTTGGCAGCTCTCTCTCTCTCTCTCTCTCGTTCGCTCTTATAAAATCCATATTCTCCATGAGAGAAACAAGACGCGGGAGGCGGGCGGCAACGAGGGTTAAAAGGAGAGACGCCAGAGCAGCAGCGGCAGCGGCAGCGGCGGCAGCAGCCTCGGGCGAGTCTGCGCTCGCATTACTACGGCCCTGTCAACTCTCGCTCCGCAGGCGCCGCCCCCCCGTCCTCCCCCGCCGAACCACGCCGCCACCCCTCGTTCATTGACCGCGTTTTTCGGAGCGCCGATAACGAGCGAACGTGCAGCGATTTCCTTGTTCCCCCGCGCCCCCCGCGGCTCACTTTACGTCCGCCTCCTCTTTTTCGCCGAGCACTTGCCCCGCGACTTTCGCCCGCGCGACGCACGCACCACTCTTGCTTTCACCTCGGCGCGCGCGTGCTCTCGCAAGCAATTGCAAAGCTCGCGCCTCCTTTTACCGAGGCGGTCGAGCGCGCGCGTAAGCTGAAAAGTTTGGCCCGGCGCGCGGAGGACGAGTCGCACTCCGCGGGGCGGGGGGGGGGGGGGGAGAGGAGAGCGGAGCGCCTACGTTTTTATCGGAGTCGGGCGGCCCGATCGCGGCTGGTGAAAATTAACGCGCGCGCCTGCATTTTCGTGGTGCAGCGGCCCATCCCGAAAGCCGCATCGTCGCGTCGACATAATCCAATACATATACACGAGATAATGGTCGAAAATGACGGTGTATGCGGAATAGGGAGGCGGAGGAGGAGGAGGAGAGGAGCCGGATCAATAATGGAGGACGCTAAAGGCTGCGAGGTGAATGCGAACGCGTCTCTACGCATGTGTGCATGCGACCCGTTCGCATTCGGGCTCTTTCTCTCTCTCTCTCTCTCTCTCTCGCCTTCGAATTTACTCTTAATCAGTTTTCCACCCGTTTCTTTTTTTTTTTTTGCAACCCGAGCGCTCTCGGATCCGCGGGAGGCTCATCGCCGACGGGGACCGCGCGTGAATTCTTTATCGCGATCCGAGAGCGATCGACGCGCGGGATCGGGGAGCAATTGCGCCGCGGCGGAGGGTGCGAGAAAGCCCTCTTTTACAGGGTGCTTACTCTGGCCGTGTTTGAGAACTATGAATAAAATGACGCGGGGAGCGGGGGAGTCGGAGACGCCGCGGGAGAAGCGCGAGCGCTTGGCACGGGCACGCGGCCGCCGCGCCGGAGGAGCCGCGAAACTTTTAGTTTTTCCATCCGTCTTCCCCCCCCCCCCCTGTTGCGCGAGAAGTTCCCAAGAGCCGGGGGAGTGCATTTTCCGCGCATTACGGGCCCATAATTAAGCTCGCGCTCTCTGCTTTTTGTCGCCGCGGCGGCGGGGCGATTCGCTCATTGTTTAAATTATATCGCGGCGCGCGGTCGTGCTCGCTCGCTCGCTTGGCTGCGAGCGACTTGCTCCGAGCTTGCCGTTACGTATGTTTGTCAAAAAGTTTCTGCCCCCTCCCCCTCTTCCGCGCGAGGAGCCAAGTTTTACGCGTGCTTTTTGAATAATAGAGACTTCCGAGTGGGCTGCTGAATATTTTCCGCGGAGAAATCTCTTTGTGCATTCCGGAAAAGCGGATAGTTGTTTCGAAACCGAGCCGATCCAATTTATTTCATATATATATGTGTATCAATTCTCAAATCTGCGCCGGCTTTACTTCACATTCGCGTTTTATTATATAAACGCAGCTAAAACGCCAGATAAACCTTTTAACTCGACTGTTGCCGTAAAAGCGTGATTACTAAATTCGACCTTTTACAGAAGTCTCGTTCGAGAAAAGTTCAATATAGATTCCGCAGTAAAAATTTCCGAGGCTTTATGCACCGAAAAGATTTAATCAAAAGGTTCATCGGGGGAAAAAAATATGCAAAGTTCGAAAAATATGCGCCAAGTCGAAAGGGTCGAACATGTAGATTTTTCGAATTATTACGGCATTAAAAGGGAGCCGGGCCGGAATATGCGTCCGTGATTTATAAGGTAAGAAAAGAAAGTCGTAAGTCGAAATCAGGAATCAGCGCTGAAATTTATTTCAACATATCGACTCGAGTTACTTAACGGTTGAAAAGATAAGGACTGTTCCGAAAATTTACGACGATCCAGATAAGCGTCGCAGATTCCGGAAAAAAAGGTGCAGGGGGGAGGGGACGAATCGGACGGTCGAAAACTAAAGCTCCGTCGCGCGTCCCGTAAGAAAAATCTCTTTTGATAAGCTTCGGGGCCGAGCGCTTATTTCTCCTAACAACGGCCTCGATTCGCGAAATAATTCCGGGGGATAGTTATGTTACTTTTCATTCGAGCGCCCGTCGCTCGCGGCGCTCTGCCTCTCTCCCGCTCCCCGAAAGAGTGCATAAGCGTCAAGTGAATGGGAAGAGCCCCGTGGACTCTTAAATATTCGATGACATTGTCGCTTCGCAGCTTAAATTCGCATCTCGCTCTGCCTCTCTCCCTGCAGGTGTGCCGGGCAGCGGCGCTCCCCGTCTTTTGAATTTTCCCTGCGGTCAGAGCCCGGGCTCTCTCTCTCTCTCTTCTTCGCTCTTTGCTTAGCTCTTCGCATTATTTTTGCACCCGCGCGTCGCGCCATTTAGCTTTCGGCGATTTTTCGCCCGAGGCCGGGAGGAGGCGGCGGCGGCGGCGGCTCATTTTGTGCGTGCGCGAGCTCAAAGGCTACCCCCTCGACAATAACTCGTCCAGATTGCCGACCTCTTTGCCGATGGCTCCTCTAAAATTCTTTTTCATTCTCGATGCTTCGTTCATCCCCGGGGCAAATTGTTTTATCACTATTTTACGCGGCCCGATTATTTCTCACAATTTTTAGATTCAGTTACATTTGAACTGGTATTTAAAGTTACTGAAAAAGTTCGACTCAATATATGTTAAATATATATTTGTATATAATATATATATATATTTATATATATATCGCGTTTTAACATATGTCGATAAAGTAGATAGCCTTGCTATCAAGTTATCACCATTTGATACAATATTTATACACCGCCGCGCTTGCAGATAACTTAATTACCTGAACCATCGATAAGGTAGAAAACCATATTCTTTCATTTAAATAAATATAATAAAAAATATTATACTATATATGAACTTTATTTTTTATTAAGTAAAAAAAACTGCATTTAACTTACCTAAACCTACGACAAAACCGGATTCATTTTTGTAATTTTCTATCGTACAGACCTTTCATTTAAACAAATATTATTAGTTTATGAAGTAAAAAAAATAATTTCAATCCTGTTTTAACAAATTTTGTCAAAGAAGTCATTTTCTAAGATAGTAAAAGTTTGCACTTTTTTTTCCAATTTGCCTTATCTAAATTCGCTTTGCAGTTTATCAGAATAATTTTTTTTACATCATTATAGTTTTTACTGGTGTGTTCTATACATGAAATTAAAGAAAATGGTTATTCTAGAGGTATTTAAATAAAAAATTCAAGTAAAACATTAACGTGTTTTAGACAAATATTTTAAAAGCTGCAACAATTTGAAAGAATGATTTATTGCACGGAATGTCCACTTAGATAATAATTACGAATGTCTGCTTAGATAATAATAATGATTAATAATATCAATTAGAAATTATCTTTCTGCACAAAACTGATTGCAAATCTAATTTCTATGAAATCTCAACAAGTTGAAAAGCGCTTCATCAAGTAATCCACATTAATCGACACGTACCACCAAAAGATCAACAAATTGAATTGCTTCAAAAATCTCCCGGACTTCCCGGCGCCGTCGAGTTGATCGAATCGAACCTTACAAAAAAAAGAAAAAGAAAAAAAGTAACTGAAAAGAAAAGCCCCCCCCCCCCCCAAAAAAAGAGATGGGCACGGCGCTCGGACAAATCAAACACGATCGCGCGCGGTCCATCCCGGTGTCCAGCTGCCGTCGGTCATGCACGCGCCTCTCGATCGCCGATATTGTGTTTCCGCCGTTTTTCGAGCCGCTTGCCTTTTATTGTGGACGCTGGCGGAGAGCCGGCTACTTTTTTTCCTTCTCCCCCATGCGCTGATCTCCGGGATCGGCGGGCGCGCGCGCGTCCACGTGCATCTGCTGGCCGCGGATAGCGTACGGGCTGGCCATCTGACCGGTCAGGACACACGCGATAAAAGCCAGACAATGCGAGCGCCGAGGAGGAGAGAAAAAAAGGAACGGCTCTCTCGCCGAGGAGGATAAGCAGAGTTTTTTTTTCTTCTTTTTTTTCGAGCCCACTTCTTTTTCTCCCGGCCAATGCAGTAATCGATGAAAAACTTACGTCTAATAGATAAATGTGTAAATTGCCTGCGTCGTTAAAAAATGAAATATTCTTCCTGAAAGAGGCAAAGTTAATAGCTTGCTTCGAACGCCTATTCATTCTCTAAAATTCGCAATTAGCCGCGACAAAGGCAATAACTA
>JAWWEM010004939.1:0-30527 GCA_035582935.1 Ormyrus thymus | reverse complement strand
GGAGCGCGACGGGGAGGGGGGGGAGGGGCGGCCGTGCCGGCTTCGGGGGCACAGGACTATACGAGGCCGCGCGCGAGCCGCCCTATATGGGGCATTTTACGAAAGAGGGTGTCGCTCTGCCGCCGCCGCCGCCGAGCCTTTTTTAAAGGCTAAACGACCCGGAAGCTTCGAGAGTCGCCCGCGCGTTTTGCGCTTGACGTTCGCCGATCGGGGATGGGAGCCTCGTCTTTTTTACGCGCGCCGCCGCCGGGGCGGGAATTCGGGCTTGGAGAAGTTGTGGCCGAGCTTTTTTTTTATATAACGATCCGTTTTCTTAGTCGTATTGATTGTTTGGAAAGCAGGAAGGTAAAAATGTCAGGTTAAATACTAAATAAAACTTTATGTGCACGTAAACATTTCATGTTAAAGAGTAGTTTCTACCCCAGAAAATTTTAGTAATTGGATAGGTCCAGAATGCTAAGCAGTTATAATTAAGAAAACGTTTAACTAAACGTCTGGTTTGAATGTTCGTATTTCCTTTTCAGTTAAGTAACCCAGATAACTTGAATTCCATTCCTGGTTATTAACTCGGTTGTTTCTCCAAACTATTTCTCGGCTTCCTTAGCTAAGTCTGATCCTTGTCTTAGCGGAATCAACGGGATATTAGATTTATCACTTCGTCATCTCCAAGTCGATCCAAAGGTCCAGGCTTAAAAATCCCGTGTCTCCCCCGCAGAAACTAAAACGGACGTCCCGGCGACTTCGGAGCGGACGAAAACTCGAATAACCCGGCGCCCGAGAATCAAACGAGATCCCGTCTTTCATTATCCGCGCGACTCCGCCTTCAGCGTTCGTTATATCTCCCGGTCGCGGCCCTATCTCTCTCGTTACTCTTGCGCGGCTCTGCCCTTTCAGGCCTCGGCGAGCTCGGGCTGCGGCGGCACGAAGCCAAAGTCAACAGAGTTCATACGTCCTTCCGCGGCTCTCGGCGCGAGCCGCACGTATATACTTCAAAACACAAACCCCAAGATTGTTCGTCGTTCGCCAGCACCGAGGAAGAGAGAGAGACAGAGAGGATTTTTCCTCCCTTTTACTTTTTACTCAACTCTCTCCCTCGGCTCTCTCTCTCTCTCTCTGTCTCTGGGAGCTGCATGGGATTTAATGGGGTTTTCTCTTATTTATGGGAAAATAATCCGCTTGCCGCAAATTCTGTTTGCTCCGGGGCGGCGGTATGTCGCGCGCATCGAATATGCGGAGAACGAGCGGCGGCTCGAACAGGCAGATTTTCGACGGAGATGAGCGCCGCGCGCACCTCCATGCCTTTTCGTTATATTTTTGCCGCGAGTCCGCCGGGCGAGTTTATCGAACGCTTTAAAGCGCCCCGCTCGTATATTGTTTACGGGGCGTAATGCGCAAAATTTCGGGAATGCAGACCGACCCCGCTTATACGGCCCCGCGATATTATGCATCGTCAAGCGTTAAATGTACAAGATCGTAAAATAAACTTTCGCGAAACAATCGTGAATATTTATGGCCGGTGTTATATTACGTACGGCATTATGTTAATAAACGGGGAAAAATTTTTTACGTTTTTTTTTCCCTGCGTATTCCGATAAGACGCGTTTTAATGCGTACGAAAGGCTTATGGAGCGAATTAAATCGGGCTTCTGCGAATGAAAACTAACTGCATAATTTTTGTCGAGCTTAAGATGCTGGTTGAAACAAATTATTTTCTCAAGTTTCGTAATTTTAAACTTTCTAGTCTTCGCTTATGTTTAATTAAAAGCTTTTGTATTAAAATTACTAAGTTTTGGAACTAATGAACGAACAATAAAGTATATTCACGCTTAGTTCAAGTTAAGAGGCGATGTTTATGATTATATGAAAGAATCCATTGAATTTCGTTTAATATTCTAAATTTAAAGCCGCAAGTTTCGTAAGTTTAAATTTACTTTTAGATCAAAGTTATTGATTAAAAGGATATATAAGCCCCGTAAGTTTAATTTACTTTCAAATTTTGCAATTCTTTATCCTTTGTCAAATTTCAATATTAAAGCAGAAGCAAAATCTTCCAAATTTCGCGCGGCAATAAAATCGTCGATAATACTTTTCCGAATAATCAAGTTGTCCCGATGCTATGTACATTCTATGCAGTATATTAAACTTACCTCCACCCATCAGTCATACCTGTATCTCGCTCGAATCTTCCCGAGAATCTACAATACCAATTTCACGCATCGGCGGCTCCAAATGGGGTGAAGAGCCGATAAGGCTAAAGCGCCTCCGTTATTTTTCATCCGCGTCATAAAGCGAGTTTTCAGTTTTTCTCGAGAAACTGCGCGCGCGGCCGTTTATTATAAACAATAATACGTTCCCCTCGCGAAAGAGTTGGGCTTTCGGTCGATTAGTATCGCGTTAGCTCGGCGATTCGCGTTTGATTGCACATCACTTGCCCGCGGAGTTTTACCGCCGCTGCTACAGTCGACCTTTACGGTGGTAGCTTTTGGAGTTAATTACGAGATAAAAGCTGAATTATGAATGGTCATTATTTCGTGCGAAATTCGGTCGAGTTTTCTGGACGATCGATCTGTGCGAATGAAACCTGGCGCAAAGAGATATTTTTGTCGGTTGCCGTTTATACAGCTAAATGTAATTTCTTCCAGTTTTATCGCGTTAAATTACTTTATCGTGCAAACTCAATTCGATTACATTTTTAATTAATAAGCTAAAGCATTATAAATATCTTAGCGAAGAATCGCAAGTAACGACATTCTTCTTATTTAATAATCAGCGTAAAATTTTCACTTAAAAATTGCCAACTTCCAAAGCGAATTACACGAACTAATAACATCACGGGGTGCACATTAACGAATGATTCGATTACACGACCCTCGAGTCATCCCCATCAACAGAATTGAAAAGTCAGGCTTAAAAGATTATTTTCCTCGTCACTGTCGATTCTAATGAAAAAAAAAGCAGCAGCTCGTCCAGGAGAGAGAAAATTGCGTACATGCAAGAACGCGCCGCCGGGAGAGAAGAAAAAAAAAAACTCAGCGCAGTCATCGAGGCCGTGTCTTTGAAACAGTTCGAGCGCGATAACGCAGATGACAATGACTGCAATTATCCGGCCGGGAGACACGAAAAAAAAAATTGTCAGGCCGAGGCGGGAGAGAGAGAGAGAGAGAGAGAAGACGCTCTCTGACGGAATTTTGTTTATTTCGAAGGAGAAAGATGTCTGCCCCGCGTAAAGAGAGAGAGAGAGAAACAGAGAGTGGGAGAGGAAGAATCGCGCTTTCAGAGATTTAAAAGTACAATGGGGCAAAGGAGGCGAACAAGAAGAAGATTAAGGATTATAAGAAGAACCGCCGTTAGCGGGGAACAAAAAGTCAAGCGAGGGAGAAAAGAGGGCCGCGAACACTAAGAGAAGTCGGTGTACAAAGAGAGAGAGAGAGAGAGAGAGAGAGAGAGAGAGAGAGGAGCGAACATAATCGAGGAGGAATCGAAAGCGAAGAATAATGGAGGAAGGAATTGAATGCCCGGAGTTGTTTAGTCTTCGCGCGCCGAAGGGAGCGAGGAATAAAGAAAAAAAGGACGCCTGTTTCCCCGCATTACTCGGGGAATCCCATCCTCCCCCTGCCCTCCGTAAATATTCTACATAAATGAATATAAGAGAAGCGACGGCGGGTGGGCTCGGTTGCGCGACGCGCAGTCGAACGAAATTGGCATCTCGCGAGCGTCTCGGGAGTTATCGGTGCGCCGAGGAGCCGCTCGTCTCCATCTTTCCGCCGTCTCTCTTTATCTCCGACGGGGAAACGCGTTGCGAGAGAGAGAGAGAGAGACGCCGCCGCGGCAGTGCCCGCGGAATACGTGATGCATTGCTTAAGGGCGGTCACGTCCCGCAGGATGAGGCCTCTTATGCCTCGCGCTCGATCGCGTATAATAAGAGGCGGGGCGGCTCGACTTCCTCGTAAGCGTCTGTTGAGCCTCGAGGAAGGTATATCGGGGCTTTCGAAGAGAACGCGAGGAGTAATGCGGTTATCCGGCCGGGGAAAAATGTGCGCTGCTCCTCGGTGTTTCTTAAAATCGTCGGAGAGCTTCAGGAGAGTTTTTGCGCTACGAAAAGCACCCCGCGTAATAATGCCGCGTATTATTGGAGCAATGTTCACGCGCGCACAGGGAGAGAGAAAGAGGGAGCATAACGTACTTTTGCAGAAAATTTTCCGACACATCGCTCGGCGCTCTAATTACTTGACGAGCGCGCCCCTGACAAATAATCCTCGGCGGCGTTCTCGACAGCGCACAAGTGCGAGATAAAGCTCGGATCTTTAGCGAAGGGAGCGAGAGACGAGGGAGACGGGGCTGCGAGCCTGCGAGCTCTCCCGCGCGCCGACGCGTACATGTATTACGTTCCCGCTGCCGCTGCGCCCCCACCTTTCTTTCCGCACGTGGCGGTAAAAAGCGGCGCTCCGCGCGCGCGTGCACGCGTATCCACCTCGCGGGCTAGTCGCGTAAACACGCGCAATATGCGACGCCGCGCGACCCGGGGAGGAGAGCTCGCGAGCGCGGGCCTTTATCGGCTTTCTAAATTGAGCGGCTCTCGCGCGGATGAAAGCTTTTTAAAATGCAATTTGCGAAAATGAGCGGCGCCGCCGCCCTTTATTTTTTAATTAAAATCGCGAGATTATGCCGGATAATTGTGTTTGGGTGCCGGTTAGCGCCTCGTGCGATGCCGGACGATGTCTTTTTAAATGGACGCGCGGGTATTGGCGATTCGTGTTTTTTTTTTGTGTTTCTGATTTTGGGCGAGTTCCGATGCGGGAAGTGGATTTTAGAAGTTATCAGGGGATGAAATCTCAGTTTCATAGAAATAGCAAAGATGAAAGGTTGTTTGAAAAAAGAAGGCAAAAAACGAGTTTTTCATTCCCTTTGACAAAAAACACTATTTGCTTTGTAATGTTTTTCCGCGCACATCAAAGGAATGGAGAGAATTTCTTATCAAAGCTCAATGAAATCCACTTGCGCGAAATTCGTCATTGTTGTAATATTTCGTAGAACCCGGAGGAAAATAGCTCTTTTATCGGGAAATCGGATTATTATACTTCAACAATGTGCGATCTACTGAAGACAGAATGTCAAAGGATAAATTTTAGTACTTTTTATACTTTTTCAAGTAATTTTAAATATTACAAAATTAATTACAAAAAGCGAGTTACAATGAATAATATACGTATATTAATTACGTTTAAAATCGTTAATAAAGCACATATCAATCATATTTTTAAAAAAATCTGATTTAAATAATTATTAAATTATCGAGAGTATATTATTGTGATGCCAAAATCGAACATTCAGTAAATAATGATATAGTGGAAACTTCAAGTTCAAAGTATAGATCGTCTATTGAAATTATAAAAATAATAAAATTGTAAAAACATTGACTTCGTTAAAAAAATCAACTAATTAAATCATAATAACGCCCTAATTATAACCCATCAACTTTAAAATTCGAGCTCTCACCACATTCCTCTAAAAAGCCTCCCTCCGAAACTCCCAGTCTTTCCTTTCACAGCCTCATCACATAAAATACATCCCCGAAGCCAAAAGAAACCCTTCTCCGTTTTCCGAATAATTACCACTAAAAATACAGCCGGGGCCCAACTCTCTCCCCGAATTTTCGAATTTCGGACTAATTGTCCGGGCACTTCGAGAGAGAGAGAGAGAAAGAGAGAGAGAGAGCGAGCTGACCGTCATCTCGGCCCGCATCTCATCAGCGCTCTCGCCATTAATTGCGCGAGGCTCTCCGCTGCAGCATACGGCTCGCACGTTCGAATTTCAGCGGGGGCGTATAGACTGCGCGTCGGAGTTTTCCGCGCGACCCCTTCCACTTTAAGTGGGGTATAAGCGCGCGTTCGCCTCCGTCCCTCCTACTCCTTTCCGCCCGCGCACCGCGCGAGCTTCGGGGCTAATAATTTAAAGCTGCACTCGCGAGCTCTGTTTCGAAATTATGTGCCGGGGGCTTTAATTACTGTTTTTTGTATTTTTTTTTTCTTTTTTTTCGGTCATTCTCCGCTTCGTATAGCCGGGTTTCGCTGGATATTTTAGGATTAAAACTTCTTTTTTTCCCTCGCACAGGAAGTTAGTTTTGCATCTCAATAAATATAAGCGACACCCTCTCGTAAAAATCGCTTCACGCGAATTAACCGCGCGCCAACTTCCAAAGAGCACCCCTTAATTGAAAATTGAAAAAAAAAAAAAAAAAATAAAAAAACTAATCTACAAGCAGCGAACAATGTGCCCGCGCGCGCAAAAATCCGCGGCGCGGAAAAAATATCGCGACGCCGTCAGGCGGATTATCTCGGCGCGCCCGACCGCCGGGTTGCAAAAATTGAAAGAAGACAAAAAAAAAAAGCGGCGGCGGAATATTTCAATGCCCGCGCGTTTATTTATCAGCGCCGCGCGCGCGTGCCCGGGTGTCTGAAGTGCGTGTGACGCGCTCTCGCCGGTTTCACGGAGCGACGGAGCGAGCCTTTCAAAAAGTCCGAGGTGTCACAGCCCGCCGCCGGTTGAAAAGGAATCGTAAGCGCGAGCTTAAGCGGCCCATTCAGACGCGGCTCGGGGTTAATTACGCCGCGTGAAAACGCCGAGGATGAATCGGCTGCGATCGCCGTTTTTATTTCTGCTTTCTTTTGATTCGAGGCTTCGGCGAGGTGGAGATAAACGTGCTTGCAGACACTTCGAGCCTCTTTGAGGGCGGACTCGAGCGGTTGTTTCAAGACGACGGATTGATTCTGCTCTCATTTGGGGAACTGAAAAATTAATCGCCGGATTCGCGGGGGACGCGAAGGCAGACGCGGACTCGAGGAATATTCAAAAGTATGATAGTTTTGATGGCAGGATCGCGTGGCGCGTAATCTCTCGCGTTTTCCCCGCGAGCAAAGTTCGCGACCGTAATTCTCGCCCGTGCTATTATAATATTACTAAGTATTTAGTTGGCCAACTGTTCAAACAGCAATTTTCGACGTCCCGCGGGTGAAATGATAGTGTTAAACTAATCACGAGACGGGCCGGGCTTCCGATTTTGCGAGCGCAATTTCAACTCAATTTAACTTATTTGAAACGTTTATATGTATGTATGCCGCTGCGATTTTTGTTTACGGCATTCGTGTTTTAATGATAAACATTTTGTCGAGCATAAAAAACGGCGTTGCTGTTCGTTTACGGCTTGTCGTGCAATTGTTTAAAACACACGCTTTATAACTCGAAATTTACATTTGTAATCATTACGGTTAAAAGCTGTATTGTTTGCAGATTAAAATAAATTATTGAAAAATATTCTTGCACATAAAGCTCAGTGCGGTCCAATAAACATTGGCAAAATTTGGCATCGTACATTGTGGCGATAATACCATTTGTAGGTCGACAAGCAGTGCCTCCGAGATTTACGGACTATTTCATAAATTTTATTTTTAAAAATTGACTCGAAACGCAAATCTATATAAAGCACTAATAACACCTCGAAAAAAGAGCTCTCAGCTCCTTCTTATATATACGAACCCCTTGAATTCGCTGATAATCCTCACAATCCCGCCTAATTCCTCGGGCTCCTCCGAAAAATAAAGGGCAGACCAGCTCTCAAAAAGGAAAAAGGAACCCGGGGATAATTGATTCCTATTATCCTCCGCGCCGGAAGAGAAATAATAGAAGCGATCGAGTCCCGCGGCTTCATTAGCGATCCTGCAGCGTTCGCAGCTTATCGTCACCTCGTGCCGCCGCGCGGCGAAGTGGGGAAGATGCGTTCGACAGGTGAGCCTCTTGACGCAGGCAGCCAATCGATCCTCGCCTTCCTCTCTCTCTCTCTCTCTCTCTCTCTCTCTCTCTCTCTCTGTCTCTGCTCCGCTAATGGACCGCGGACTAATGCTCTCCTAATGAGCGGCGCAGCTCCCACTCGACATTCCTGCCAAGCGCGCGCGTCTGTCTGTGAATTTGACGTTTTTAACGCCGGGAGTTTTTTGCGCCCCCCTCCCAATCAGCGCTCGACGCCGAAGATATCGGATGGACGGCGGATACCGTCGGACATCGAGAGGGTGCCTCCGAAAATAAAGGGATGTTTGGATTTTACGAATCTCTCGAGCACCTGTCAACGAGCTACTGCATGCGCGTGTATCGTACCCGGGGAGAGAGACGAGAGCCGAGCACTTCATGAATCGGAACAATGGCTCTTAATCGAGGAACAGGGAATTTGGGAATTTTTTTTCGGGCATTGAAGGGACTCGAGGACCTTTGCGTCAATGGGGGAGAGATTTTTTTTTTTTTTTTTTTTATGTTGATTAGATTGTTTGAAGTTTTAGGAGTAATTAGTTGACGAGCACAAGTTTTTAATTATTTGTAGAAATCATAAAGTGTAAAAGTTCCTGACATTAAAACTTTATTAATTTCTTTACTTTTGTTTCAATAGCTTTTGTCTTTAATTTAATAATATATGTTATCGGCGAAATTTCGTTATTTATGTAATCAATTCAATTAAATTTTTCTCTCAGCGAATGGATTTATTAAATTTTTCCCAAACATCAAGAGTAGATAATGAAACAACAACGAGTAAATGCTTTTAATTTACCGCAATTAAATAAAGTTGAGTCGTACGAACGCAGTCGGGAAAAAGAAATATTATACGGTAGAAATTTTTTTAATCAGTGCAGTACAATTGGTTATAATGTTATACCGCAATTAAAGTAAGTAATTTCAACAGCAGAGTTTTGTCGTTAGGTTTTATCGCCGCGTCGTAAGCCGGCTATGAGTTTCCTGCTTCCGCGCAGAACCAGCCAGGAGCCTTTTTATTATTACACATTAAAATAACCTACTTCATTCCTTACCCCTTTGCAAGCTATTCTCCCCCGTAAAGAAGAAATACGTTTACGATCGGCCTCTCTTATTTAATTCAACTTAGTTGTATCCGAACAGGCTTCTCGTCGGAATTGAATAAGCTCTCGCCGAAAAATATTCATTTTTCAAGACCACCGGCGCCCTCGCCGTCTCTCTTCCCTCCTGCACTTAGGAAAATGGTAATCCCAGAAAAAGCATCGGGCGCATTTACAAAAGATTTGCAAACGACTCGCGAGAGCGCAAAATCTTGCGTAATTCAAATTTCAGCCCCGAGCCGTGGTAATGACAATATCTCATTTGAAAGTATGCGCGCGCACCGCGAAAAACACACCGCGGCTCGACGGCCTTTATTTGAAATTCATATTTTTCGACGCTTTGTGCCTTTCAGACAAGATGAGCGACATCTGTAAAAATCACTTCCTGCGGGATCTCTACAGGAAGATAGACGGGGCGGTTCTTACCTCGCAGAACGAGAGAAACCTCGACTGCGCCATCACCTTCCAAACGCACAGTATACTCCAGCGGTTTATGCTCAAGTTCGATCGGCTGGAATTGGACTGCAACGATCATCTCTACATCTTCGATGGGTCCCACTCCGACGGCAGGTTCAAGGTGAGTCGGCAAATTACTTTTATATATTTATTTTACGCCGTATATTATCTTCGGGCGCCGGATTTTTATGGGCGGTTATTTAATGTTGGACAAAGTATTGGTTTTTCATTGTTCAGTTGATAACATGAATTGACATTTTATTCCCTCGGAATTACTTGCCATTCATACTTTTACGTATACCTTTAAAAAGAAACGCACGTTTTATTGGACTTGCGATCGACCCTCTTCGTGAATAATAAATATTTTCTGGCTACAATAAGCAGAGAATAAATTAATGGTCGCACTTGAATCACTCCGTCAGATTGATTAAAAAAAGGCAGTCATTCACTCCCATCGCAAAACCCCTCGGAACTTTGCCGCTTAGAAAAAAAACTTATTTAGCATTCCCCAACAACCCGGGAACGTCATTAATCAGGTCGGATCCCGGTAATTGCCCCTTCCTCCCCCGGAGTCGGACAATTTTTTGGGCCGATTATAAGCTCGTGCGGCGCACTCCTATCCGACTCTCGGTCTCTCGGAAAAACTGCAAAGTAGGCGGCCACCGGCGCGTCCCTCGAAACGAATGGGCCGCACGTCGAACCGCGAGGTTGAATTTTAATGCATTCTCCCGCGGCGACATTATAAATTCCGAGCAGGTCGAAAAGGAGATAGAGAGAGAGAGAGAGGGGGGGGGAGAGGAAAAGAGAGGGAGACGTATAAGTGCTGAGAGGGAAGCCCGCTGAAAACTTGCACCATTAATCAAGTATCGTTTCTTCGCGGCTTCGCGACGATGCTCAGTTTTTTTCTCCCCCTCCCTTTCACTTTTTTTTCTCTCGCTTCGATCTATCGGAGAGCCGCCGAGCATTCTTTCCTTTGAGTATCAAACTTTCCGCCTGGGAAAATGTTACCTCGTCTCCTCGGGAATACCAAGATGATGTAATAACTTAAGACAAAGAATTCGACGCCGAGGGAAAGGATTTTTTTGCTTTTCTCATAGTTGCGAACTTGCATTGATTGTCAAAGTGTTTGTATTGATTTTCATTTTTTCTTTCTATTCTTTTGCGAGCGAGTTTAATTTGATGGTAATTATGATAAAATTTCTCTAGCTTTATTGTCCGATGGCGAATAATTAAGTCGAGCTGAGAATGAAATTAAAGGAAAAAGGGAATGGGATACTTTGATGGAAATTTTATTCATTGCTATTTTAAATTTGCTATTCAACTTCGAAGTTTCTATTGCAGTTTTATATCTTCTCCTAATTGGGGTACGAAGTCAAATTTTGCCAAGTTTCAGGCTGCTTTGATGAGATTCTGATTAGACTAGCTGATAAGTGCTCGGTAAAGTTTAAAATTCATATCGAACTTGAATCTAATAATTTGATTTGGTAAAAAATGCAGGACGTTTTGTAATTTTGTAAGAAAAATCAAAAGCTACGAAGTAGCAGAGGGCTTTGATACGTTTTATAAGCGATTTGATAATGTTTAGGGTCGTTCGAAGCTTCTTATCATCAAAACTCGTAAAAATTTCTGCCCAGGAATCTTAATATTTTATGCACACCGCCAAAACCGTAAAAAAAGCACTCGCGAATCACCTGCTACGAGGCTATCTGAAAATGTTATGTAATATAAAATTTACACTGTGCAAACTTAATGTTTCTTTATAGGAACCAGCATAATTAACTAGGTTCTAGTTACTAGAAGTATTTCCCACGTCCGCCATAAATATCAACAAGGAGTGAAAAAAATTTCTTCGATGAAAACCTGCTGGTTTTATATTCTAATAAAAACTTTCGTAACGGTCAATAAGTCCAATCTGTTTTACCCAGAACCAACCACCACTGATATCCCTCCAAAAATTTCTACCCAACCATCTAATCAAGCCATATAACATCGATACTATCGCCGGCCACGTTTCAACCAAATTCCACGCAGCCTCATCGACCGATAGCCCCCCCCCCCCCGCTCGTATCGGTGTGTGTTCGTGTGCCATTCCTCCATCCCAACTCCACCTTTCTCGCTGCAACCCCATCCATTCGCCCGCCTCGCGAGTATACGCAACAATAATTGCCAAGTCCGTATACGGCCCCGCGACACCGCGTTCCTCCGCGCTTCCTCCGCGCTCTCCCAACTCGTAAAAGTCCGTTTCTCATTTAACTTGATCCGCGAGAGATGTTTCCCGCCGCGTCGCGAAACGCAGCCCCGTAAAATAAGAAAAGGCGCCGCGCGGGAGCGAGAGAGAGAGAGAGAGAGAGAGAGAGAGAGAGGAGAGAGAAGAGAAGCGAGGCTGCCGCTGCCGCGCGCGGAGAGGGCCAAGTTTTGCATAATGCCGGGTTAACTTTAATCTTTTTTACGGGCTGCGTAATGGCCCGTTAAGTGTGCCTTTATTGCCCCGGCGCTTTTTCTTCCTCTCGCGCGCGCGCGCGCCCGCTCCTGATTTTTATAACTTCGCTTGTAACCCGCGCGTCCCTTATTATTATTATTCTTATTATTGCGACTGCCCCCCCCCCCGCCCCGGCCGCGTTATCTCGTCGCGCGAAATTTCGTAATTGCGCGGGGCTTTACTAGCAGTAAAAGCCGCCTTATCGGCCCGTGTAAATTACTCCCAAGCGCGATTAAACACACAGAGAGAGAGGGAGAGAGGGGGAGGCTACTCGTCCCGCGGGGAAGGGGCGGGGAGGGGGCGACGCTCCGGCATTTTTACGCGGCGTTTTGCAATTCGAGAGATAAACGGCTGCTTTTACGCCGCCGCGAAGCCGATCTTTATGCGTCTTTGAGGCTGGAATCGGGTTCGCCGCTCGTGTTTATGCGGACATTAAATATTCGCCCTTTGACACGGGCAGGCGGGAGGGGGCAAGTTGAAGCTTGTTAATTAAATTAGGAAACGGCTGCTTTGATGTGGAAGCCAAAGACTCTCGGGGTGCATTGTCTTTTGCGTTAACGTTTTACGCCGAGGAGGTTAAAAGCGCGCCGGGCCACTTGAGCTCGCGCGCATGAGCACGTACAATAACTCTCGAGCCTTTATTAATTTCAATACCTGAGAGAGAGAGGAGAAAAAGTTTCGGGAAGGTTTGTGCATCCGAGCTCGAGGAAAGGCAATGTTTCTCAATGAAAATGCATGCATATGCAGGGTTGTTAGGTGCGGCACACAAAAGAAGATGGTGAAAAGTGCATTTGCAAATGTAACATTGTGCTTTATACGCTTTTTGTTCTGTGCAATTAAGTTTT
The DNA here is from genome assembly GCA_035582935.1 of Ormyrus thymus. Taxonomy (NCBI): domain Eukaryota; kingdom Metazoa; phylum Arthropoda; class Insecta; order Hymenoptera; family Ormyridae; genus Ormyrus; species Ormyrus thymus. The sequence continues at coordinate 17,853 of JAWWEM010004939.1, read as the reverse complement.
CTTAATTTCTTTGTTGTATAGGTTTGGAGGAAAATGCATTTAGAAGAGAATTCAATTTAAAAAAATTCATTCGAATAATTTTCCAAAGTGCTACTATAGGATTTATGGTAGAATTCAAACTTTTTTAGTAATTCTTTTGGAAGTTTTTTGATAAATCTTGTGCCAACAACAATCGCAACTTTCCGTTCGCCCTTTATACAGAAAACCCGCTAAATTGAACGCAAAACTATTCAAAGGCAATTCGCATTACAAGCCGCAATATTAGAATCCCCCAAGATCGCCAGTAGGAGAAAATTTCAGTTATACTCGGGGCGCGCCTCCTCCTCCCGGGGGAGATCTCCAAGACATTCCCGTTCCGGGGCACACGGAAAAAAGCTCGCAGCAGAAAAAAAAAAGCTTTCCGGGAAACGGCGGCGGACTCTCGGCTGATAAGCGCGTATCTCGTTTCGTTAGTTAAGAAAAGCCCATTATAAATGGAGGGAGTCGGGGAGAAAGAGAATGGAGAGAAGGACGTAGAAAAATAAAGTGCAGAGACCGAAAATGAAAATCATGAACTCGCTCAAAAGACGTGCTTCTGACGTTTCTTAATAAAGCCTCGGCCCTCCTCTCCCCGTCTTATATTATTACCTCGGCAGGGAGCTTCGTACTCCGGAGAGAGAGAGAGAGAGAGAGACTTTCTCGTGCATAACTCGGGGATCATCCCGATTTTCGATTTAATTAATAATAACTTTGGACTGCGGAAGTAATTAATATTATAATAGTTTGAACGCGGCGGGATAAGTAATTGGACTAGGCGATGCTATTAGGCGCTATAAATCCTAAAAACGCAGTACGGGGTAATTGTTTTATGATAATGAAGCGCTGATAATATATTCTCCGAGCCACGCAAGTTTCAGATAGTTCGAAACTTTGTACTAATGGCGGTTGTGGAGTATTTAATTATTGCGTCGGTTATAACTATAGTTATCCTAATTCTCGAATGTTGCAGCTCCGCGCTAATGAGTGATATTGTGTAACACGGGTAAAGTATTAATTTACATTGTTATTACTGCGATGAGTTCCAAAAAGTTAGAGTTCAAGACCGGTTCTGCTTAATTTCTTGACGGCGTCAATTTTCCATCCACTTTTTGAGGGTATTTATACGGTAAATTAATACGGAATAATATACCGTAATTTTCATTATTTTTTAATATCCTTTCTAATAACGCTCAATTGTACGGGTTCTAGATCTTCGTTAATTTATAGGGATTAGCACTGCGCGCGCGCTAAATATTTTCTGTGTTAGACTAACCAGGAGAGTATCGCTTGTTTGGGTCGCGGATTTTGTTCGAACTTCGGGATATGTTTTCTAATATTAAAATGTGAAAGAAGCCGCGTGCGTTCGTCCTGACGCTCGATTTTTCGAAAGTTATGAACTCTTTTAGCGAAAAGCTAACTATACTTGCACTTTAAAATAAAAATATATATATATAATTTAGAAATATAAGAAGTACATAAAATAAACGTATGCTTTTTTCTGCGAAAATAAAATTTTGTTTAGATACTCATATGATTTAAGTATTTGCTATAGCTATTTGATTATATTACACTGAGCCGCTTTTAGGTTATCGAGGCTTTCATTGATATAAACATTAATAGTTTAATGAAAATAATTATTATATTAAGAATAAGTTTATTTATGATATAAAATTTACGGCATTCTATAACCTATTTATTTACAAGAAAATTACAGACTTTTTTGCAACGTTCCAAACTTTGATAATGAACTGCTTTACGGAAGTAAAATAATTTAATTTTTCATAATTAAATATCTTTTTATTTTTTCCACTGTCGTATACATATTTTTGTTGCAGTAGAAAGTGCACATTTTAAACTTTTTTACCGTATTTTTTCATTCATATCTGCACAACTTATCGACAGGAAGTATATACATTTCCGGTTAAAAATGAGTAACTTCCATAAGAACTTGTGTTAAAATACCGAACTTCGAATAATTTTTTCTTAAATATTTGCTCAGTAATCTGACCTAAGATTTGGCAGATGTATTTTTATTTAAAGAATCATTCTTTTCAATTTTAAATAATTTTGCAGTAATTTGCGTGGCGCTCGACCCACCTTAAGGTTTCAACAGACAAAAGCTTTTCAATCCGACAGCAACTTTCATAATATTCTAGAAATGCCTGACAAGCAAATTGTTGCTCTCAAAATTACAATCTTTTACCTCGTTTGTTTTTTTCATTTTTTCCTCAAAAGATTGTTTTTATATTATCGACATATATTTAAACAGCAGTTTCCAGTGATTTCAAATGTCTAAACTTAAAACCAACGTAATATGCTTAATTTCCTACAACAACATCTAAAAAACCGCTAACTTCCAATCCACCCTGTCCGTATGAATAACAAGCCCAGAAAAAGGCGGCGGGTCGAAAAAGCCGCCTCGCCTTGCACCCCTTGGCGAAAAAGCAGCTTCCCGCGGAAGCGGTCAAGTACAGGCAAACTAAACAGGACACAACTTCCCCGGGCGGCGAATACGCCCTCGCACGTGCAGGCAGCACGAGGAACTCCAGCGGGAAGCCAGCAGCAGCGGCAGCAGCCTCCGCGGCGGCGCGGCTCGTCGTCGAGCCCCGGCCAACTTGTCGTGAAAGCCGGCCTCTGGGCAGGACGCGAGTTTTAAGCCCGACTCGATCGCGGCCCGCCCGAAGTATTGGCACGCGAGTGATGTATTGTATTACTTGGCCCGGAGAGGAAAAGGCCATTCAGTGGCCTCTCTGCCGCGCGGGACTTTGGAAATGTCGGAAGTTTCGCCGCCCCCGCCGCGCGACGGCGTTTACTTCGAACTGTTTTTCATTTGTACGCGAGATGAAGGGGCGAGTTCTGTTTTTTTTTTTTGGGGGGGGGCTTATTGGAGATCGATGATTGGTGCTTATTGGCGAGCGATTCTTTTTCGAAATTGCAGCCTTCGCGGACGGCTTCTGGCTTGGGTTCGCGCGGTAAATCAATTTTCGGATGCTGGAAACTGCCCAGAGCAAGACATTGTGGTAAAGTGCGTCTCTAAAAGTGAAGAGAAACATTAAATAAAATAGCCATTTAAAACTTCAGCCGCTACCCGAAATGCGTCCTCGAGCACCTAAATCGAAAGAAAAAAAAAAGAAACCGGGGTAACAGGCAATACAGCTGATTCGCGGCGTATATCCGAAAAAAGCGCGAACTCCCGCCCGCATACAGTCGAGAGCCAGCGCGGTCTGAAACCAAAGGGGGGAGGGGGGTGGGGCGAAAAAAACGCTCAAGCGCACAATTCATAACGAGCCGACAACCCTCATCTCTCGTTCGCAGCCGCCGTAACAGTAGCGACTCTCTCCCAGTTTCGCCGAAGTTCATCAGTCGGTGCGTCGCGCACTCGCCATTTTTCAGCCTCTCATCCAGCGGCGGCGGCCTCCCTCCCACCCTTGCTCTCTCTCTCCCCGATAGCAGAAGCAGACACACAGAGCAGAGAGAGAGACGCGCGAACGCACAGCTGCGGCGCGTCGCATAAATCGCGCGGCTGGTGTGTGTTACGCTCGCGCTTGGTAATTACGCGGCGGCTCTCCTCATTTGTTCGGGCTCGGAATTTCGCGGTGCGCAATATCGCGAGAGAGAGAGAGAGGGAGGCGGAGGAAGGCAAGAAAGTTTTCCAAGCGACCGCCAAGATTTAGCCCCGGATTCCATTCGTCAAGCCGCGACGACGCGACTCGGACTAATTACACGCTTCGCGGGAGATTAAAGAAGCGTCGCGCCCCACGGAGTTTCGATTCTCTCTCTTTCTCTGTCTCTCTTTCTCTCTCCGAAGCTTTTCTTTTCGAGGCTGCCTGCAGCTCGAGTTAATTTTTCCGCGGGGTTCTTCCTTTTTTTTTTTGCTTTCACGGGGGGGGGGGGGGGGATTCGCGGTGCGGCTTCCTCGTTCCGTTTTGGCGAGAGTCATTCTTTAAACTGCGTCGTTTGCAAAGCCGACGCCCGAGCTAAATGGTATTTCTCGCTGGCTGCTCCGCACTTTTGATGAATAAGCGATGCGCAGTTTAACGGCGCTTTATCGCGCGCTGCTTTAATTTTTGATTTTTTAGTCGGCTGGGCTATTTTAGAATGTCCTTTTGATGCCTTTAATTCGGCTTGTTGCTTGTACCTTTCGTTTGCTGGGATGCGAATCTTTTGCTAAAATTTACAGCTTCGAAGTTGATTTCAATTGCTCGGTATGAGGATAATTGTCGTAACTTAAAATTGAGAAGAATTTTTAAAAATCTCGCATGATATATAACAACCCGCAAAATCTCCTGTTTTTTTCAGAGTCTTTCATTATTTTTAAAAACTAAATTGAACGGGTCGTGTATTTAACTTGAATAAATGAAGGAAATTTTCACAAATCTTTCCTGATGAAGCTTTATACATTGGCTGGAAGCTCGTTTGAGCTGCCGCGATCGTAATAATGTGGGTGGAAAATTATTAGCCACATTTAGATGGAACTAAATGATTTTCTCCGGCGGAAATTCATATGAATAGCCCTGGGAAGGTTACCGGCGATTATACACATGACCTCCTCGCATTATGTACCTGCTACCTAAAAGAGAACGGATGGCGTGTAAATTATTTAATATACGGTTTGACCTGAATGAACTAAAATACGACTAAATAAATAATGAAATAATAGATTTTAAGAACATTGCGATAGCTGCAATAATTATTCTTAATTATTTTGTAGAAAGACAAAATTCATGACAATCGTGAATATTTCTTGAACATAATGCTATCGTCTCGCCAAAGCAGCTGCAAACCAACAACCCAATCACCTGAAATTTTTTCAAAAAGTTCACTAAACCCCTCCTCCCGTTTACCCGCTTAAAACGCCTCCCCTCGAAAAACTAATCGCTCCCGTCCTCCTGATTCCGCAGCATCGTCCAGCCCATCCGAGCCTCAACCCCGTAAAATTATTATCCAAGCCTCGCAGCGGCTGACAGCGCCCGGCGCATGCATCACTTCGACGGCGAATAAAACAAAGGCAGGCCTCGAGCCGGAGCGGCGGGGACCCTGGCATAGAGAGAGAGAGAGAGTCCGCTCGGGCACATAATTCACGCGGGGAGGAGGCCGAACCTGCGGCTGGAATACTAATTTGCGATCTCCCTCCCCCTCCGGCCGCCCAGCGAGCTAGATCGAAACTCCGCTCTCCCCGCGCGCGAAAAAGCGTCTCCGAGATGCAATTATGATAAAGGTAAGAGGCTCTTCCGCGCACAAAGGCCCCCGCCGCCGGGCCTACTTTCAGTTTCGCGCGCGATAACATTCTTTTTTAGCGCCGCGTATTTACATGCGAGAGGGAGAGGCGTCAATGGCGGCCCGAGATTGCGGAGCCCGCTGAAAAGGAAGCCCCCGGACGAGGGGAGGGAGGTTCCGAGAGAGCGTGACGTAAGCGTTTACGATCAATGCCGGAGTTTATTGTCGGCAGACGCTGGGATTAGTCGGGATTGAGGGATGGATCGCCGAGGAAGCGATGAAATTTATTCGGTTAAACAAATGATTTACGGGGGAGAGGGAGGAGCCGCCTGAGGGACGGGGCTGAAGGACGTTACGGTTGCTGTAAGGGCTTGGATTAATATTGATTAGCGAATTTAATGCTTCATTGATTTGTACCTCGCAAATTAATGTTATGCATTATTAATCGACTCGATTGGGGGGATATCTTATTAATGTACGGTTGCCGATAAATTATCTCGCGTGGATGGATCTCTTAGTAATTATTATAATTATTCGTTTTAATATAGATTGATTCGGTTGATAATGTTCAATATTGATTCTGGATGCGTCGGCCGAATAATAAATTTTTACGTTTTCCAGAATTGCGTTAAACTCGACCAGGAAAAAATAAAATTGTGCCGACGTAAATGTGTATAACGACAGGTGTAAAAATTTATGAATTGTTAAATTCAGAGTCGTTTTTCACGAAATTTTTTAAATTTTATTTTTCTTCCTGGTTTCCTTTTTGCATTTTACGTTATTAACTCGAGGAGTAAAGTCTTATCTGGCGAGAGCAAATGAAGCACGAGAATGCGATACGTCTAATAAGAAACAGTCTAATGGCGAAATTTATAATGCAATAAAAGCGCGTATGGGCTAATAAAAACTTTTTTACCGTGAAATTATCATAGAATATTACAGATTTATAGCCATAGTTAGTGGGTATTTTATTATAATACATCATTCTGAATATATAACATTGAAAAAGCGTCCAAAGTACCGATCGTAAAAGCTGCATTGATTTAATTTTCATTTAAAAATATAAAAGATAAAGTTTTAAATTTGTGGGATTAAAAAACCTTTACATATTGTATCGAATATCGAATATGCAAAATGTATATAAAATTTGATATAGTCAACTTTTGAATTCGCGTTCATTGAAGCGGATACGAGAATTAAATAATTTAATTTTGGATTTATATCAGTCATTCGCTAAATATCTTTTTCACAAAAACCGACATATCGATCGCGAATAATTCACTCTTCTTCGCAAATCTTATTATTACATTCGCCGAGCTCTCGTTCGATATTTTACTTGCCAAAGAATCTCGTCTGCCCCATTCGCCGAAATTCCCGAACCATTAAGATAACAAAACGCTCCGCGGAGATTCCCTTAATTACCCCGAAATCGCAATCGCACGCCTCATTATCCTCGCACCTCCTCCCGGCGCGAAAGCCGGTCCCTCGAAGGTAAGAAAAAAAGAAAAGTTTAATTATTTCCATGCGATCAATCAAGAAATCCGATAGAAGCGATAAAAAAGCTCGGCGAGCAGAGGCCGCAAAAAAAAGAGAGAGAGCCCCCTCGTCCCCGTCGCGTCTCCGATTCCGAATTCAAATGAGTTCTTTTCTCTCTCTCTCTCTCTCTCCGTCTCTCGCGCGTGATTAGAATTCAATAAGCGCCTGACGCGAAATTGATTTTCAATTCGACTCTCGGCTCGAATGTTAATTCGAGCGACTCCCAGGCAAATCGCGCGTGCGCTGCTGCAGCCAAAAAAGAGCGAGAGAGAGAGAGGGAGAGGCAAAAAAACGAGGTAGAAATCGGGCGCTCTAAATGTTAAACGGATAATTAGGAATCCATCGACGATTAAAATTCTCGGGACGCTAAGCTTGCGGAAGTAACGGCTCTCTCTCTCTCGCCCGGGGAGGACTGCAGTGTGCGCCCATATCGATCTGCGTTAAGGGCTGATTCATCCCTGACTGGCGAAGGCTGGCCCGAGTCGTAGTGGTGGTGGCGCGGAGCCCCGGCCATCGACCTTGTCTTGGCCATTTGCTGCTGCTGCTGCGCGGACGTAAGGCCGAGCGAGCGAGCATTTCTAGGCAACAATGAACGAATTGTGCGTCGAGTGTGTGTATGTACCGGCCGGAAAATGCCCCGCCGCCGCTGCCTGCGCCCTGCTCCACCCGAGTGGCCGAGTAAATTGCCCCGGTTCAATTCCGGGGGCGAGGATGAGCAGCCGTCGAGATGCCGGCTTCAGAGCTAATTCGGACTATTAGATGCGGTTAATTAAGGATGCGCGGGTTGTTCGTTGCTCTGTTTATGGAAAATTAGCGAATTTATGCGGCGAGGCATCGGGAGCGGCTGAGCTGCTGAAAGAGACAGAAAGCGGCTTGAACGTTATATTTACCTGGTTTATTCTACGTCAGGTTTAAATTCAAATAGCAACTTCTCTTCGATTTAAAGAAGCATTAAGTTACAATTAAATTTTTACATTCATACTTTTTACGATAAGGTATTTGAATGAAAAACGTTATTTAAACATACGAGTTTTCCTCGTTTTTTTTTGAAGATTTTTCTACTTTACTACAGTAAAAACTATACAACCTAGGAAGCTACAAGATTATCGAGCTTAATGTAGGGTAGAACACTTTAAATATTTAATTTCGACCAACAACGAGCAGACTTTTTTTCCAGAGGTGTTTTTTTCTAGAAACCGAGCAAGTGCATTCGCGCAAAAAATAACATAGTCGACGCTTCCGCCGGCCGACTCTCGCCATCACCTTATTCATGAAGCTACTCGCAGCCCCTTGTTTGCATACACGATGCAAATAAGCGAATGTTATATATTTATCGTAAATACCATAAGTGGATTTATTCTTGACACATTCATTTTCTAATTTAAAATAATAACATCGGGTATCTCGCGGTGAGCTTGACGCGAATCGCGTCGAGTACGCTCTTCCGTTAATTTAATTACTAAAGATTCGTTTTAAAACACGCATTGAAAATGTAATTCTGCAAATTTCTTCTCGACTTTTACGGGAAGGTAGCAATTAAAAGATTGATTTGCCTTACATTCGAAATTCGAAAATTTCACTGCGAGAAAAAATGGAATTCCTATCGCGAAAATTCATTTTTAAATCGAACAAAAAAGGAAAAGAAACCAGACGGAATCCGATTCCAACCGCGGCCTCGCCAATCACATTTCCATACATATTTTACAAGTAGCACACATCCCGGTGTGGTCAGCCGTAAACACTCACCGGCTCGAGTCCTGAAAAAGCGTCTGCAATCGACTAGGAGACGCGTTTGAAAGCAGCGTCTACCGGCTAAACCGTGGCAGCGGCAAGAGCCTCGCCGCCGACGTGTCAGTTCCAAAAAAGAGGTCCGCTAAGAGGCGACGGATCGATGCCGACGGTTGCCGCCGCGCGACAGCCGGCAAATCAGCGCGACCCAAATCCCTTCCTCTCTCTTTTTCGAGAGAGAGAAGAGCTGGCCGGAGACTAATTTTGCAAATCCTCGAGCTTTCGAGCGAGACCGCCGGACAAGAGAGACTCGCTTCTTCCTCCTTTGATCCCAGATTACCGACGTCTCCGCTTTCAGGTATATATGTGCACCGGCAGCCTTTCGAAATACAAGTGTAACTCTTCCCGAGGCTGCTGAGACTTCGCGTGTCGAGGGCGCTGCTTACTGCGTTGCTTAATCGTCCGCTTCTTTGAGACTTTCGCGGGGATATTCGGGTACACGTGTATTACGTTGAAGCGACAAAAACCGTTTACCATGGTAAAACGACGGTGAAAGTTGTGACATTTATCTTGTTAATTGAATTCTCTTTTCCGAGCTATTGCTTAAAATTAGCTTTATAATTCCGATAAAATTCTCAACTCTAAAATTAATTAAATCAATCAACAATCGTCACGCAAAGCGTACACGACTAGTTCTTGTAAACCAAACGGAACAATTCACGAGTACCAATAAAAAAATCCCCGTCCCTAACCATCGGCAAAATACTTTCCACCCCACGAACCTCCCGTCGTTACCATTGAATCATCCCTCGAAAGTTCCCCACCGATCATTTCGCGTCTTAAGTCACATCCGCTCTCGGTACTCGTCCCCTAGAAAAGAAAGCAGAATTCCGCGCTTCGCGAGGCAAATAATACACGCCTCGGCGGCGCTGCGAACATATCGCCGCCGCCGCAGAGGGGGACACGGAAGAGGAGCCGAGAGCTGGAATACCCTGACGCAGCTTCCGTGTCGTCGCCGGGCGCGGAAGGGGGGGGGAGGGGGAGAGACGCAGAGCAGCTTGCCCCCCCCCCTCGCGGTATCCCGTGTGTCCCCGCGGAGGAGGCGCAAGAACGGCGGCGGCGCGCGGCTATGTAAATGCAGATTAGACGAGCCCCGAAGCCCGCTCGGCCGCCCATTCAACGGCCACCAAAGATGTATCTAATCTCTCCTGCCATCCGAGCCCGCAGAGCCTCGACTCGGAGGCTTTGACCGCTTCTTTCTTCTGCGACGAAGCTTTAAAGCGCGTTCGAGGGGGGGGGGGGAGTGACGGCGGTGTGCGGGGGGCTTGGGGAAAATGGGGGATTGTGTGCCTCGGAGCGGGAACGGATTGATTTTTCGTTGCGCATTATGACTGGAGTTCGGGTTCGGGAGTGATTTTGGGTTTTTGGACTTTTTAGTTGGAAAAAGCCGTCGGATTTAGAATGGCATTACAACACTTTGCGTTTTCATTTCTTAAGATGTTTTTTAAGGCTCTTCTTTTTTCTCCATTGAATCGATGCACTTCAGTTTTTCACTCCGAAAATATAAGAAAACACTGTCAACAGCCTTTTTCAGAAAGGAGCGAGCCAAAAGAGAAACGGCGCGCGCGGCGAAAAATAAGCGACGCGGATAAACACGGAACACAGAAGGTGGGGGAAGCGGGTGCAGGGGAAAACAGATTAAAAGAGCAGATGGAAATGGAGAGAAAGAGTGAATTCGACTATGCGGACTACAATAGCGGCTTTGTTTACCTTTCCTCCCATTTCCGAAGCAAAAGAGCGACAGGAAGAAAACGCCCGAGGCGCGCGCTCGGATGTCGATCCTTCCCCTCTCTCTCTCTTTCTCTCTCTCTCTCTCTCCGCTCCTCTTTATATTTTAATGCCGCGCAAGGGAACGTACTTACCTCGGGAATGCATTTATTTTTTACCAATCGCGGTAAAGCCAGGTCCGATTCGACCTCCGCCGACGATGATTGAATTGTCCCCGGCGCGGTAACGGATATGCGCGGTGTGTAACTTCGCCGCGCGGCGGAACATATATATATATATATATATACATATATATATATTTCTTTGCTCTTTTTACCGCGCGCGTATTTTTCGGCTGCGACTATCGTCCGCGCGGGGATAAAAAGCCCTCCCCCTTTGTGTGTGCGCGAAGCGAAGCTTTATTTCCGCGCTCGCAGTACAAATTGCATTATGTTTATTTCAGCGGGGACAAAGTGATTTTTTTTTTGCCCCTAATATAAATGGAAGGGGGGGAGGGGTGCAATCATTGACGGAGAAACGACGGCGGAGGAAATGGAGTATCGCTTCGGACACAATGGAATGAGATGGGAGGAAAATTATGCGAGCCCCCCTGCCCCCCTTTTTAAAAGCGACAATCCGCCGGTTACGTCTACTTTTTCTATCAACGCTGTATATTGTTTTCGGGTTTTTATTGCTTCGCGGGGATAATCTTTACTGCGACGCTTACTAGGTTTTCAATATTAATTGCGTTAATTTATAAATCCTTTAGACTTTCAATGAATAATTAAGCCTTAATATTCGTTTCTCGTCGTTGAAAATATTAAGTTTATGCAAATAAATCCCCACAAAAAAAACAATATTTCGTTATCAGTCTCAGAAACGTAGTTGTCAGAGAGTTGACGAAATTCTCGCTTTGTCGTCATTAGAATACCTTAAAAAATATCAGATAATCCAAATGCAGCCTTACTCGCAGCTTCCCACCTACGTACCGACGCAATACTCAAGATCGACCGCGAGAATCGAGACGAGACACAGAAGGCAAATTGTTCGCGGAGAACGACTGGACAATTAAATATGGAATATCCGCTGCCTGCCCGCGCGCGAATCGACTCGTTTGTACCCGTTAATTGGGGAAGGAAAAAGAGCCGGTTATTAACGACTGTTGGCAGAACCTCCTCCCCGCCCTCAATATTTTGCCAGCCGGGTTTTCCGCGCGCGGAGAGCAAAGAAGAAGCGCGGCTGCAGAGGGAATACGGGATATACACTCGCGGATAATATAAAAGGAGATAAAGAAGCGCCGCGGCGAAGTTGGCTGCATAAATTATGGCGCCGCGAGCAATTCCTGCCGTGCGTGCGAAGAGAGAGAGAGAGAGAGAGAGAGAGAGACAGAGACAGAGACAGAGAGAGAGAGAGAGAGAGAGAGAGAGAGAAACAGAGCTGGAAGCTCCCTGCGTCCGATTTATTTATGTCCATTCAAGTGAAGCATACGTTTCCGATGCACTTTAAATACCGCGGCGTTGAAGGTGTCGGCCGCGCTATTTAGAGTTCCCGGGCGAAAGTTTCAATCGGGGCGCGCGCTCGAAAATAGTGGCCGGCCGCCGAAACTTTTCATTAATTTATCGTCCCGCCTCGGTCGAAAAGACTGCAATTAGCCCGCTTGAATTATTTCGGCGGCGAAACGGAGCTGCACTTTTCGACGCAAAAAGAATAATTGATCCCGCGGGCTTTTTAAACGGCGAGTCGTTGGGAGGGGGAAAAAGAAAACCCGACAAAAATCTTGGGTATAATCTTCTTACTCGGAGATTTTTTTAGATTTTCAAAAGCACAATTATTCCGCATTTAATCCGTTTGCCTCTGCCTTTTAATTTCCCCTCTTACCTTACGAGGTCGCAATGCATTATTAGGGCGCTCGTTTGATATTCTGTAATTTAGTAATACCGTTGAAGGGATTCTCTGAGCTGTACTAACGATTAAATTTTCGTCGAATTTCAGGCGGATCTGTCCTGCAGGAATACTATGGAGAGCGTCGGAGCCATCTACACGCAGACCAACTTTGTTACTTTAAAATACGTCACAGATGCCTGGGGTACGGCCAAAAATGGATTCCAGCTCGTTATCACAGCTGTTAAAGATGCCAGTGAGTGACAATTTTGCTTGATAAAGGGACGGAGAGGATTTTTTCATTTCGGGTTCGCTGAATTTTATTGGCGAAGGGAAAGGGGAGTTCGAAGGTTACTTGACAAAAGTTCAAGTTAACATTTTTCAAGTTTATAAAAGTTCTTTCATAAAAACGCAACGAGCAACGGTTTTTTTTTCTAAATGCATATGATAGTGACTGTATCTAATACGTATAATATGAATCAACGACATCTAAACTAATGAAAATAAATCTTATACATTTTCTTGGAGTAGACTTAATTTTAAGAAATAATTCACATCGTCGGGACCAAAACCAATAAAACTCATCCTCAGTGAGAACTTTTTTCTTTATATCAAACTTATTCTCTTCTGACGCATTAAATAGAGTGCCCGATAAAATATACTAGGACAGTTATTACACCACCGTTCCTACGAGCTTCTATTACATATTATCGACTGAATGCCACGTGCGCAGGCGAAGACGCGTAGGAAGAACATTAATTTACATGCATGTACGCGCGCAAACAACGTACAAACGGTATAGATGTTGAATGTAACCATATAGTAGAACGCGTGCAAAAAAAGAGCAAAATTATGGACGGGGGGTTGCGTGGGTGGTTGGGACGGTATGAGAGTAAGGTTGAACAAATATTTTGATAAAGGATTCTCCGCTTATAGATATTACTAGAAAGCGTCAGCCGAAGAAAAACGTCCTTTTTCGATAAATTAAGCGGAGCACAATTTATTTAGATAATCAAGAAACGGATACGACAGTGGAAATTTCGAAAAAAAACAACGACCGCAAGCCCCAGTTCTTCCCCAAAATTATAGCAGCCACCAAAATTATAATCCAGCCAGTCGGCGCCTCCGAGCAACTTTTCCAATTAGTCTAAGCAGTTATCCACTCTCCGAGCGAGCCTCCCTCTCCGCCCGCAAAAGCGAGCCACCTCGGAATTTGTTTCGCCGCTGCTCGCAGGAAAAGGAGAGGCGCGTCGTAAAGAAAGGCAGGGCAGGCCGCGTGCTCACTTACACAAATGACGCGAGATATTCCTCGTCTCTCGGTCGGCGCGCGTGGAATATACGTGTCTTCTCCCGGGGGAGAGAGAGAGAGAGCCGGAAGCGCAACGAGGAGGAGAGGACTCCCCGCCATCTTCGGGGAATTCCAGTAGCGGAGAAACGATTTACGATGCGCATCTCCCGACGTGAGAAATCGGTTAGGTCGAACGTTACGGATTTTATTCCGGGGGCTGCCGCCGCAGCCCGAGAGAGTTTCCGGCGGCGCGACGCTCTCGCGGCGCCCCCCGGAATCCGGGGACGTTTCGGCAGCGCAAACAAGTTTCGCGCTTGCCATGGCGGGCACGTCGCTATCAGATATTTTGCCGCGCGCCGGAAATTCGATATGCTTTTCTCTGTTTGTAAATAAACATGGCGGTGGATTTTGAATGCGGTTTTGCTCCTCGTTGCCTTGAGCTTGTTTCGGGATTGTTTGGAGGTCGATGAATGTTTAATCGGGTGTATTTTGAGAAGGTTGTAATGCAATAGCGGGAAATAGTCGGGGTTTTTCATTTCGAACTTTTCGTGAAAACGAATGCTTTTCTCACTCCGCCAACGGTTACAGGAATTTGAAAACTACATCGCTCTTTGTAACAAGTAGTATTTAACAAAAGAGAAAGCTACAAAATACTTTGTAAGCACTAACAATCCTTAAACGAAACAATCGCGTAAAAGAAGAGTGTACAAACACGAAGCGGGGCCCCGTAATTGCATTTCCCGCGCAAAAGAAAAAAAGAAAAAAAAGGAAATGAATCGCCGACTAATTCGCCGATCTTATTTCCGTAATGCAGCGCCGGGAGAAAAAAAGAAGCGGCGGGGCGGCTTTTTGATTTAGCAGCTCTCCGTGATTTACCACTTTTCTTTGTGCCAGCGAGAGGAAAATGCGCTGGAAACATTGATTCATGCGCGCCGCGCGCTCGGCCCGAGACTTCCGTTTCGCCTCTAGGCTCACGTACTTCCGCCTTTCTTTGCATCCCTCCCTCCCTCCCCTCCCCCCGTTGTTCCCCGCCGCATCTCGTACTTTTCCATTCCTCGCGTCCGCTGCTTCGCAGTCCGTACAACTCGCTGGCCTATTTTTCCCTGCCATATTCTTTTACGTGCCGTTCTCCCCCTCTTTCTCTCTCTCTCTCTCTCCGCTCTTTCGCGATACTTTCTCCCTTTGATTTCAATCCGGCTTTTCAGGGCTCGAGGTGTATGTGCTCGGGTGCGCGAGTATCGATGACGATGCTGACGGAAGTAAATCGATTCCTTCGCCTCGTTCTCGCGTTGCACGCGGGGGATACTCCCGGGGTCTTTCTTCCCGTCTTTTTGCGCCGCGGCGGAAAGCTTATTTTCCCCCCGCCGCGCGCAACGGGAATTTATAATGTTTCGGGGTGTCGGATTTTATTCCGAGCCAATTAGATTGCGCGCGAGGTGAAAGCCGGCGCGTGAAACGCACCCAGGTGGCTTTATTCCGTTACTCGCGGTTTTTACGTTATTTTCGAGGATTTTTAAAGCGACGCGTACCGGTTCGGTCGCGTTCATTCTCGTGCACTTCACTCTCGTGAGAGAAGAAATTAAAGTTAATTTTTCTTTTACTTAATATAATACTGAAAGGATGCCGAAAGTTTATTTTAAAATATTTATATACAAAGTGCCCGGGAACTTTCCGCTTTTCCTCTTACCGCGTCTCGCCGAGCTGAAAAATGTGAAAATTCTGTGAATATTGTCTGGAGCTGAAAAATATTTGCCGGAGGAGCATCACGTAGAAAATTTTCCACCGCCAACTTTTTGCATTTAACTTATTCATACGTGCCTCCGCAAAATGGCCACTCTCCAAGTAAATAAAAGCAAAGATAAGCAAGTACACCGCTACGCCCTTTTCGACAAAAGCGAACACCCCCGACGCCCATTACCTCCGAGGCTCCTCCCGGAAAAAAAAGCGGTCCGCGAGCCGAGCCGCGTTTCCCTCCGAAAAGCGGGCGGCGAATTTCCCGGGCCAAACGAAGAGGGATTACGAAAATGCGGCACTTTCGGGCAGCGGCGCGTGACGCGCGCCGCGAGAGAAGGCACTTCGCCCGCCGCCGCGATATCCCTCGCAAGTAGTTACGCCAGAGTCGGATCCGGCGGGCCGCAAATCTCCGGCTGCTCGCCGCCTCTGCATCACAATTTTCCGAGCGGCGGCGGAACGTCGCGCCTCTCCTCGCCCGCGGCGCGCGTAAAGCATTACGCGTACGAGCGAACGAACGACGCGGGCGATGGAGAAATATACACCGCGGGGCCAAGCAGCCGCGGCGCGCGATTAAGAGAAACTCGGTATCTGGCATTTTTCACGGGGGAGGGGAGGGGCTGCTGGCAGGCTTGCTTTTAGGTAGATGATGAGTGTTTTTGTAACGGTTAACGGGGAGGGGGTTAAGTGGACAGTCGGCGAGATCGAATTCTTTGCGCTGGGTGCATTTCTTTTTTATAATGTTGTCAGAGAGAATTCTTGAGTTCTTAAGGCACTTAAGCGAGCAGACAAATGTGCGTATTGTAAATAATAATCATTTTCGCGAGGCATTTAAAGCACCTTTATCTTACACCGGTTGAGTTAATCTACTTGTATTTCTGCGGCTCCAGTTACAGTTCCCCCTAATACATTGTGCAGATCGTTGTACCGCATTAAATTCCCGGATAACGTCTGCGCGACCATTGTAATCCACCGCAGTTATGGAATCGATTAGGATTTCTCTATTATATATACACTATAGAGTCAAAGGGACAAGACGCATTACCTTAATGCACCTGCGCTCCGGCGTGTCGCGGCTGTAATATCATTGACGCCGCGCGTCGGCGCCGCGAGTTATTACTCTATCTTCAGAATGAAATTATCGAGTATACACTTCCGAGAGAACGGAATTAGTCGATAATTCGGAGTTTTTAATTATTGCTGTTAATTAGGAGATTGATCGTCGGTGAAATTTTTGTCGAGCTGCCGTTGACACTGTAGCCCGGATTAAGCTACTCATAATAATAATAACGGCTTTCGCGCGCGTCTCCGGATGTCGAGTAATATCTCCCGGCCGTAAAGTTGGCACTTACGGCAGTGGATGAAGTTAGTTCGAATCTTTCCCAGCCCAGGCGGAATTCGAGGGAGGCGGACTTGCTTAATAACTCGAAGTTGCTTTTGCAAATACTCTCCGTCCGCGCGTGTTTGTCTTTCAGTTTTTCGGGGCAAATCGCTTTCCAACCTAAGCTAATAGCAAATTTCGACTCAGCGATCCCGTTTAAACTCACATCCCAAAGTCCCCAGCTCCTCGACGCTCGAATTTGTCAAAGACTGGATTTTTTAACCCTCCCCCCCGATTTTCCTCCCAACGCAGAGCGGAAACTTTAGCTCGGCGCTTCGGAGGTTTGGAGCTCGGCGCTTTGGCGGTTTGGAGCTCGCCGCTGAATATCGGGAGGGGGACATAAAGCAGCTCGAGCGAAATTGTTCATTTCAGGTATAGATTGCAGTTTGTACACGTCGCATTAATATGCATAGCTGTGCATTAAAGCTCGGGCCTCGATTAAGTTTTAGAGAAACGCTTTCGTAGATTCCCGGGGATATTACGCTCGACGTCTAATCTCTGCGGCTTAATTGACCCCCTCGGGATTAAAGCGCGGCCGGGAGTTTACCCTCTGACCTATCTTCTCTTCGGAGAGTAAACGTGTCGCTCCTTTAATATTATTGACACGCAGTAAAGAGCTGTCAATATTTGCCCCAACTTTCTCGTCATTTAATTTACACTGATATTTGTGGATCTGGGAGCTTACGTGGCCCGCTTAATTACGCTGCTTTTTATTTCTCGATGATGTTTGCTCTGTCATTAGGCAAACAGTCGGATAATCATATCTTCGAGTACTTTCAGTGTCTGAGTTCAGTTTACTCTTTCGTCCATTCTAAAAGTATTCGTGTTAGCTAATAAGTTTGTTTCCTGCCATGTGCTTTCAAAAAGTGCCGAGCAACGAAGAATTTTCAAGGAATTCAAGAACTTTTATTGCTTCCTCCTAGAGGAAGCTTTCTGATAGTAATTTTTCGAGTGGTTCTAAAAACCTCTTACAATTGTATTTTAAGGTGTCAGGAGCAAGAATAAATGGTTTTTGAAAAATGTCTGTATGGATGTGTGTGTACGTGTACGCCTGAATCTCAGCTTCTACTGAACGGATTTGAATCTTTCACGGTTCATTTTTGCTTTCTCATAGAGAAAGCTTTGAAACGGCAACATTTTTCGTTTTTCATATTTTGACGTAAAAGCACATATTTAGGTTCGCAGAATCCAAAAAAGTAGTTTTTAAAAAATGTCCGGATGTGTGTACGTACACTGAGAAAAATGTCATATGAAAATTTAATACGCATCTAAGAAAAATTACTATATGTTGTAGTAACGCGGGGAC
>JAWWEM010004912.1:0-30545 GCA_035582935.1 Ormyrus thymus | reverse complement strand
TTTGAAGCAGGTAAAAGTATTTCAGTTAAAAATTAACAAACTAAAAAGCCTCTAAGCTGAATTCAAAAGCGTCGTTATAAATTATAACAAGGCTTGAAACTCGAATTTTGGATACTGCAATATTTATGAAAGCTCAACCATCAGATGTCGTAAACAAACACTATTAAAGTATCCGTAACATGCTGGGCGAGATTGCTATAACTATTATTACGTATGTAGTTATTAATTTCACACGCCTAGAAATATTTGTCTAGGAAGAGCATTGGTTAAAAGTTGGGAAATCGTGACTAATAATTGTGAGCAATGAGTTATTCATAACTTTTATTTTAACTAAAAAAGTCTTCCAAGTAATCATTTTTTAACAGATATGGTAATTATTCAAAAATACTTCTGCAAAATTGAATCAATTGAAAATTGTACAGTAATATTTTTAAATAAAAAAACAAGAAACGCTACTTCCACGATATTTGAGTAAAATATTTTGTATTGGAAAGTGAATGTGCGAATTTTCACGTCCAATATTGCAGCGAAGAAAATGTAGAGAAAACTCGATGGCAATTCCGTTTCAAACCCGAGAATTTGAAAATTAATTAATACATTTCGGTCCGTTTAGAATAGACCAGATACCTTAAATAGAATTTTAAATTAAGGTAAATCGAAGCGATAGGAGGCCGTGCCAGGGGAGGGGGGCGGGTTTGTAACAGCAGTTGAGCAATTGAAACATTTACCGTAAAGTCAGTGTCGGTAATATGGCCACGTATGCCGTGCATGAGCCACTCAGGATGGCAGGTGCACGTTGTGGCTTCTATAGATTGTTCCCTGTATCTAACTGACTGCGTCCCAGCAAACAAGTATCAATGTTTACACGTTCACTGCTACGTGACCCATATATGGCTCGTGAATTTCTGAAATTACACTGGAGTCTATGTTGATTGAGATTTTAAAATTTATTAAAGGGGACCTTTGGCTTGGATTTCGTGCTCACTTTGCCGCAGGTTAAAAAGAGGCTATTTTAAAAAAAAGCTCTGCAGTTATATTATAGTTTCTAAATCTGGCAATAACTTCGTGGGTTTATTGAAAGTTCTTATTGATTTGGCATGAAAACTACGATTTCAATGTTGACCGTTGTAGTTTTATTAGAAAAAGTTTACTTAAGCTTAAGAGGTGCAATAAAATTTATAAAAACAATGAAATATTTCACAGTCCTTTTATACAGCTTTTCGTTTTTTAGTATGATTTTATTATTTTACTTAAGTTGAATAAGTTATATGGAAGTTATTAGGGATTATAAAGTTCTAATATGAGTCACACTTTAGCTAGACGAGTTTGGTATTGCAACGTCATACAGTAATCACTTTCAAACTGTTCTAACTTCTTCAATTTTAGAGTTAAATATTTGCAGTATTCAAAAAGTTTCCAATGAAAAAATATTTTGAAAAAAACGCGCTAAAAAATACATTTAAAGGAAAATAATTCTATTTATGATTCAGTTTCTTAGATGTTTAAATAGAACAAGTATTGAAACATTATTTCTAGTGATTTCTAAATATTTGACAATTTATCAATTTATATGATTGATAACTTAAAAAAAAATAATAATGTCCATAAAGGAAATAGTGCACGTTAATATTAAATAATTTTAATGCTCTTTAAAGGCTTTAATCACGCAAAAATATTTAAACGAGTAAAAAATTATATTATATTCTTTATCGAATTCCATAAAAATCGAATTTAAATTAATATTTTATTGACACCGCTCTTGGGCATAAAAAATATTAATAAATCATACGAAGCACAAGATAGATTAAAAAAAAATTAACCACCATCTCGACGTTATAAAAGTATTTTTCTCACAAAAAAAAAAAAAAAAAATTCGCAAATTGAGGGCGCTTTGAAAATGGCCTCTCGCAAAAGAAAGCCGCAAGCATCCAGCATTAAATTTTCGAACAACCGAGTAGGTACGTGACGAGAGTTAGGGTTAAGGAAAAATTAGAAGCGCAAATAGCTGAGGTCTCGAGTCCGGGGGGGTCGGTACGTGCGAGTACCCTCAAGTGTAGATTATGTCTGCAGTGAATCGCGCTTCTAATATCCATAGAAATTTCGCAGGGTGAATAAACTTCCAAGATCCAGAGGGTCATTCCCCTCGCGTGCTTTGGTCGCATCGCAGTTCGGTTGAATCCACCCCGGCTGTATATCCGAGGGAGCACTTGGGTGTATTACACAGCGGCACACGATGGTGCAGAAAGGATTCCCGAGCATCGCTTCAGAAACGGCGCAATAACTTGTCGGCAGACTGGGTATTTTATACTTCTGGATGCGACGGCTCTAAGCACCTTTGCAAAAATTGTTCTGATCTTCGTCGATCGTTAACGTAGGACTAATTGGATGAGATTCTTTGAAGGTCTTGGTTTAATTTTATTTCATTTTCATTGCGAGAAGAACAGAAGATAATAATTATACGGGGATTAATTATAAAAATATTTTTCATTGATTTTTTTTTAACTAAATTAATCAAGGTTATCGGTGCGCTTGAAAAGGTGCATTATATAATTAATTACTAACTTTACGTTGTGTAACTGTAACTTAGTAATAACCTCTAAATTAAATAAAAATTATTACAAAATCATCTTAAAAGATAAAATAGCGTTACTGTAAAATTCATTACAGTACATGGAAGAATAATATATTATATAAATAATTATACCTTAATCTTCTCACAGACAATTCGGCAAATTCTAAATGTTGAACCTAGCGTTAGTCCAGTGCCGAAATCCCATTATTGACAAATAACTGCAAGTCGACATCATATTCGCAGGGAATATCATATCTGGTGCACAGCTGCGTCTTAAATTACACTGAAAACTACCTAGTTTACCATTGTCGATTGTCGAACCGCCACACATGGAAGTTTGTCTTAATACGAGTGTACGAATTTATGTTATTTCTCAGATTGGAAGTATTAATCTTTTATGGAGGATGTGAAATATTATAATTCGATAAAAGAAATTTTGAAATTAAGTTCACAAATAATATATTTCAAGTATAAGTTTAAACTATTATAAAATGTTAATTTTCTTTCAAAAAAAATTGTAACGGCTATAATACGAATAACTTTTTAACTTTAAAAATACTAGATAGGGCAGCTAGGGAGTTTTTTTAATAGTATTTTTCGATCGAATCGGGTTTGAATTATTTGAAAAATAATCTAGAGCTTCTACGATATTTCTTATTTCGTTTTGATTATTCAATTAGCATAGCACAATATATATGTATAGTACGGTTTAAAATTCCGTCTAAAAAAAGAATAAAAAACAAATTTCTATAATAAAAATGAATTTTAGCAAATTTTCTATGTCTTGATCCGTATTCCGTATACAATACTATTAAAAAAAAGGTTTAATACAAAAAAGTTATCTTATTTCTTACCCAGTTTTTGAAGAAAGAAATTTTAAGTGTCTTATCCGTCTAAAAACTTTTATTTTCTCAACGACGTGTCAGTCACATTTTATTTGAATATAAGACTCTAATCCAAGGAATAAATTTTTAAACGGTAGGTTCAAATAACGCAGAAATATAATAGTCAAAGATCAAAATAATTCATCTTTAAGTAGTAGTATAGTTAAAAAGTTATTAAATGTGGAAGGAAAAATGTTGAAAGCGGAAATAAATAAATAAATCAAGATTATGTTTTTTTATTTACTATATAAAACATATATTATAAACGCAGGGCTTTTACGAAAAAAGATTCAGAAAAATTTATTGATTATTTAAGCCCTTCTTTATCAATAGCCTCAAAATGACTAATGGAATTCGGGATTGCCTTTTTTAATTAAGTATATATTGAAGAGTTCATTATTTTATTTTTCATTATATAACTAACTGATATAATGATAACTAACTATTTGATGATATTGATTGGTTTATAACTATAAACTTTGATTAAATGATAACATGAACAATAATAAATCTTAAAATAATAAAAGCTACAGAAATAATAATTAAAAAAATAATAAATGTATAAAAAACTGCGGATATTTTATTTTGAAATTTCATTTTTCTTAGCCAATCTTATTACATTAAAGGCAATGATAGCAACTCAGTTCCATTAAAATTTAAATACATTCATGCAAATACAACTTAATAACAAAATTATTTTTATATAATTAATTGCTAAATATATTCAGAAATATTTCAATGCAGACTGTAAAATCACTTATTATTTAATGTCTCGTATATGATAAACGAATTATTAATATTAATTTTTAACCTACTGACCCTTTATTTTCTATGACATACATTTTGTCACATTTTACAATCGAATGTATAAAAATAAATTTCACTCATTAAATTTCTTATAGGTCTTGGACAACGAGAAATAAAAAAACAAATACTTTGAACAATTGCATCGATATTATAGTGTCCTAAACAATATAATAACTTCAAAGTATTCATCCAATCTATAAAATGTCCAAAATGTTTATAATATTGCAACTTCACAACCAAGAAAAAATAAAATGTACAAGATTATTATAATTTATAATATAATTCATTATTTTCAACATGCGCACGGTTAGAAAATCGATAATTAACGATCTGAAAGGCATTTAGAATCCGCTACGCTTATACACTCTCACTCGTAGACATACCTCTAAGTTTAACTTAATGCACGCCATAAAAACGACGATAAATTGACATGAGAGACATTTAGACTAATTAATTTACTTAATAAATTTTTATTTAAATTTTTTTATTCCAAAGAAATATAGAAATAATAGAAGTTCTTAAAAAGCAATTTTTTTCCACATTAAATTTAAAATGTATTATTTTTTTTATTATGATTTTAATTAGTTTCAAAATTAAAAGCTAATCAATTTTTTACCTATATGTTCAATGAATGTTGATTTCTTAAATCTCATAATTTTTTACATAAATTTAAGTTATACTCATATAATTTCATGTTCATAATATTTGTAAATAATCTTTCATTTAAATATTTATTTAAATTAAAGAATTTTCCACTTCATTTAGAAAAGCAAAACTCAAAATATCATTTAGCACCACATACATCTCTATTTCAATTAGCTGATTGGCTTATCATATTTTACAGCGTACGCTATACTATGTAAAAGAACTATTTATAACAAGTTTTATAGATTTCGATTGTAATTTATGTACGATTTGAGGGAATACGGCAAGGGCAGTTGCTGTATCTTTTCCTTCATGTAAGATGAAAAGGCATTTGTGTCGATGTAATGGGTTGTATAATCATTTTCGTCCGATAAACTGTATCGTTTTAGCGGACTGCGCTTACAGCTTGGTTCGGGGTATCGAGATGATGGCGAAGCTGGAGGAGAAGTATTACTGCGCTTGTTTCTAACGGGAGTACCGCTGGTAAAGTCCGAATCCGAACTGAAACTCGCCTCGTCGTTAGCGGTGTCATCGACAATGCCGCTGTCTGCTTTATCCTTTCGATTTTTCTTTTTCTTTCGAAGTACTGGCAAAGTCGGCGGCTTCATGAGTTCACGTGCTCTGGCTTCCCTGTTTTGAAATTCTTCTACTTCGCTGTCGCTTTCGCTCATGTTTGAGTATGCTGATAGACCTGCAATTGTTATAAGAACAATTTAATTAAATGTAATTTTGACTTGAGGCCTGTTTTTTTATAGTACTTACCACTTGGTAGACTTGGCCTTTCGGGCATCATTTCCCTATCCGTACTATCTACATTATTGCTTTCTGATTGTGACTTTTCACAGGCCGAGTCTGAACTACTCTCCGAGTCTTGCCTTTCTAATTCACTGCTAAAGTTAGTATCACCACGCGTATCATCTTCGGTGCTCGGTTCATCTGGAAATTCGAAATCTACTGCAAACATTTCGTCGTTATTTGTTTCGCGAAGCTCATTGCGAGTTGGCTGGGTTACAGCGCGTACAAATTCCAAAGTCGTGCAAAGGTTCTCTCCAGGAGGACCATCTACATTTAGCAGTAATCGAATTCTATGGACACGACGTGCCTCTTCATCCTCGTTAGGAAGATTTTCATCCGGCTCTTCAAAAATTGGAATTACGAATGGCCGAAGTGATCGCGGAGATGTGCTTGTTCGATCCTGATCTGCTGCGATCGGTTTGCGAATTTCCAAATCTGAATGCTCCTTCCAGACATTTTGCTGAAGCCGACGTCGAATATTACCACGACATAATTCTTGCAACGAAAGTGGATCAAAATTTGCTAAAATTAAATTTACTTATGATTATTTGCTTATAAGAACTCTAAAAATATTAATTTTTTTTATGCAAACTTTTAATTATTTTTTTTTATTTAATAATTCAGTTCTTTGCAAATAAGTCACAGAAGTTGATATTCATTAGATGTTCATCCATGAAAATTTATTTTATCTGTCAATATATTAAAACAAACTGAGATATAAATTGTGAATGCAACTTACGTAAACAACAAACTACTTCAGATGATGTAGGTATTACTAAATTAGCGAAAGACACTGGTAGCATAGTTTCGTGTTTCCAAACATTTTCTTCAATTCTTTTAACTTTTACTAAATGATCTTTATAAGGCATAACTAATATGCCTCCAACTTTAACAAATTCTTTTATAATTGATACGTGAGATTCTGGGCAAGTAGCACCACAATAAACTCTATCATACCGTCTTCCTGGTTGAACACTTAAACAATTCCCTGCAGAAAAATGAACAGTTTATAAATGAACATAAAATTACCTTATTTGTTTCTTGTTACCTTGCACAAAAACAGGCTCGCAGAAATCAAATTCATCTAAGGCAAGGGATTTCTGTTTAAATTCTTCAAGTCTATCATAAGAATATCTAACGCAATCTTCATGTAGTTCTATGCCATGATTGGTACCACTTTGAGCTATTTATAATAAAATTTAAATGTAAAAGATTTACAAATTAGTATTTAAATAAATACTTATTTAATTAACTTAATTAATTAATCGTTTCTTACGTACATAATCAATACTAAAAAATCATATTTACATAAGAACTCTTACTTAATAATAATCCAGCCATTGTACTAAGATAGCCAGTTCCAGAGCCAAGATTTAAGAAGCTCAATCCTGGTTGTAAAGCAAGTTCTTCCATAACTTCACAGTAAATGCATGGTGCTGACAAGTGTATATTGCCATGTTTCCAGGCAAAATCTTTGTATGCATTCTCAACATGAGAAGAAAGAAAATAATCTCCTCTATCAACGGCTCTAAAGACCTGCTCAATCTTTTTGGTTCTGATATAACCAGAGTCGACGAGGTGATCTACAAGTTCATCATTGTCTTGTCCATTGCTATATGTACCTCCCATTTTGAATAACAGTTACAGTATCTTGGTAATCACTCAGTTAATATACTGTACATTTATTTATCACAGTTTGAATGATTGCTTCTTTACATTATGACAATGGATAGTCTACTGAATCTTTTTCTTCGTACCTAAGCATAGAAATATAAGATTCTAATCTTATTATCAATAAAGCTTATATTAAAAAATATAAAAATTATTTATTTTAAATGAAAAATTAAAATTTTTACATTCATTAACACTTTATTAAAGTCAAATCTTTTATATTAAATAAAAAATGAATTTTAAATTAATACTTAAATAGAGTGGCATTATATTTTAAGCATCTGTTTAAAAATAAACATTTCAAATAATTAAAAATGTAAATTAAAAATTATCTTAATTTTATGATGATAAGAATGTCTCACGAGATAAAAACTAATTTAGCGATTAATAAGATCTCGGCCAGAGAGTCAACTCTAAATGTTTACATCCGCGTCAATGATTTGTCAGGCATTAGCGCATTAATTGCCCGAACAGATTTTACATCATATATGAGGAACTGTGTCACGAAGTGTCAAGTGGTAACGCACTACGAATCCGTCAAAGTTGGCTACTTACTACTTCGCTAGCCGCGTTACGTAAATGTCCGTCAATCTAAGAACATAATGCCCGAGGAGCAAACAATAAGAAAGCAAGCGCAGCAGAAACACGCGCGTCACGTACACAACGAAGGTTATTAAAAATAGATACACCCAGTCCCTTTCTCCCGCAGGCGAGAAAAAAGAAAAACAAAAATGGAGTCGATAAGTAGTTCTGCGCGATCTAGAATCAATGAAATGGCAGCCGCGGCGATTTTCGGGAAGACCAGTGAATAACTAAGACAAGATTAAATTGTGAAAAAAAAACAAAAAGCTGTACCGTATAAACTGTCGAAACTCCTGCATGACAAGCTAGGGTGGACAGTTTAGGTGACAGCTGGATGTGTTATTGTTATTGTTGTCGTGCGCGTCGATAATGCCAGGGATGCATTGACGCGCAAGCGAGCAGTGAAGTCTATCAGCTGATAATGACAGAATTCGGTCTCACTCGTCTCCCTCATGTATTCTCTCCATTACTCAATGATGTGCTTCGCACTACGTGGCTTTACACTTACATCGACGCAGTTCTTTCATGGATTCCTTGCGGACCGTCTGATCACTGTAACTCAGGCCACAGTGTTTGAGCGTTCTGTATACTGTAGGTCTTTCAGTTTCCATCCGAGTTTCGTACCTACATAACGCTATCTCTGTCATTCGAGGGGCGCGAGAACAGTTTAGGTTGGGTCGTACCTGCGTCTTGCTCGCTCGCGCACGTTTTGGTCAGGCGTCGTCAGCCGTCACGTTTCTTTTGTTGAGGGAGACTTGCTCATTGCATTGCTCTTAGTCTTTTTTGCGCAGGGTTTATGTGCTGCGCTCTGAAAGAGGAGAAAGAAAGATGATGCACTACGGGCGCAGTTTAATAGGACTTCCGTCATGCGCACTTATTCTTTTTTTTTTGTTGCACTGGAACGTGCCGCGAAATAAAAAATGTTCTATCGTCTGTGAAATTCGTGAATGCGCTGCCTCTTGCGCTACAATACTCTTGTATCTTTTAATAATAAATTTTTGAATACAATAATAATTGTACAGATTTAATATATTACTAAAATTAAGTATTTTGGGTACGTTACTGGAATAATTATTAATTTACATATTTCATACAATTTTATCGAATACAGTATACACTGATATCATTACCAATTGTTTTTCAGCTATTAGAGAATTCAATTAAATAATTGAAAATCTTGATTTTATGAAAATCGAAGTATATTGAAAAATTTATACAACGTGCTGTTTTAACAGTGGTAATTTGTTGTAACAGTTCCATCTGATTTTATACAGAAAAAATATATATTTAATGTATATTTTAATTACTTATCTTGTAAATTACTCCATAATAATTTTAAATTAACAGTTACATGTAAAAATAAATTTCGAAAGAAGTAAATCAAGGGAAGCAATTTAAGGTACTGCATTTGGAATTCAAGGTTGGCGGGTGAAGTAGTGAGGGATGTGCATTTGACTAAGCTACCAACCAAAAACCCAGAAAATAAGAATCGAAATAAATCGTTCGAAAACTGAAGAGCTAACTTCAAAATGTGATAAAATTGTTTTTCGATGTTTAATTTCTTTGTTAGAATTTAAAAACAATGTATATTACTATATATTGTAAACACGTCGTATCTTTATTTACGATAAAGGGTAAACTACGCCCTCACCTCCATGGCGAAAAGACAGCAATAAAATATGAGATTATCTTTTTCAAAAGTTGAAAAGAAAATAAGTGACGCCACTTGGAACAGTCATTGTACACACCTACTTTAGGTCTGCTTATACATAGTAAACAGTAAACATTATAAACAGTAAACACACACTGCAAGTAGCCTTTTGAATTACATTGAATTAGTGATCATTCACTTTATTTTTACAACTGAACATTTTCAATAAATTTCTAAAAATTATAGTTCCTTTAATAATCTAATGTTCGATAGTGTTTAAAGTAACATTTATATAACCAATTAATAATAATAGTAGCTATGACAATTTAAGAATTAAATACATAATAAATTAGATCTTTTTTAGTGTTTTCTATCTTAATTTATTTACAATTTTATTGAAAAGATTCTTAATAGAAGATTTTTATTATCTTTAAATAACTAATTTAGCTAGTTTTCATTAATAAATTGCTTTATTTAACTAAAGTAATTTTTTTTTAGAAAAAACGAAGTGTAATGTACCAACACTTTTTGCTTTTATTATTTTTAATATAAAATTACCCTGTAAATAAGTTTAGAATTCAACTTTAAAATTTCGAATCAGTTCGCAAAACGACGCGTAACTTTCGAGTCTAAAAAGCAATATCAATCGTGCTATGATGACGCGAAGGGAAGAGAAAGACGTATTCACAATCAAATGCCAACTTCAAGCAGATAAAAAAAAGGTTTGATTTTTAAGTAGCGTCTATATAACGCCTCAAGCGGTTCGCTTGACGCTTCGTCATCTATTTTCGTCTCTGTTGCTCTAACGGAGAATCGCATATCTAGCCAAAACTGGTCGGCACAAGTCCGATGACACATGAAAAACACTGTAGACAGAAGCCTGAATCGAGAGGCAAGAAAGCCCCGCTGCGCATGCGCAGCCTAAGATTCGGAATGCGAGAGAGATGACAAACTATAAGCCCGCGCGCTTACGCCTGCGTCCATAGTAAGCACTTACACCAACAATTCGTTTCACACACAGGGGCGCTGTAAAGCTGATGGCGACTGACAACTTTAAAACGTGAGTCCGTCGACTGCGCGAAAAACCACCCCCGGATAGTTGCAGTAAGGGAAATTGCTATTGTAATTCTTCAGAAGTCGCCGGCAGGGTCCGACAGTGCTGCTGTTTGCTTTTTAACACGGATTGCAGTCGAAGAAATCGAGCTACAGAGTGGAGACGCAAACTGCCGTCTTTATTCGGTGCCTATACGCTGCTGCTGTGTTTTTCGACGGGCACAATTGGACGCCCGGCGTTTTTTTATTATTGTAAAAGAATAGTGCAGAAGAGGAATACGAGATTCGATTAACAACGAGGATATCTGTGAGTATCTTTTATTATACTTTTAGCGCTAAAGTATTGTTTTACCAGAGTCTTAGGTAACACAAAAAAGAATACAAGTATAGTTCTGGGAACTATATATCGATAGTCCTTACAATCGAAATTGAAACTTCAAACGTTTAAAATATACAAAATTTGAATTGTATTTAATACAAAAACATTATTTTGCATAAAAAAAAATCTTGAATAAAAATTTCTGCTCCTAGCTTCCGTATAATAACATATTAGATAACAAGGAACAGCGAATCGTGAATCAAAAAGCTTTCCAAAACGTTCCACGTTTTTTTCCTATTTCGACCTGTAAAACATCAAGTATTACTTATGCGCATAAATACGAGTACATTATCAGAAATAATTTCATCAAACGTAGCAATGAACACTTGCACATTATTTTTCAAGCGCCTGATCTCGGGTATCGACCTTTCGCGATTCGAGAAGTTGAAATTTAGCCCAATCACATCTGATTTCGTGTGTGTACGCATATTTTTTGCAAAAAGTAAGGGATGTATGCGCGCTTACTTACTTACACACAAGCGTGCATGACTTATAGGGCAAATGCAGATCTATCGTACAGTGTGTACTACGAAGTAATCGTGGAATTGTGCGGGCGTCCGTAAGAGGCGCTGCCGGCCGACCTGCTCGGTTCTCTCAAATATATGCACTTGCCAAAAGTCATAGCCACTTTCAGGAAAAATAAAGAAGCCTGGTGAGAGATTTACTACCCTAAACGGTCACTAAATTTCTCGTAAATTCCTTCTACGGGGAAAAGCGCGAGAATACAGAGAAAGACAGCGTCTGGTCGTTTGGTGGGTTTTGCGCCTGCGCTCAAAACTTCTGCGCGCTCTACTCGATCTGTTCGCGGGGGGTGGAGAGGGGATGGCTGTTGGAAGGGGCAACGCTTAGTACCGGGCTGCTTACAGGGCTTTTTACGCCAACTTTTCAGTCGTTCAGCATCCAAGAAATTCTGTGCCACGGTATTTTCGATCGCTGTTTAACACTGTTCTCAAAGTTCAACCTCGGAGTTCGCAGAGCAATCGAATTTCCTAATTGCAGTCACCGGAGAGTTAGCGGTGCAAAAGTCAGTGCATTGGTTGTAAGTATATTAAATTATAGGATACAGATATTTTTTCATACGAGTTTCTGCTTCTTTTTTTGTTTTCTATTCTGTTATTATGATTAATAACAAAAATAAATTTATTTTAAGTTTAAAGAAGTGTATTAAAGCGTTGTTTTATTTCTTTTTTTGTAACTGTGAGAAGAAAGTTAACATCGTTTCGAAAAAAAGAAATATATATGGAAAACAAAGTAGAAAATAAATTCTCTTAACTTTCTGGATACTTAATGTATAATATTTAATAAATAATTATATAGATCTTTCAGAAAACTCACATTTTTTAAATTATATTTTTATATTTTTATATAATAAATTAGTAATGAACTAACTCAAAATTATTCTTAATAGGATAAAATTACATGAAATTACATTTTTTTTAAATCAACTTGCAATTTTTGCAATTTGTATTATAACAGATGCAAATTCGATGTAAGTGTTTTCAGGTTAGGTCGTTCACCCCCGCATTATATTCTATAGAGTACACATCATGTAATAAAAGCATAATGAAAATGCAAATATTACAAAATTGACAATTAAGATTGTAGCAATTATTATTAAAAACTGTATTTTCAAAAAATGCTTTTAGTACGAGTATTTAATAAATGTTTAGTTTTTTCGTGAGAATGGTTGGTTTCACAGCAAGCAACGCAGTCGCAAGACGTTTCTATATATTTTTATGAGATACGGCAAAGTAAATTTAAAATTTAGAAATAGAAACCAATATTTGACATTGGTATTTACCGTTTATCAAATTTTCTTAAATATATAATTTTTCTTAAAAAACAAAAGTAGAAACCAATCTAAAGACAGGTACTTTTTTCAAATCATCAATATATATTTTTCCTTTCCATATACATAAGTACCTGTGCTTATTAAAGCTACCCTTCATAAATGTCCGTTGACTAACGAGTATGTTAATACGGCCACTAACTGCGATCAACTCTCAAGTACTTGGCTTTGCGTTTCTCGGATTTCAATTCTTGGTACTCAAAGAATTTTGAGTACCTAACTAATTGTTATGATTTTAAGGTTTGCTCTAGAAAATAATTTATTGCTAAACGGGCCGTACTTAAAATCTTCAGCATTACTCATCATAAATTTCGCTCAGCTAATGGCGTATTTTAATCCGACGACCAACGTATAGCAAACACCTTGTAAGTACGGTCCCATTACAGAAAAATTATTTTCTAGAACAATCCTTAAAATCATAACAATTAGCTAGGCACTCAAAATTCTTTCGTTCTGGTTTCCGAAATCCGAGAAACGCAGAGCCAGTCACGATTTGTGGCGTTTCGCGCCGTGATGTACCTTTGGCAAGGCGAAGCGCGCGCGCGCGCGCGTTCTCCGCCCGTCGAATCGATCGTTCTGGAAGTGGGAGAAGCGTTGCTCGCATACGATTGGCCAGAAACATTGGTTTTTGCGCGCTCCGAGTCTCTTGGTCCCTCGATGGAAACGAAGCCTGCTAGTCGCATGTGAATAGATCCGAGTTTTTCCAAATTATCGGCTTTTCCCGAGTGAAGCTTGGGTGGAGGTTAAGTTTCCCCGGTCGAGTTCAAGATTACGGTTTTGTTCGGTATGTATTACACCGCGGAAGGCAATGTTTATGTTAGAAAATTGATTTATTGCTCGGAGTCAAGAGGTTTTAATTTTAGTTCCATTTTGGATACGTTACGCTTACTTTTCTTTTCATTGGATAATTGTTGTTTTAAATGTTTAATAAAATTATTAATTAATATATAATTAATATGTAATTAAAGATAAACGTAAAGTTTTTAAGAGAAAATCTTTAATTTTCAAGTAAAATATCGACCGCAATGTGATTTACTGTGTAAGTTATTATTTAAAAAGCGTTAAGTAAAATATAGCGTCAAGTTTTCTGGCCATATAGTTTTTTTTAATATTATATAATGATTTTTGAGAAGTTTTATTAATAAATGAAAATGATATACAAAAATAAATAAATAACATCTAAATTTTCTAACTTAACCACTGTCTATAAATTTTAGTCATATTTACACATAATTAGTAATTATGATTATGTCTATTAAATTTTTCAATAACATAAAATTTGTTCAAAAAATGTACTTAAAGAAACTTCATTCATTTATATATGTTGACTTATAATCTATTTACAAAATTAAAGTAATTAAAAAAGTAAAAACAGAACGCTGTGTTACGTTATAATCAATTGGAACCATTTTTACAAGGTAGACTAATTAGTCAAAATATTTACGCGAAATAATTCCGCCATTGTAATTCAGCACCTGCTAATACTCGCCATTACGATTTATTCTTTGTATGAGTATCTATTATTGAATTTCTTCGAGTTGCATATTTGATGCACTATAAACGTATTCCTTTCTTCTTTTCTCAGCGCCATCTGTATCAAGATTCACTGTATTACTTTACATGTATTTCGCATGCAAGCAAAAAATCCAATATGCATTTAATTGCGCGATATTGCACTTTATTTTGTTAATCAGTAACAATATTCATTAATCACTTCGATAAACTAATTCATTAATAAATCAGAAGTTCACCTTTTTATTTCCCGTAAAAAAGAGGATGCTAAAAATCTTGAAAAAAAAATTCGTCTATCTTATTGTATCATTTCCTTACACTTTATTTAACCAGATTTTTTTACACTTCTCCAAGCCCTAACATAAGTTTACTGCGACTCCAGCAGCGCGCATCGGCGTCGAAGTTTCAAACTTGGCGGGCTCGAAAGTGCGCGCGCACTGCGTTCAGCAAACTTGGCACATCGGCAACACCGCGGTTGCAGCGGCCGAAGTAAACGTTCGCCACTCGTGTGTTGCTCACCGCTGCGCGAAGCGTGCAGTTTCGCACCTTCTGCCACGCGATTTCTCAGTCAGTTCCTTGAGGAAAAGTCATCCAACACCCCTGTCTATCATTTCTAGTGCAAAACTGCCTGTCTTGTCTCGATCGCACGGCAGAAGTCGAATGGGTAATCTCTGACGCTTCCGTCAAACTTCTCTCGATTCCTCTCGAGATAGATCCTGCATTTAGCATTTGCCGCGCACTCGTATTATGGTAAGCATCACCCCGTTCACCTCCTACGTGCGTCATCTTTTCCGCGAGTGCGTTCGTTCCAAAAACTCAAGATATCGCTTACGTGTGAATTCAATCGGCGTGCGTTCGATTTAAAAGCCAGGTGGCAGGGCGGAGAGATTTAAAAAAAAAGAGCCCCACGGTCACCCACACGAACGCACGTGGAGACAGTTGGACCGGCACATTCTTCCATAAATGTGCCAATAGCCGCGAGGGAATATATTCTATAACTGGCCCGGCGGAAGGGGTGGGGGGATGCGTTGAAAAAGTCGTTGCGCGCGAGAATTCAAACGGCGCGCACCGCCGCGACTCCGGGCCTCCATTTTAAGTCCGAGCGCTCGCGTGCGTCACGTGGACCGTTCTCCTCGCGCGGGTGAGCGACGCGCTTGCCAGGCGCACAAAAAGGAAAAGCAAGCGCGCTTTCCCTTTTGGCACGGCGGCGCGCGCGCAGCGCTCTCCCACGAGGAGAGAGAAGCAGGGCACACGCGTGAACACCAGCTGCCGCGGCGCGCGCCATCGATTTTTCGCCGCGCGCGCCTCTGGCTTTTCCGACTCCGTTATCCGCTCTTCGCCCCCGAGAGCCCGGTTTTCTGTACGCCGGGCGCGCGATTCTCGCGTTCCCGAGCGAAACTTTAATGGTTTTTAACGGAACTCGGCGGGAGAGGCAGATTTTGGGATCTCGTCGATATCTATCGATTTTGAAGTTCGAGCGAGATATGGCCAGTAGTTGAAGCATACTGACACATTTTCGCTGCGGTCACTTCGGACTAGTTGACGTAGAATGGAGATATAGAAAATCTTTCGTTGAGTCGCGTACAAGTTATTTTTCTGTACTTCGAATTTCGGAAAAAGAGAAAGGAGAACTTATGAATGTATTGTGCAACACTATGATGATGGTTAGGCCCAAAGCGTACTCAATTGAAGTTTTAATACTTCTTTAATCACTGGGTGTATTAAATATGTAGGCCAAATTGAAAAAGGAAAATAAATTTAGCTTCCTTCTGTATAAGTATTGATTATCGTATACTTGTAATCGAGCCATATTCGCTGTTCCTTGAATAGGTTTTTGAATAATTGCTAAAATACTATGAAGCATGAATATAATTGTTTGCTTCATTAAGTAGCTTTCTTGTGGTTTATATTTTTAACATTTGTAGGACAAGTAACACGTGCATGTTGTACGTTACGTCTGTCATTCGAT
Organism: Ormyrus thymus; assembly: GCA_035582935.1. Lineage (NCBI taxonomy): Eukaryota > Metazoa > Arthropoda > Insecta > Hymenoptera > Ormyridae > Ormyrus > Ormyrus thymus. Next base: position 14,176 of record JAWWEM010004912.1, on the reverse strand, counting down.
TATTATTTATAAACAAATGCGTCTTGTGCAACAAAACAAGAACTATTGTTGTTGTTTTAGTTAGTAATTCACACTTTAAATAAAATTAATACTTTTTTTAAGAGCCCTTAAATTAACCTAACTTTTATGATTCGCTCTTAAGAGCAACCTTCCATTTTGATTATTATGTTCATAATGAGAAGTTGTTACTTTGACGGCATTGAGGTAGAAAGTTGAATTTAATAAGATTACCTAATAAAATATTCTGCTAAATGAAAGACTATCAGAAAATTGCACGTGCGCCCTTCGGAATTACACAGCTCTAAAGCGGCTCCGCGCTTATCTTCGATATTTTCAGAATGGAGGAGATTCTGGTGGACGATGCGAGCGATAACCGCATGACGGAGCTGTCTGTTGAAATAGTGAGTCCGAGCAACAACAGCAACAGCAACAGCAGCCTGAGCGTCGAGAGCTCCGGCTGCAGCCCAACCGCCGCCGTAGCCGCCGCCGCCGCCGCCGCCACCACCGCCACCGCCACCGCCACCGCCACCGCCGCAGTAGACGAACCTTCGACGCGCGTGATGTCAATGCTGTACATCCAGCAGGGAAAGCTGCCCGCAAATCAGTCGAACGGCGCTAACGGGCCGAGCAGCCAGCCGCAGCAACAGCAGTCGCTCCTGCACGTCGTCAACAAGTCCCAGTTAGCTGGCTTTAACCAGGTAAGCGATCGATTGGCTTTTTAAAAAAAGAACCAACTTCTAAACGGGGCGCACATTGCACATACGTACGCTCCTTAACGCGCGCAGGCCTCTCGTGCGTGTATCTATATGGACGCGCGCTAAAGCCTCTAACGTGTGTGGCGTCACTGTGTGCGCCTCTGCGGCCTGTGTGTGCGCATGTAGAAGCGCTGAAATGGGACTCGCTCTCTCGCGCTTTGGGATAGTTTCGTAGCGCGAGCCTCCGAAGTGTAATTCGATTCTTAATTGTAAATAACTGGTCGAGGGAGTTTGCCGTGGTATGAAGAAGGGAATGACGCCTAGGAAAGGTACACCCTGTTATGTAAAGTCGCGCGAACGCCGAGAGCTTAAACGCTGGAAATCGAGTTGCAATGCCATTACATGTTTTTCAACACGTTGACAATGCGAGCCTTTGCACTTTCCTCGTTTTCAATTTTCGGGCGTTTCTAATGTTTCGTAGGAGTTCTCGGCGACTTCTTTTCAATCTTTCAGCTGCAGAATTTATGTAACTGTGTATATGTCAGATTTACTGTAGTCCTGAGTGAGTTTTCAGAATTATAGTTTTTTCGACTTTATAGTGCAATTTAATCATAGTCTGTATGATAATTACTCCCAAATATTTAGTTTTAATGATTTTTCGAATATAACCTAATCATTATTTTTTTTATGGCCTGAATATATGTAGTAAAATTTGCATATAATTATGGTTGGAATTATGTCACATTGAAAGACACATATAAATTCACTAAAAACTATATATATTTCAAATTTAGTTTCTATCACTATATTACAAATATTCTTTGTTATCTATTTATCCAAGAATTTGTAAAAAAAACAATTAGGATTGTAAAATATATATTTAATATATTTATCTTAAATAATTATTATTTTATAATTATAAACTTATATATATATATATATGTATATATATGTATCTTACTTGAACAGCAGTCATGACAATTTATAGAGCAATCAGTAGATGTGACATAATTAACATATATATTTCACAAAACATTCATAAAAAACAATTTTCTTCATAAAATTTACACAAGGATTTCACAAGCATTATTATTGTTATTCTCAGAATTTTACATTTTATAGTTTTCAATCAATATATATTATATAATAAGTTAAAAAACATTATTCTTTATTTCACGCTGTTCGGACAAATAAAAAGATATTTCATTACATTAAAAATAATAATACTAATAATATATTTAAGATAGACTTAATGGAAAAAATAAAATCATATTTTTATAATTTTTTTTAATTTTATGCCAGTGAAATATAAAACAAAACAAAATTCTTAATGCAAGTGTTGAAAAATTTTAGTGTAATTTCTGAAACAATATGTTCATCCAGTTTTATCACAAAGAACAAAAGTTCAGGTTGAATATTTTAGAAAAAAAGTAAAGTTAACAATGTTTTTAGAAGTTCTTTACTTTCTTCTGTTAAGATTTACTTACTTCGATATACAAATGGAGTAGACTAATTTTGCAACATTTTTAAACAAGTTGTAATTTATTTTGAAGCATTTTTGGTGTATAAATGTACATAATTTTATAAAACAATACGAGTCCTTTTTTTTTTTATTTTAGATTGTACTTCATGGTCTTGGGCCAGTTCAAATACAGCAAAGTCAAACTCAAATTCAGCCACCTATTACTATTCGTCGACAAATCAATACTGTTAATTCCTCAAATCCAGTACAGTCTCAGAAACATATCCTGGTTCGAAAGTCGAATGCATCTGGTGCACAGATAATGCCACTCAGTTCACAAGAGAGTCAAGTGCACACTCAGGCTGGAGCAAAGTCAGGAATTGCTTATCTTAATACAATTATCAAATCCAAATCTAGAGATTCTGTTGTGATTCCAGCAGGTAATATATAATGCTTTATAAAACATACTTAAGTTTTTAAAATATTTTAATATTTATCAATAAATATTACAAACTTTTGTAACGAATCATTACCTTTTTCAATTTGGTCAAATCAAATTAAAACATTTTCCAAAATTTGTAAAAATTCCAAATATTTAATGTAGCTTTTAAAAATATTAGATAAATATTTACTAAGAGTTCTTATGCTAATACAGGAACAATAAACTCAACACAAATTCAAAAGTCTAAATTAGTTATCGCACCAGTTGTTTCTCATGTGGCACAGACAACAAGCAGTACTTCTAATAATTTGCAAAATCAATCTTCCAAACATGTGACTAATCTATTACTGCCTGTGAGTATTCCACAACAGAGTGCCACTGCTGCAAAGCAAAGCCTAAATTTTAAACCAAACTTCAACTTCAAGTTTAATAACGGGCAAATCAACGCTGATGCAAAGAGTACAATAACTGGTATGCCAAAGATTATTATAAAATTTAGAAAATATTTTTGATTTTTACATGTTTATACATATAAGCATAAAAAAATTTTAAATATAGAGAAACTGTTAATTACAAAAAGTTATTGCAATTTAGAAACACGGAAGAAAAATAATCATGGTCTTAATTTAAAACTAATTTAATTTCTTTTGAATAATTTATTTGTTTCTTTTTTTATTTAAAAACTTTTTAAAAATCTTCAGTTTATTTTTTATTTGATTATTAATCTGTTTGCACACTTAAAACAATTTGTTTATTATTGGATTAAGGTAACACAAAATTTCTTAGTATTTTTTCCTATTTTGTGAATAAAAATTTATTATTTGATTTAACTTATATTTACAAATGTATTTATTACAGTTTTAAGAGAATCAAAGACATCAAACGCCACAGCGAATCCACCTCCTCTTCATCCAATTGCAAAAATGAGCTTACTAAATGTACCTAAAAATAGTAATAGTGGAGATAGTATTAAAATCTCAGAAAATCCAGATTCTGCTGTAATAACTCCAATCCTTAAAAAGGATGAGTGCAATAATTCTGAAAAACGCAAAAAGACGATAAGCAACATTTTACGTAATTCAGGAGAAAAGCGAATAAAAAAACAAATTTTTCCAAAATCTCCTCCTCGAGAAACTGCAGCGGAAGAAATAAATACTTCTGAGTCTGAACATGAAAAGGATAAGAAAAAAGATAAAGAAAGTGATGATGACATTACTTTAATAAAGGTTATCCAAAATGAAGAGAAAAAACCAAAACGTTCTTCAGTATCTGAGGAAATAAAAATTGAAATACTTAAAGGAAATCTAAAAGAAGAGGTTGAGGTGATTGAAAAAACAGAAAAAATTAATGGCAATATAAATGATGAAGAAATAGATGAGGATTCAGCACAACAAAGCGATTTGAATTGTGATACTTCGCAAATTTTGGAATGGAAAGATGTCAGTTTACCTAGCAGTATGTTTAAGGTAACAAATCTAAGTATGCCTGAAAAAAATAAGCAAAAACCAATTTCAGAGGTAAAACACTGAAATTATCTAAATAAATGTTGTAGAAAAATACTAAGCTCATAAATTTTATAAGTATAATATTTACAGTAACCTTGTTTTTACTTTTTTCAGTTAACACAGAATGAATTCGGTTTTGTTGAGCTGGAAGTTGATAAAACCAAACAGAGTAATGAAGAAATTATTGATAAGGAGAACATGTGCGTAACACAAAATTCTTCTAAATCAAGTACACCAACTATCATAAATGAACAGACAGTAGATGGCAAAAGAACCCGTAGTAACTCAGTAGATACATTTTATTGTTGCGAAGCTTGTGGCTGTCATGGATTAGCTGCAGAGTTTGATACTCTAACTTCCTGCAGTCCTGTATGTACGGACTACCTTAAAGCCATAAAGCAGAAATTACGCAAAGATAAAGACCAGAAGTAAGTTTAATTTTTTTATATATTATATTTTATAAATATATTAAAAAATGTTTTTAAAAAAATATTTTTAGAAAAATTTCTTAAAAAAAGTAATTTTATTCTTTTAGCAACAAAGAAGTCAGACCTAAAAAAAAACGAAAGAAGATGCTTCAAGAACAATCGTCAAAAGATTCAGATAAAAATAAAGAATCAAGTGCAAAATCAATAGATATGGATGAAAAATCAAAAGATAGCGAAGAGAAATGTGACAAATTGCAAGAACGAATAAAAACAGAAGTGACTGACGAAGAAGATGATACTAAAGATACAAATATTAGCGTATTGGACGAAGAAAGTCAAGGAGAATTCGAATCCAAATATCCATGGCAAACTGGAAAACTTGGATTTTCTTGGTCAAAATATTTAGAGCACACCAAAACTAAAGCTGCGCCAGTAAAATTATTCAAAGATGCATTCCCATATAGTAAGAATAATTTTAAAGTTGGGATGAAACTTGAAGGAATTGATCCAAATCATCCATCTCATTACTGCGTATTAACTGTTGCAGAAACAGTAGGTAAGTACACAAATTTTTATAATTTTTGTTTTCAAATTTACTTATTATATAATATTAAATATGCGTTTTCGTATATTTAGGTTACCGGATTCGGTTACATTTTGATGGGTACGCTGAAAATTTTGATTTTTGGGTTAATGCGGATAGTATGGACATTTTCCCTGTTGGTTGGGCAGAAAAGAATGGCCATAAACTGCATCCACCGAAAGGCTATGTCCAAAGTAATTTTAATTGGAATGCATATCTTAAAATATGCAAAGCTACAGCTGCTCCCAAAACGCTTTTTTCAAACAAAAACGTAAGTTTTAATGTTATATTTTTATTTGTTATTAAAACATAAAATCTTAAATTCACATTTTAAAATTGTAATTGTATAATATTGCGTTGTAATAAAAAATTCATTAAAATTTCTAGTCCATGCTTCCGACTGGTTTTCGTGTTGGAATGAAACTTGAAGCAGTGGATCGAAAGCATTCATCTCTGGTGTGTGTTGCAAGTGTAGCAGATGTAATGGACTCACGAATATTAGTCCACTTTGATTCTTGGGATGATGTATATGATTATTGGGCAGATGTAAGTTCGCCTTATATTCATCCTGTTGGATGGTGCCATCACAATGGACACAGTTTAACACCGCCTAATTGTAAGTTTTTGTAATTGTAGAGCATTATTTATAATATAACATACGGAATTAAAAATAATAGGATGAATAATTTATATAAATATTTTACAGACTTCAAAGATTCTCAGTCATTTTCTTGGGATGCATATTTAAGAAATGCGAACTCTTTAGCAGCACCTGCCCGAGCTTTCAAACAACGGCCACCGTGCGGATTTAAGCGTGGAATGAAACTAGAAGCCGTCGATAAAAGATTACCCCAATTAATTAGAGTAGCAACCGTAGAAGACGTAAAGGATCACATGTAAGTTACGCAATCTAACTTTTAATGCAATGTAATGTTTTTTCTTTTTAATTTCATAGTTTTTTTATATTTACCTTTTGTAAAAATATTTTACAGGATAAAAATAAGATTTGATGGATGGCCTGAAAATCATGCATATTGGGTTGATGATGATTCAACTGACATTCATCCTATGGGCTGGTGTTCTAAAACTGGGCACCCGTTAGAGGCACCATTAAGTAATTTTTTCTTTAATATTTTATTCCTTGAAAATTTTAGTAAAAAAATTTATTTATTATTTATTTGTTTATTTTTCTTTATTTTAGCTCAAGATAATTTAAATAATCGGGCCGAATGTGGCACATTTGGATGCCGTGGTATTGGGCATGTGAAAGGGCCTAAATTTGCAACTCATAATTCTGCATCTGGATGTCCTTATTCGCCTCAAAATTTAAATAAAATCAAAACGGTAACAGACCGATTGAGTTTAAAACACGAAGTAAATGATGTTGAAGATGAAATAATATTAGAAAGAATAAAAGCAGAAAAACAAGAAAAAGTGAAAACAGATAGGCCAGAGAAACGATTTTTAAATTTCGAAGATAAACCTATTAAAATTGAAAATATTAAACAGGAGGAAGGAGATTTGTCAGATAAGAACGAAAAAACAGAAATGTCTGATAGGTAAGAACATGTCGAGTACAATATTTATATTTGTTTATTATTAAATTAAGTGGTTTTTGTATTTTTTAAAATTTGTGCTTTGATTACTTTTCAGACATGTTGGAAGCAAGTGGCGAAATAATAGTGACGCTCAAACCGATGATGATGAAGTTATCAGAAAGCGAAAAAAGCGGTAAGTGTAAATAGAAAAAAGAAAACAAATTTTATCAAAAAAAATATGATAAAATCTTAACTATATAATTAAACATATTATTTTTATTATTTCAGAAAACTAAACGATGATTCTGGAATTATGTCTATGTTAAATTCTAATGATTCTGGAACATCAAATGTACCATATGCTTCTAATATGTCAGATAAACAATTACGAATGGAAATATACCATTCTGTTTATAATCCAGGGTATAATCCTTTACCAGATGCCCCTCATATATGGGCAAAACATAGCAGCGCCTTAAATAGGATTGTTTCTAAACAAACAACAAACCCTCGAAGGTGGTCCAATGAAGAAGTAATTAAATTTATTTTAAGCCTACCAAACTGCAGGGAAATTGGGTCTACGTTTAGAAAGCACGTAAGTTGAAATTATTTTTAAGTTTAATTTAGTAATAATATTACAAAAATTCAATTATTTAATATATTTACGTTTTATTTTTTCTATTATTTTAGAACATTGACGGTGAAGCTTTTTTAATGATGACTCAAGAAGACTTGGTATCCTTGCTTAGATTAAGGCTTGGACCAGCTATAAAACTTTACAACAGTATTGTTTTATTGCGAAAAAAAGCAACGTGAAATATTTTAATGCACGAAATATTTTCAATGTAATGTGAATTTATAGGAAATGGCGATATAATGAAATTTTTGAATATTGACAAATGTTCTTTTAATTTCATTCATAAGATCTTTTTAACATGAATTTCTTCGTGTTGGAAATAATCTTTTTTAACATGTTAAACATAAATTTAATATTCAGTTGAATAACGCGTTGAATTTTACTATATCATCAAATATAGTAAGATTTGTTAGACTACTCTAACAGTGGTTTTTCGAATATACGTAAAATATGTATTTACAAAACCGTGTAATTACCATTTCCTTCGAATTGATGAAGTCCCATGCAAGGTATCATTTCGTGTTATGATGAACATAAGATTAAGACTAATTGTGCACACCTTAGTTTAGCGTAATATATCTGTATATCATTTTGAGCAATACTAAAGTATGCACAATTAAAACGTGTTCGATCTTATGTACATAAATCATACCTTGTCAAACCCTGGAAGTGAATATGTACAAATGTAAATATGTTGTGTAATAGTATTAAAATATTGTAATACGAAAAATTTATCTCTTACTGTAGTTTATCTGATTATAAATGTTCTATTTTAATTTTTTACTAAGTAAATATTTTATTTATAAATAAAATATATATATATATATATACAATAAACGTTTTGATTTTTTTAAATTTTTCCCTAATTTTTATAAATACTATTTTTTATTAAATGTATATAAACTATAATTAATATATATAGAAAGATTCGTGGTTAATTTATTCATTGTACCAAGTTTGATTAAATTTTTTTGAAATAACTTTTTTTACTTACTAGAGATTTTATAATCTTTTACGAACTTCAGTGCATTGTAAATATCTGATTTTTGAAAACTTATTATTTTAAACTAAAAAGAAATAATTACAATACTTAAACATTAATTTAAGGAATTCGGCAAAAATTGTTATTCACCAGTATTAGCCAAGTACAAGACCATTAAAAAAAGTCTGAAAACAGCGATGATCAACCATATCCAAGTAAAAGTAATCGGTATAAGGAAGTAGAATGAAAAAAAAAAAAAAAGAATATAAGAAACAATAATAAAAATGAAAAAATTTGTAAGAATATGAGAGAGGAGTTAATTTTTATATTTAAGAAGGAAACCATTCTGATAGAAGTAACAATATTTGGAATGTTCTAAAACAAATTTTTGGGAAGTTGTAATACGAAAAGAATATTATATTAAAAATTTCCATAAGTTTTTGTATCTGGTTAAATGAAAAGATAAACGATTATTTTATTATGTACATAGAACAAAAAATGCCCAAAAAATGTGGGCGGAAATAAATCAAAGAGATTAACAAATGGTTGATTTTGTTATAACTTTTGACCAGTTTTACTATTAAACAATGTGTCAGCTAAGATAAATATTTAACTTAATTACTTATCAAAGTAGTTTTTTATTATTTTTATTGCATTCGTAATTAAGTAAATTATAAAACTGAGTACATCTGAAAGGAGTACTATCTTGGAATGGATCAAAATCAAAATATAACTAAAACTGAATTTATTGAAAATAAAAATACATCAGCTCCTGATAGAAACACTATTTTTAATGTCTTCGAATGCAATATCAATTTGTACTGTAAAGTTGGCCAATTTATGATGTAAATGTATTGATCAGAGTCATGAGAAAGTAATAGCTACCTTTGAAGAAAAATAAAAACTGGTCAAGAAATGGGAATTTATTATAATACAATAATAAGGTTCCTGTCCACAATCTCTAAGGTCCTATTAGGATGAGATTCTCATCGCCGTTAGCTTCACAAAAAAAGCAATATCTAAATATTATTTTTAATTAAACACTGAGAGAAAAAAAGTAGTAAAAATGAATATTTTTTATCATTATTTCAGATATGCGAAGAAAAATAATGATAGTTACTCATGTTTTGAAATAACTAAAATTTTCAATTTTAATATTTACTATTTGACTAGTAATATTTGCTATAAGAATAGTAAATATGAAAATCGAAAATTGTAGTTAATTAAAAGCATATAGTAAATATCATTATTTTTCTTCTCATATTTGAAATAAAAATAAAAAATAGTAATTTTTACTACTTTTTTTCTCTCAGTGAATTTAAGCATAAAAGTGGAATCTAAGATTTTTTTTTTATATTTAATGATGTTAGTTAATTAATAGTTCAATTTATGTAAAAAAATTCACGATTCCCATTGTCCGTTTTTATGCATGTCACGTTTTCGAATATTTTATGATGATCACATCATGAATTTCGATCTAAAATAGACCATGGTGACGATATATTAATCAATTTTGACCTTTATAAAAAATAGTATTGAAAATAATTTTCACACGCCAGTAAGTTAATACGGTGAGCTGAGCCTTATTATTTTTTGGTATTGTTTTAGTTATTGAATTTTTTTTTTGTATTTTTTCTGTATATTTGTCCTTTTTTTTTTAAATGGATTAATTTTATTTGCTACCCGATTGCAAAAGTCCTATAAAATCCCATAAAAAGGGTGCATAAACCGCATAAAACTTCATATCCTATTAGGTTTTTGCACCCGGTTTTATTGTTTTTTATAAGTCCTTTGCAATCGGGTAGGTATGCGGGCGACGATTAGGACTCTGCAGAACTTGCAAGCTGCAGCGTCGCAACTTGTGTAGAATCCGCCCCAATACAATACATACTTTTGCTTCAAAATGTTTCTATTTATATTACTAAATTGCATTTTTTTAGATAAATTAAACTTATAAAAGGATTAAGCGTTTTTATAAAGAATTTTTTTTAAAAAAATATTCTGGAAATTCAAATAAAGCAAACTTGTTTTGCAAGAACATTGACGAGAGTAGTGTTTTAACGGTGTAATACTGAAGCAGGAAGTAAACGAAAATTAACTTGAGATTGGAAGATGATGGAAAGCATAGATTCTGTGAAGAAGCAGTTAATTTAACTTGTGAGTTTCATAAAATAATTATTAATGATACATATATTATCTAATAGTAGAAAAACTGTATAAAATTTGTTCACTTATCCCTTCACCCTTCACCCTCCACTTCTCCTCCCCTCCTAACCTTTGACGTCTGTTTTGTTGTATATAAAGTACTTCGGACATTAAAAGATGAGGGTTTGAGTTGGACGGTTTGGATTTAAGTTTCAAGCTGTTTCTGATTTTTTTTATTTTTCGAAAATTCAATTTAACATGACGAAAAATCATGAAGACGAAAAATCCGATCGAGGAAAACGAAAATGGATTTCCAAGGTTAGCTTAAATAGTTTCTGAAAAATCTTGAAAGAAAATTATTGGATATTTTTATTTTTTATGATATACATCTTGAATATGAAGAATTACGGCATTTCTTGCACTTTTAGAAATTCCCGAAATCCTGACGTGACAGAAATTTCGCAGTCAGATTCAGCAACCCCAAATTCATAAAAAAAAACGTTTCCATCGTTTTCTACTAACATTTCCATCTGTATTGTAAGTTCAAATTTATCAGTTTTATATATCATTTTGAAAAAAAAAAAACCAATCATTATTCCGTCTACTTTGATCCGTTTATTCAGATGTTCCTCCCGGTTAAATTGCTCCAGCTTCATCGAGTAAATGAGAAAACTTCTTCGCCAGAGCTTATATATCCACAAACACCTTAAACGAAAAGCCAAGAGCGCAGGCGGACAAAGGCAACTTCCAGCGCGGCATTGTTCGCCGGTACCTCCGGAGGGGTCAACAAACAAAATGTATAACAACCTACATAGATCGAGCAAAACCGAAAAAATGCACCGGCCCGACCGGTGTGTTATCCAGAGCCGGAGGCCGGTGCGGGCGCATGCACACACATATATAAGCACACGGCGCTCCCCCCCCCCCCCACCACCTCACCTGCTGGCGTTCGTTTCTAACCTCGTCCCTCTCGCGAGCGGCGCGGCGCGCGATATCTCTCCTTCCCTCTCTCTCGCTCTCTCTGTCTGCCAAGTGCACTACCCCGCGTGTATTTACGCCGGCCGCGCGCCAGACTTCAGTCGGTGGTCGTCCGTCGGCGCGGCTCGGCCACTCTGTCGTTCCGTGCGTGTGTGCCTCACGATACGCATGCGCGCGCGCTTTCTTTTTCGAACTCCACGCAGAACGGACGTTCGAAGCAGACTCGAAGCCGAACCGATTTCTCTCGCATTTAAGTAATATATCTTGCTCAAGTTTCATTCGTGTCAAGTGAAGTGCAGCAAAGGCATTCGCGAAATGTTGAGAAAAAAGTAACCGTGCAAAGTAAGAAAGTACAATCCCAGTGAAGAGTGACCGGAGGACTGTAGACTCGACACTCGTTCAAAGCAAGCTGCCTCTCAGTCCGATCGAGATTCGAGGAGAGCTTGCGGCAGCTGTCGTTCGTCGAGTCCGAGTGCGCGGGCCTACAGAGCAGACGGGACAGCAGCGGTCAGGGCTTATGCGGGCGGCGTCGCCGTTGCCTCGTCCACTTGGTCCTCCCCATGAGCATCCTGGCGGACTCGGTGGCGGACTGGCGGCGCGCCGTTTGTCCCGCTAAGAGGCAGCCGCTACTGCTCGACGCGGAGGCGGCGGCGGCAGCTGCGGCTGGGCCCCTCGGGGGCAGTCCGCCCCCAAAGGGGTCGGAGGAAGCGATGCCACGGGGAGGCCTACTCACCGGCCGCCGGGGACTACAGGCCCTCGTCCTCGTGCTCCTCACCGCCTACGCGACCGTCCTGCTCTATCAGGCCGTCGCGCCCAGACAGGTTCGTTGCCTCTCTCTCTTCTCTCTTTTACATTGCACGTGCGTCGCGGTTCGAGCGTTGTCGTTCGATTTAGTTACGTTGGGAGGGCAAATTATTTTTTTGTCAAAATTTTTTAATTTATTCTCGTTGATTTGCCAATTTTATGCTTTTGATTATATTTGCATATAATCACTTGTAAACGTTGAAATTTTACATTTACATTCCATTATTTGAGTCAAATTTATATTTTGTAATAATCATTTGAATTGAAACTGAATACTTCCTAAAGTAAGACAAATCAGTCAATTGAAAATCACAATTTCCGACCGCGACAAGCGCGCGATTCAGCCCCAAATTTCAACAGCTCCAGTGTGCGAAGACAGCCAGCACACGTAAACTAACGTCGCTCTCTCTCGCCGTCGCGCGTTTTCGCAGTGGGCCGAGGAGCAGTCCGGCGCGGAGGAGCCGAGCCTGGACGCGTCGCTGGAGGTGCCGGTGCCGCGGCTCGCCGGGCCTGGCGCCGCCTCGAGTCGGCTGACGATCGTCGAGGACGAGGCGGCGGCGGTCACGCCCTCGGTGGCCACCGCGACGATGGCACCCTTCTCCACGGACCTCGACGACGTGTTCGTCAGCGTCAAGACGACCCGGCACTACCACCACTCGCGCCTGCCGGCCATCATCGGCACGTGGTTCCAATTCGCCAAGGAGCAGGTCCGTATCTCCATATGCTTTTTTTTTTTTTTTATGAATGGGCCTTTTGTCGACGGGGGCTCGCGAGAGCAGGCACTGCCAGTTATTGGTCTGTTGCTTTATAAGGGGATTGAGGAACAAGTGGGATATTGACGAGGCTGGAAGTTACAGTTTTGAAAAGTTAAATCGATATGTGGCTGGAAGGTTTAGTGGGATTTGATGGCATTCGCACAATGGTTACTTGTCTGTCAAGTCATCAAATTGTCGTGAAATATACGCTCCACATTCCGCAATATTTTTATCCTTAAAATCGTTAAAAAAAAGTATATAAATAACGCTTTTATCGCTATTAAATCGCTTTTCAATCCTGAATGCTTTTACCAGCAAAACAAGTGGAAGCTTCATTTCACTAGTCGAGCGAATAATAACACTCGCACCGCGAGCAATATAACAATAAACCGCCGCGCGATAGCCTCGAAATCGCAATCAATAACCGCTCCCCGTAATTGGTGAGAAGAGTGGCATTAGCGTTTTACAAGCGAGAGCCGGCTTTTTTTTCTCGTCGCCGTCGAGCGGCTGCGCGCGCGCAAAAAGGCCTCGGCGCTCCGCGAGATTTCTAACGAGAGAAGAATCGCTCTCAGCCGACGGGAGAGGGGCATTAAAGCAGGCATGTAACAAGATTGCCGGTAGCTTTAATCCGCGATCGATTCGCCCGGCGAGCTTATCCCTCGTAAATTAGCCCGACTGACGCGCCAAAGCCAGGAAATAATACGTCAGCCCGGCCCGATTGCCGATTTATTCGCGGCCGGGGAGCTTCAATTAGTATTATATTATCGCGACCGAGTTAGCATTCGCGCCGCTTGCCGCCTCTACGTGCCGGAGTTTACGCGGTGATTTGTAAGCCTATTGAGGCTTGGCCTAAGAGCAGTGTCAAGGACTCGAGGCTTGGAACTTTGAAAGTTCTGCTGCTGCTGCAAGGAGGAATTCGAAGCGATTTCAAGTTAAACCTCGAACGCTTCCGTGAATGGAATGTATTGATGATAAACAGAGAGATTCAAGTGTTGGAATCGGGTGATCTATTTACTGTAAACATTCGTTGAGAACTTTTTTAAATCGTGCGCGAAATTTGAGTAATCGATTGTCAAGGAAAACGAATATTTTAGAGAGTCGGACAACTGCAGTAAACGAGGTCTTTGACACCTTATTAGAAATTATTTCCGAACAACTTGATTTTCTAAGTTTATTCAGCCCGTCGCGCAACCGTTCATTTAAACTGTAACCATCACAATTC
>JAWWEM010004891.1:0-30571 GCA_035582935.1 Ormyrus thymus | reverse complement strand
TTTGCGTTCATTTAAAGGCTTATTTAAATGCCGTTTTTTACCAGCGCCACATTTGATTTTTCGAACTATATAGTGACGAAATTGGTACTTTGGGCCGGGATGCGTTGAAAACATTTTTTTATAAAATATCCAATTTTCGAACCTAAATTAAATACTACCGCTACGCATTATGTTCTTGATTAACACGCCTCTCGCGGAACCCTCTGTTAAAAGCTTCATCGCGTAATCATAAAACCACCAAAGCCCACGGAAAAGCATTCAAACAGTTCATTTTCACGCGTGCATTCTAATTTCTCTCATCGAAAGGCTCGTCTTCGAGAAGCGCCGAATAAAGGGCCCATTGATCCTCCCCTTGCTCGTTCGCGCAACTGTGCAAAGCACGGCGCTCTCCGAGCAGAGAGGAGCGGAGATTCTCGGGCGAAAATGAAGCAGGGAGTACACAGGCGCCGTTTATCGGCCGTCCGGGATTTAGCAGTCGCACTCTCCGGCCTCTTGTCACAATTATGCGCGCATTCTACGCATGTTTCGCGTAAACGTGGGGAGGATGATTAAAGCGGCTAACGCTGCTTTGCTTTCTTGGGCGATGAAGATTCATTGGTTTGATGGTCTTGATAGGAGGGCATTTTTTTTAGGTTGAAAAATATGTTTTGTGAGTGACTGTTGTTTTTTTTTCCTGATTCTACTGCTGATAAATGTAGATAATCCTGGATCCTATAATATTTTATATATAAAATATGCATTTTGGTATGTAGCTGATTTTGTGAATTAATAAATAAATAAATTAATTAATTAATTCAAATGTGATTCTTTTTAATACGTTTATTAATTACATAAATTTTCTTTTGAAAATCTGTACTTAACTTTTAGAACAGGTGAATTATATATGATTCAGTGAACCAATAAGAGCTTTCGATGCGTTTTATGATCCATTTCCCGGACAGTTAAATCCGTTATAGACTACTCTTTATAGAAAATGGACCCCTTGACCTCAGAAGCAATAAAACTGATTGAAACTTAAAAAACTTTAATAACCTTTTTGAATTCTGCCATATAATTCAAATTGATAACATTATGTTTCATTTATTATAAAATGTAAGTCGGCTCATTCAAATTTTATTTCGCGGCATCAATTCCACTTTTGCAATGCGTAATAAAATTTGTTCGTCTTCATTTAACTTTATTGATGTTCGATGTAATCAAATGAATTGCTTATTGCGGATTTTTTGAAGAATCTTAATGTTAATATGATAATGAAGCTAATGATTATTTAAAAAGCGTAAGCAATTAAAAATTTTTAGAATTATTTGTCAATCAAAATTACAATATTAGAGAAGAAAAACAGAAAATAAATTAATTAAAACTAATAAAACCCCTACTCACAGATATTAAAAATCTTTTTTTTTTTAACTAAAATCAATTTTTGCCTTTAACCAAATTAAAATAACATGATTTATGAAATGACTTATAATAATGACTTATAGAAGAATTATTTAACTTTTTAAATTTTGTTTTTCCTTACTGTTTTGGTAATTAAGATTTATGGATGAAAATAAGATACTAGAACTCTGAAATTTGTGCAGAAAATCTATTATTAAATTTCAGAAGTGCTGATAACGTTAGAAGATCGTGCCAGAATTCACGCAGTTACTGTCCAAAGTATAAATAATTAATCTTAAAAGTAACACGTGTACATAGTATTTGGCTGAATATAAATTAGAGCCTCAAATATATAATGCTTCCGTTTCTCCGAATAATCTTTAACTTTAATTTAATTTTAATTTAGAAATGGCTAATATTTTTGCAAAGGCACTGATTTCATTGTCAATGACCAACAGATTTTTCATTTATTTATCTAAATATTTTCGGTACAGTTATCCAATTTTCTGATTACGCTTAATTTATCGCGAATAAATCATTATTTCGTTTTGAAACCATTTTTAAGAATTCGAAAAACTTTCTCAATAAGTCGACAAAACGTGTTCCATTACTTTCTCGAGGCTATTTTGCCGAGCACCACCACGCGTAAAGAGCTGCATTCGCCTAATAAAGAGTTGAAAAGGCAAAACTGAAAAAGCCAATCACTCATCGTCAACACGTCAATGAGCAGTACACCGCAGTATACGTGTATCTATCCTCTTTTCCTCCATATGCGCTTTGAATTTCCCCCTTTGTTCCTCTTACTTTTTAATTTTCCCCTCGTCCTCTTACGCTTCGCGCTCGCCCGTTACATTCTTTTTTCTCCGAGTCCGTCTCCCATTTTCT
The DNA here is from genome assembly GCA_035582935.1 of Ormyrus thymus. NCBI lineage: Eukaryota > Metazoa > Arthropoda > Insecta > Hymenoptera > Ormyridae > Ormyrus > Ormyrus thymus. The sequence continues at coordinate 28,309 of JAWWEM010004891.1, read as the reverse complement.
GAATCCTTTTTCGCTCCGACTTTTTACGCGCTTGCGGAAAGCTTTAGTGTTCAGTCTTAAGCGCAGCTTCGCGCATCTTTGCGGCTGCATTTTGTCCGATGAGCTGCGTTATGTAATTAGAAGCGTGCTTGCTTCACTGACAATTTTACGTTTATCTCATTGCCGAAGAAAAACTGGCTAGTTAAAAGAATTATTTATTTTGAATTACCTTGCATTGTTCGGAAACCGATACGATAATTAAACAGCAGCAGACTCGTCGGCTAATTTTAATGCAAAAGCAAATACTTTCCACCAATCCACAGTTCAACTTCACCACAGATTCTCTCTGAACTTGTAGCTACACTCGACGTACATTATTCGTAACTTAAACTTTATTAATTGCACATAGATTGAACAAGCACAATCTGCTATCACATAAAATATGAGTGCTTCTCGCAAGTTTCGGGAAGCCACGGTTTTCCTCTGGGACAAAAGTGAATCTCGAGACTTCCTGAATGGATTAACAAGACGCAAGAAAGTTAGCCAAAAACTTCGACCAACAGGATGTACATTTAATTTGCGTAACTCGTAAGCGAATGCTAGCGTCTATTTATCATAAGGAGATAATCATACTTTATGCTAAAGAAGACATTCATATTAAAATATTTACTTATATCAGTTGAAAATTTTGCATTTTTACTATTTTTTGCATTTGAATTTATTAATAAAGGAGTTCAAGATATTAATTTAGGACGAAGTTTATCGAGCTAGTACATTTAGCGACAATTATTACTTAAGTCGTACGATTGTATAATCTTCAATCAATTATTATTTCATCAGTTTGAACAATTACATGCCAGATTGCAATCAAGGTTGCAATATAAATAATTAACTCCATCAATAAGTATCTCCTCTATGAATAGTAAATCAAAAATTTTTAGAGTATAAATTCGACGCTGCAAGTTTAAAATTGAAGCGCTGCAAATATAATAATACCTTGTAAATCCATACTTTGTCGGTTGAGAAAGGAATTTACAATCAAGCCCCGGCTCCAAATGAGATCCTCGATCGTAAAACGGACAAAGAGTACAGTGCACTCGGGGTCGCGGCATTACAAGCATTTACAGAGGGTTATAAAAAGCGTGTATCCCGCGCGCTTGAATAATAAATCACGTTATGCTAATGGCGCCCTTTGTAGCAACCCTGCAGGCGAGAAAATATCCATTTGAAGCCTCGCCGCCGATACGTCGCAACGATGAATTAGCAAAAATTTAAAGGCCCGACACGGAATCGATTGCTATTTTATCGAAGAGCGAAGTGCGGGGGCCGTTAATTTAAGAATTGGGAACCGGGTCTGGCCGGAAGCTCGAATTACAAATTATAAATGCTAAAAGTTTAACAGCCTCCAGGTGAAATCGCATCAATTTCAAACGCAATTACACTTGGTATTAGTTAAATGTTGCTTTATCGGCGCGACGGCTCCGCCTCGCGTATAACGCGAACGCAGAAAATGCATTATCCTGCTCCGATGAACCGAAACGTGACTTCTAGCGCGTCAGCCCGCGAGACCTGTAATCGCCTGTAATGTAATGCGCGCGATATTAATCCGTTGAGCTTGGAAATTTTGTATTTATTATTTCCAATTTTTCGTTCTTGATCGAGCGCGATTGTAAACCTTTTTAATTTTTGGCTGGATTTGCGCACTTTTATAAGCTATAATTTAATCGACGATTCGTTTGCACTAAAATCTAATAGTAGCGATTAATATCACTAAGTTTTAAAAAGAAAGTATCTTTATATTGGAAGAAGAGAGACTGTTAATCGAAATAAAGTCACGAGTTTTAATCTGACAGCATGAACCGAACGAGCTTTTACTTCATTATCTAAATTCTTTATTCTGTTGATTTTACCTCGAAATTACTGTACCCCGCGAATCCCGAGTATTTAACTTCGTCAGAAAAAGAGGATTTTCCCGAAGAGCGAAAAGGAGGAATGGAATTTTCCATCATAAAAAAAAAGAAAAAATCAAAAGAGCACCAGGTCACAAAAGCTCGGGGAGGAAAAATCTCATTACGAATAATGAAACTTCAATCAGTTGGTCTAATTGTCCCTAAGTAGAGCATAAGTACCGAGCTTGGAAACTTCGTCGCTCGGTGAAGCTCGCTCTCTTCGCCGGCACTCTTCGCTTCTCTCTCTATCTCTCCGGGGCCGTCGGAGCATCACTCTAAGTGCCCGAGCTAACGCAATATTATTAATTGCGAATACGTGTAACGCGAGCCACTGGCGGCTCCCTCTCTCTCTCCCGGGGCTTCAATTTTCGCTGGATTTGATTAAGGGGGCACAGGTGAGCCGGCCCGCCGAGGGAGGAGGCCGCATTTTTTGTCGACAGCTCGGCTGAGTGGCGCGTTACGCGGCGAAAGGCCGTGCGTACGTGCCCGGAGAATGTCGGGCCGATCAAGAGCAAAGTGGACGGGAGTGTGACACGAATGGAAAGCCATTATCTGCGACGAGTATCGCCTTTCGGGAATCTCTCGCGTACCATCGTCAGTTTCCCGCGAGCTCCTAGTTGTTTCTGATGTTTCGTCCGATAGAGGTGAAGGTTTATTGTTCGAATAAATTGCACCAGATTGAGCGCTGCGCTTTGTCGCGCTTACAATAAAGGCGGCGTGGAGATCGTAAAAATAATGGGTTATATTGTAGGTCAGTGATCAATTAGTATAAAAACGGCTAATGATCCATCGAAGGGAATTAAAAATAATACAGAAAGATTACATTTAAAGCTTGATTATGGTCTTTCATCAATCAGGATTAAAATCATTTATTTAAATTAAAATAAAACAAAAAATCAGTATCAAATATCTTTTTTGATTATTTAAATTTTTATCATTACTGACTTTTTTCCATTTTCGTGTTTATAAAATATTCAATTTTTAATGTTTCAAAATCACATCATTGAGAAGATTTTATTTATTCCGGTCTATTGATTTGAGATTTTCAATAATGACGGGACGAGACTTTACGCTTGAATAAAAGAGAGGCTCCCGTTCATCGATTTCTCATCCTAAATGGTGCCTAATAACGAACGGAAATTTGCATAGACGGAGAATACTCTTTTTTGGACTCTGTAAATTCCTTTAATTACCGCGGACTGGACGGCGGTCGGCATCTTTCTCCCGCGCAATAAGCCGTTGTAATTGGCCGGGCGCATTTAGTCATTCCCAAAATTTTTAACGAACCTCGCGAACTCGCGCGGATTAAGCTCCCGCAGAGATTTTGGCTCGTCGAATCTTGTGCGCGAAATCGTTTAATTAAACGCGGCTGGTGGAAGCCAGTCGCCAGCCGGTCGCGCGCGTATCTTTTACTTTCTCGCTCGGTGTGCACTCTGCCGGGGGAGGGACCAGTGGGACGAATAGTTTAGGTATTTAAAGCTTATCCGCGATTTCTTCATTTCGTAATTACGCTGCTCCGCGGGATTCCGCGCGACTTCCGAATTACACATTTTTAGTGTCGTTTTCGAAAATTTCCGCGGTGCTCGGGCAGGGAAACGATTAAAATTTATAAAGGTTTCTAGAAATTGTTAAAAGACATTTGTGCAAATTTAGTTCGCTGACATTATTATTATAATAAATTCTATATCTTGGTTTTAAGCAATACTTTTAGTTTCTACATTTGTTTTCGACCGACGACATATAACAGAAATGCGGGTAAAAGTTTACCCATTCCCTTCTACCTCAGTCGCTACTTTTCCGTGCGCCATCACTATAGCTAATTACATTTAGTATTCGCTTCCCGTAAAATTATGAAGCCATAAAGCTCCCTGACTTTCGCACACATACTCGCGCGTAATCCCGGGTGTATTAACGACGAAATTAGGCGCGGACGCACGCACAAACGGAACTTCAAACGTCCTGCACGGTGCCGCCGCGCGTTTTTACGAGGATTAGGTCAGACGTCAAGCGGAACAGATGCACGAGGTAACGAGGCTCTTTTGCATTAATTTTCCTTATAAAGCGCGACTGAGCGCGGGATACCGTGGCGTAATTATTTTTTCGCGCTTTGACGCCCTCCGACTCTGTGCGGGCTGTAAATCGCTGCTGGTTCGCAGGAGAGGGGGAAACTTTTTAGTCTGCTTTGCGGACTGGGTTCGTACTGTGGGTATTTTTTTTTTTTTTTTTTAAGCTGCAATTTTATTAAAGAAAATGACGGAATTTGCGCTGTACTAGTTGAGCATTTTCAGACAAATTATGGTTAACTTGTTTTATTCTCTTCAGATGTACATTAAATAATAGCGAATGACACGCATTATTATATTATATTGCTAAAAAAACAAAAATAACAAATTTATTATATCTACGATCCGCCACAGAGAGAAAGGATTACTAATATGTAGTCATATTCATTCATATTAAATGAATATGACTACATATTAGTAATATTCATTAATATTTAATGAATGTGACTACATATTAGACATTTTTCCCTGTGTGTGTTAAATAAATACTTTCTTTGATTCAATGAAAAACATTAATTTTTTCATTAAGGAAGTTTTAAGCTTTAATGCATTTTTGATTAATTGCGTATTTAAAATAAAGTCATAAATTTATAAAATATTTATTATTATATTATGCTCTTATATTAATTATGATTATGAATAAATAACGTACACTTAGTGTGGACTTTAAATTATTTTAAAAATAAAATGGAATAATTACGTAATGGTTTTTCCTCGTAAAACAGGTTTCTTATAATTTCTTTTGATCCTCAATAAATTATTATTTTTTTGTTTTTCAAAACGAGTTTGTAAATGTCAACTAAAAAAGTACTAAAAATCCATGTACATATTTAATGCAAATTGGACCATTGAATTAATTTCGGTGCTTCTATTTAAATTCCATTAGCAAGAGCTTGATACTGAATTCGTGTTTTATGTAAAAGGTTTCATCCTCTTCATACACAGATTTCAGTCAAAATGCAAATAAATTAGGCCTGATTAAATTTTGATGAGCTACTTGAAACAAATACTCTTTTTTTTAAAACAGTAATTTTTTTAAAAATTATCTTATTATCCGATGAAGAGTTTTAATTTTTCAGCAAACTCATTGTACGCGATTCGACGGAGAATAATCCCACGTGATTACGTTTTTATCGATGCTGTCCCTGTTCGAATTTCTCGGTCATAGGCCACGAAATATATGACACATCTGCACGTAGAGTCGAGAGCTTTTCCTTAGCCTGGCGACCCGACGGAGATAAAGAAAGACGGGAACATATCGTATTCAGGAGGAGAGACAAATGGAAAAAAGATTTGCGTTAAGTCAGAAAATACTATGCTCTTTTGAGCCAATTATATTAAATGGTTTTAAAAGCATCTAGCACAATTGTTTTAGTGGCTCATTTAATTAAATCATCCTTGCATATTAAATTAAACGTTTAACAGAAATTCGTATAATGATTTCACTTTTGTGACGAAAATTTTGCAATAAAATACCTACATTTGCATTCATTCTCGGGGAATTCAATATTTAACCAGCTATTTTCACACTTTCGCGTAGAATACCATTGCCATATAAATTTAAAAAATTCAACGGAAGCATTCCAATAGAATTATATTTCGATTCTAATTGTTTTAACTCGTATTTGATTAATTTTCTTTGAAGCTTTCTGTAATTAAATTTATTATCTTTACCTCGCGTTGATTACGAAACTATTTTTTTTCCTCTTCAACGCGCTCCATTTACACAAGTGAAATTCAAATTGATTTGATTTCAACAAATAGAATGACTTTTCGAGCCATTATTAAAGACAAATTAAGAATCCGTTAATAACCCACAATGTAATTTGTACGTTGATAGTTTTTGCAGCTTTATTCTGCCCAAGAATCAGAGGCCATCCATCAAAAGTTACCAATTTCTTACGCGGTGCTTGTTACAGCAAAATCAACTTGTTGTCGGAAACCCCAGATGTTCTCTTCGCCTAGGATAATCTGTAACGCCTTCTCATTAAAGACCCGCATCGCCCCACGCGCTTGATATTAGTTTTCCAACTTGACAAATTGCAATTTAGGGAGACCGACTGAATGCGAGATAACTCCGCGGAGTTTCGATTAAGGGGCCTTGAACGTTGATTTGAATTTGCCTTTTATTGGTGCACGTGCATTGATATATGTTTTTTTAGTTTTGTATTTGTACCGCGGGAGCAGTCGTCATTCTTTCCGAGAATTAATTGTAATCGGCATCAATTAATATAAGAGAGAGGACATTAAAAGGCGGTTGGTTTTTCCGTTTTTGCAAATTTATCTGCGACGTTATTTTTCATGTTGTTTGTTTTGTTGGATTAAATCGAATGATTTCTTTGATTGCAGGTTTCGGAAAAATATTTCTTCAATTTCAAATGTAATGTTAAAAATATATAATACTGAATTTATTAGAATCTGCATCAATTCTTTTGTGATAAAAATGATGATTCATAATCAAGCTCGCTACTGATCCACTTTAAATTCAAGCTAAAGTATACGAAGGAGTAAAAAGTATCCATTTCCCAATTATCCTGCCTTTTGCCACCGAAGCCAAAACTTCGGAAGCTAAAAAACTGAGTTTACCGCCCGGGATTCCCGCCAACGAACTTCCTCGAAGCTCGATCCAGCTTTAAACATCCCACTATTAATTGCAATATACCTTCGTCGCGATAAACGTTTGCCGACTGGGCGTCGCAGAGCTCGCGACTCGCGATCGTCGATACCCTCTCAAGCTCGGCACTTGTCCGCTCGCGTCCGCTGAAACGAGGCCGACCCGTCAGTTATACCTTCTCGCATCGGCCGACCCGCTCTCTCTCGCCTCGGCGCGGACTAGAGACTGCACTCGCGCGCACGCGAGAGAGTTTCTCGATTGGCGTCTATATATACGAGGGGAAGGGAGGGGGGTGGTCAGGTCGTGTAAATTTTCAGAGGAACGCTGTGCTCAGCTGGCCGGCGTCTAATCCTCCAACAAATTATGCAGGACTTATATTGGACGTGCATCGCGCTTGTCGGCGCAGTTCGCCGCAATTAACGGCTGCCTGGGAAACTTGCCCACGGTACTCCGCCCCCCTTCTCTCTCTCTCTCTCTCTCTCTCTCTCTCTCTCTCTCTGTATATAGAGAGAGGGACACGACTCCCGCGTTAAGACGCGAAGGAGGCCGCGCAGATCCCGCTTTCATCCCCGGGATTTCGACGGGATATTCTCGGCGCCCTGGCCGCAAGAGTATCTACAGGTTCATTTTGCGGGACCTCCGCAGGATCAACGCGTCCGACCGGGGAGCGCCGGAGCCCGCTGTTTGACCCGGCGCATTTTCGCCCTTAACGCGGGGGAGGGCGGAGGGAGATAGATCGAGTTCAGGAGTGCGTGCCGCGAGGGGAGGTGCGGCTCTCGTTACAAGCCGTTTGCGGACGAGGGTTGTTATCGTTGTTTTAGGGGAATTCGTTTATGATGATTGTGGGGTAAAGCGTCGTAACTCCGGGAGAAAACGATCTCGTTGAAATTCATTTGCTTAAAACAGAAAACAATTTCACGTAGAGAAACCCTTTTGTTGGAGTTTATCTTTCTTGGAATTTCCATTTTTTTTTTCTATGTTTAAGTATTTTGATATTAAATTAATCTCCGCTATCTCAGAGCGTAATTTAAAGCGTGTATATGCTAACGTAATTAAGAGCGAATGAAATATTGATCTCTTGATTACTGTAGCAAAATTCAACTATAGGAAACTAAATTGATATGAGATATATATATATTTATATATATATTCGCAACTATTTTATTTGAACTTATTTTTCTGCGACGTACTTCGCAAATCCGATAGTATTATTTATTTCCAATATCTCAGAATTAAAGATATTGATATATAAGCAGCGAAAGATTACAACTACTCTCGCAACATAATCAAGAGCACTTCCCTCATATGCTTCAGCTCCAATTGATAAAGTTTAGTTTTAATGCGATTTAGCAATTTCGTGATTTACACGAAAACTTTAGAAAGTACAGCGCTGATAATTTGAAACTGGCGCTACAGAACGATACGACTACTTCCAGATGCGAAATAGCTACATAAGCATGACGTCATTTATAAATACATGTATATTCCATTACCAGTCGGTGTAAAAAAAATGTAATTTTCCACCGAAGAGTACAGCATTTTATCGTTAGCTCCTCGTTAAATGCCAGAGAATCATCAACTCGAATTACAAAAACATCCTCGTTGTACGAAAAAAAGGCCCATCGCTTTAATTGAACTATCTTCGTCTAACGATCAAGTTACGCAATCAACAGCCAGCCAGGAATTGGAAGCGAAAGGAAAAAGATCATTAATTCGAATTTTCTAAAGGTCCACCCGACAAGATAATTTCAAGCGCGCCGGGCGAGCGTTTAGCCCCCGTCCCGTTCCATTTCGATTAAGAGCGAAAGTGCGAGGACGGAAAAAAAAGACTATAGATTGCAGAAGCTACGACGGGCGAGAAAGCTAACAATAAGATAGCAAATATGCAAAGGAGATAACAAGAACGGGGGGTGGAGTGGCGCGGCGACGCTCGAAAATAAAAGCGAAAAATAAGTATAACAGATAAAAGCTGCAGCGGAGAAAGAGAGAGAGAGAGAGAGGGGCTCCGCGCGCAGTCGGTGAACAAAAAAACAGAAAAGAGAATCGGCAGAGCGAGAGGGAGAGCGGGATAGGGAATAACATCCCCCCGGGAATGATTCCAACGAAGGTAATTAACCCGAGGCGCGAGCGGAAACGCAACCAGCGCCTCGCGCAATCTCGTAAAGCGCTGCTGCCTGCGCAGCCGTCTCTCTCTCTCTCTCTCTCTCTCTCTCTCTCCGTTCATTCCTCTCTCTCTCTCTCTCATTTCTCCACTTACGCTCGTTCCCCGAGCTGAATATATTCGCCAATCGGCGATCGTTGCCGCTCGCGCAATGATTAACAGCCCGAATAATTATTTTACTAGAGCCGAGAGCTGCGACCGGGCCGCGGGGAATCCGGAGTCGCGTTCACTTTCGCTTTTGCGCACAGTGTTCCGAATTCCCCCCTCCTCTCTCTCTCTCTCTCTCTCTCTCTCTCTCTCTCTCTCTCTCTCTCTCTGGCAATTTTATTGATGATTTTCCGTTCTTTAATTGTCGCCGCGACTGAGAATTAGCCTTAATTGCGAGAGCTTCGTTCGGGAGTCGGAGTTTTTCGGGGCGATAAAGTGGGATATGGCTCTCGCAGTGGAAATTATTTCAGCGAGTGGAGTTTTCAGTTAACGTAAGTGAATTGAAAAATGTTCGTTGGAACCGTTCTGTTCTTTTATTGCTTCGAGCGAAAATCTCGTTTAATCTAGACACCTGCTTAATTATTCCGACTCGCTCTTCTCGACTTTCAATTCCTGAAATTCCCTACTCCTCTAACCAGAAACTAATCTGCTTCCAGTTCTTCCCTCCAACATGTAAACTACCGAAAATGCAGCGATATCGTTAGGGCAACATCGCTGAATTACACCTTTCACGAATGAAGGAGCTTATTCTGGAGGGGGGGGGGGGGGCATGAAAGGAATTTCACGTGCGTGTTCACCTAATCCGCGCGCCCGGTGTTCCGTCGGACTCGATGGGCTCGGATGATTAATCGTTCGCCTATAAATACGTACGAGCTCGCATTCGATGAAATATGCGTCGGTGTACGAAATTTCTGGCCTCGCCGCTCGAATTCTTAGCGGAGCTCCCCCCGATTCTGCTTTATTTGCGAAGAATATATGATTGCAGGCCGATGGAAATTCGCGCGCGTTCAATGTAAAGCGCAATTTTTCGGACTGCGATCCATTTTAATGCAATGCAAATATTGGCATTGTTAATTCTGAAAACTTTGCGCCCTCAATCAGGTATTGTTTGCAATTGTGTATTAAGTGTAAATTAAATTCTGCATGTGATGATAATTTAACGTGTTCTGCAGTTTTACATTCTCACAAATTATATATATACATATATATACATATATATATATATATATAGGTCGTCGTAGTTTGAAAACTGTAAAGAAAGTAATAATTTTTAATTATCTCTCATCTTATTTTTCTCTGCGTCTATAAACTCAAAAAATTCTATTGGAATATTGTGTCTAACTAAGAACCCGGCAGAAAGTTTAAAAAAAATTTCGAAAGCAAATGTGACCTCCTTTAGGTCAAAAAGTCTTCAGAAAAGATAACGTGAATTTTCGGAATAGTATATCCAGCGACTTTAAATGTACACAGAACTTCGTGAGACATTCACTTTCAAGTGCACAAGCGCACTCGGCAAACAACAGTTTAGAGATAAAATACATCGCACATAAATTTTCATTACGTTTTGGAGGTGAAATTTTATTTCTAAATTTAACCTTGTGCGCACTGCTATAATCATGAAACAGTGCTGTTTGAAAAACTTTCGTTTCTTTTTCCCTTTTTTTTCTAAAGTGAAAGTTTTTTTTTTTAAAGTGACTTGCATTTTAAGAATGATTAATATTATGAGAACATTAAAAGAAATTGTCTTCTGAGCTATTAATTTTCGGAAATTATCTCGTAGATTATCTGATTTTAAATAAACATGCAAGAAGACGTAACAAGTAGAAAAGATTTAAAAATAGACAGGCGAAAACGATGAAAAATGTGTTTATTTTCATTCAGTATTTATTCAGCAGGCAATCAATTAGTAATTCTAAATTTTTTTTTCTATGACTAGTACATTAAAATTAGTTCAACAAATTGCTGCTACATATTTTTGCAATTTTATGATTCGTAATTGTAATAATAATGATTACGCAATTCGAATAAATCAAATAATGAATAATTCGCCGTAATTAAATGCTCCACTTGAAATTTCGCTTACTTTAAAATATCACCATAAACTATATCATTTAGACCGCTTAGGAATTGAATTGATGGGGTCGACGAAACGAGCGAAAAGTAAGGGTATTTTGGGTCACTCTATTTAAACAACAAACAAACAATGCCAGAAATGGAATTAAGCTGTAAATAAGAGCAGCGTTTTGTGCAGTACTAATAGATGCTGAAATGCGAAACGAAAGAGACATTCAACGCGCAAAATGAAATGGCACTGTTTTACTATCAGCGCCAGTAGAACTCGTAATGTGCCGCGGATCCACACGCACTAAATGCTTAAAACGACTGCCTATAATTAATGATATTTCCGAGTGGAAACAAAGGTTCAACTTTACAAGCGAAGGACGCGGGGACATTTGGCCAATTATTTTATGGTTATAACCCCATTTGATATTATAGTGATTTCGTGTAAAATATGCAGCACTAAGCCTGAAATGTCGCCGCGTTTCAGAGGTATGGCTCCTTTCATGGAGCCTAAAATAATTCGCGCATTTCTTGCTTCCAATTGAAAGTAAGATAATTTGTTTTTTATACAGCTTAAAAAGCGAACTATTTTTTATCGAGAACTTGCCCAGTCGACTGCTTTTCAATCAAAACTATTAAAGATTGATGGTTTTTGGTATTTTTTATAGAAAATTTGAAGAATCTTTGTTTACGGGGAATAGCCGAAGGTAAATTACACATCACGTATATTCTTTATGAGACGGAAATTAAAATTCCAAAAAAAAAAAAAAAAATATTTGCGCAGATAAAATTTTGTTGGTTTACTTGACTATTCCTATAACTCTTATCTTTGGGTTCCATTTTTACGCGTATCTGCAGATTTAACATTGACGTGCACTATTTCCGAAACGATTCTTTTGAAGGAATAGTTCGAGTTTTCGTTATAAAAACTGAAGCAATTATTTTTTAGTCACGTCGGGACACACAAATCATAAATAGAAAATATTTTAGTTACAATATTTTTGTTTTACGAAAGTGTATTTTTTTTTAACAAAATTCTTTCATTTCGATTGACTGCTCCGATACGGAAATCTTTTTTTATATTTAGAAGTTTAAAACGTGTTTGCTTTTCAAATTTACATAACAATCATCTAAAACTAAAAAAAATTATCGATCAATTATATAGATTAGAAAATTATAGATAACAACCCGTGGATGGTCGCAAAATCGTGTAATTAATCTAGCATAAAAGCTTCTGGACAATATCTTATAATTTTCACATTACATAATTTTGTTGATGAGAATTCAGTTTATAATGGAACTATGTACGTGTATATTAATGTTTAGTTAAACCCTCTATGAATCTCTATTGTCTAGTTTCAATTTATTTGCGTCTATGAACTGGTGAGGATTACTAAGCTCCACTAATCAATATAATTTGTTTATAGACTTAAAAATAGACACTACCTTCAATGGAGAAAATTAAAAGCTCTATTTTGTTCAAATAATAAAACTAATGAGGTTTTAACGTGTTAATTTAAAAAGGTACTTCATTTTCCCCTGTAAAAATATTTTTAGTTTTCATCGCAACATTTTACATCATACAGCTGCGTTAAGTAAGGTTCTTAATGGCTTAATGGATCTATTGCATTAGGAGGATCCGCATAAAAGTTTTATATTCATTTCCGTCCTTAAACCCATAAATTACAAGGGATTGCCATCATTTTAAAATATTAAACGTGTGAAATTAAAAAAGAAAATTAAAAAAATTTCTTCCCTAATCTAGCATTATTTATAAAAGAGCTCATTATAATATTGCTACAGCGCGCCGTAACGTTATAATGCGAAAATAACATTGTTTACTCGTGTCCAGCTTTTATCGAAATCAGACGACAGAGTGACGCATTTTACTGGAAATTCTGCAGCAAAATGTATCTTGCACGTCTACTTATTCTCGCGTAAATGCTGCAATTATACTTATAACTTTTCTCGTTCATTTTAGCAGAATTATATTTTCCTGCATTTCTGCAAATTCATTCTCATTTCCATATTACACAATTCCCATCATGATTATCATTTCATTAAAAACGTAACTAATGGAATTTTCACGTTGTAAATGTGAAAATAGTCAAGGCAATATAAAAATGTTAAATAGATAACCAAGCTACTGCGTATCTCCGTATATTTTGAGAGTACAATTTACGTTGGAAAGCCATTATTATTATTATTATTAAAGAAAAAGATTTTATTATATTAATTGCAAATAAAAATGATTGTTTACCATAGTGCCTTAATTGTTAATCAACAATTCAGGTTTACTTATACATATATTAAATGAGTATTACAATTACTGCCATTTACTAAACCTCGAATCGTGGTAAACGGACTGATTTCGAAATGTTGAAAATTGAAACAAAAGCGACCGTCGTCAAATTAGCCACGCAAAAGAGCGGCTAACCTGCCGAAGGCGTAGGCGCACCTAGCAGTCGCACCATAACTTCAACCCCAGCAGGGTGACGCAGGCGCTCCTGGTCACCGCGACCTAAAGCCGACCCTCGCGAGCGGCGGAAAATCCAGGCAACGCGGTGCGTTTTCGAGTCCGTCTCCGACGCGTGCAGTTTTACGCAGTAGCATAAATTAGAAATAAAACGTAGCCGTAAGATTAGATTAAGCGAGCGATAACTTCGGTAACACCGAACGCTAACCGACTCGTATTTTGCTGTTACAGCCCGGCGAGTAGCGGCGCTCCGCAACACTTTATTTTATTTTTCTTTAGTTCAGGAATATTTTTTTAGATTCTAATTATTCTTCTCTTTTTTGTATTATGATTATAGTATCTGAAATAATAAGGGGTTTCGGCCCATTTAAACATAAGAAAACCAGTCTCGGCTATTTTTTCACCCGGAACTTCGGAATCCTGATCTTTCCCTTTCCCTGAATATTACCCTGGCATACTGAAGTCTATCCGCAGGAAAAGGGAAACTGTTACACATTTAATAAGATTCTTTGAAAAGTAAAACATAATACGTATTCCCCAGCCGTCGATATATTTTTCCTCATTGTCCACCGAGGTGAAAGAAGCCTTTGGTTAACCGGAAATGAAAGAAAAACATCTGCGCTGGCTGAAATTTCGTCATTATTATATATATATATATATATATATATATATACGCCTTTTGGCCCGGTACCTTTGACCTCGTGCATCTGGTCCATTGTCCAGGGAATATACATTCTTCGGCGCGTGACGAGACGTATCCTTTATTCCCATTGATAGCGAACTTTGCCTTATCCCTCCGCGCTCACCATCAAAATTTATATCAAACGCATTCCGGCGCTCGATTATCCGAGCCGCCGGCTTCGCCTTTTTGTGCGACTTGACTTTTGCGCCCGGCAAATCTTTGTATTCGAAAAGCGAAACACCCGGTCCGATAAATTGCGCCGGGTTGCGATAATTGTGCGAATTTCGTAGTCGAGGGTGCGAGGAACGCACTTTTGACGATAAATGGCGTCATTTATATTTAAATTGCGAAGCGGGGAGAGCGGCGATTGCGTTGCGGAGTTTTAGTAAGAAATTAAATCTCTGACGTAAAGCTGGTGGAGTTACAGCTGCATAAACGTCAAATTAAAATTTCCACTTTATATATACTGTGGAATAAAATTGTTTACATCAATCCTGATTGAAGCACCCTTCATTATCGAACATTGAAGGTATAGAAACAGAATCCTTTTTTGAGGAAAATTAACTTTTTTTTATTTACTATTGCCCTAAAAAAGATTTATGGCTCTTTAAATCTTTATAATTTTTTAGATTTTTTGACGATTAAATTTTGTATTCTTGACACTTAATTATTGCCATAAATTTTACAATTGATCAATTAATTTTAAATGCGATATGAATTTTGTTTTAATATTTGCCGTAAGAACTGCATTTAAACTTTATAATGAAATCCACATATGTGATTTAATCGATTATTAATTTCCAGATAAATTGTATGGGAAATTTTGGCAAAAGTAAAATATACAGAATAATAGGTTTTCCATAAAAACTGAAAAGTAATTACGCTATATTAATGTAACTTGCATGTTTGTGTACTCTTTAGATTAGTTGCTTAGGTATAAACTTTGAGAAATTAGTTTTACGTATACATAATTGATGCTTTTGTCTCTTTTTAAAATAATTATTGTTCAATAAGGCCTTCAATTGTTGCTTAAATTAATAGAGTTGTACGTAAACTTAAGAATTAACAATGGTACTTAAAATTTTTAAGCACTCCGCGAATGATGCAAACTTTCGTGGAGAGCTTCATTGAGATATTTTAAGTAGTTTACAAACTGCGATGAGTAGTGCATTTGTGTACATGTTTAGATGGCAACATTTCCAGAACAGTGTATGTTTAAGCACTTGTACAAGCAGCGAAGAATACTAAAAATATTGCAAATGAAAAAGTTTTAAAATCTAGACTCATTCTTTTTCAAAGCAAGCCTCGTCGCATCGATTGCGTATTGTCTGCCTTCGCCTCGTACAATCAGTGCACAAAGCTCGCGGGCAGCAAACTTTTTTCGAAAAGCACTCGATTTGCTTGATCGAAGCCTTGAAACAAGTAATAATTCATCCGACGGGAAATGCGAAACCGCGTGGCACCTGAAAGTTTAAACGCTCTTGGCAGCTCGCTTCGAAGCCGTCGACAACTCCTGCCTCGCGAAACTTCAAACTCGCGGTTTATTGAATCTTTTTTCCCGACCTCCGCACATACATACACACGCGCGCGCACACACACACACACCCGCGTACAGAGCCACGCGGCGGAATCCCCGAGGACTGGATCGGTACGCAAACTCGCGGCTCTTTCAAAGCCTCTGCTTTTCCCCGGCGAGTATGAGACGTCGCCGGCGGAACAGGTTTGACAGAGGAATGGGGAAGGGAGAGGGGGAAGGGGGGGATTTCCCCGGTGCCGAAAATTCGCGCTGAATACAGACTGGCATTGTGCTCGCGATGGATTAGAGCAAGTGTTGGCTTTGTTTGGGAGCCGGTAGTGGAATGATTCTGGAAGCGCTGTAAGGCTTTTGCTTTAATCCTTTGTTTAGCTAATCTGCGAGCTTTGATAAGTTAAGCAGGTGTAAGTAGGAAAGAATCAGCGCTTTGTGCGACGAATGAAGATTGCAGTAAGAAAGAAAAAAAATATTACAACAATGCAGGTGCAAAGAATGCTTTATTGGGAATCGCAAAGAAATAAAAAATGCATTGTACATATTTACTGACTTTAATTGAGCACTATATATTTCTAAAAAGAAGAAAACGAGAGCTGGTAAACTTAATTGTCTGGTTAATTTTCCTGAATATCGTTTTTTCAGTAGAATACTAGTACTAAAATAAATATGATTGTTTTTAAAATCTAAGCAATTTATATGAGCGACTCCGCAGGTAGATTGCACAACTTTTTAATTATATTTTTTTTCTAGACTATTTTTATACAGATGGAGAAAAATATTTTACCAACAATGAATGAAAATAAAGGAATACATACTAGGATTAAATGAAATATTCAAAAATTTTGTTGGTTCAAGAGGAACAATATAATTTTTACTGAATTATTTATAATTTTTTCTAAAATATTTTTCTTTCTCTGGGCAAATAAACAGAACAAAGAAAGAGAGAAAAATGAATTAATTTTAAATATTCATCTTAGTTTTCGGTATGACGTGTAAATAAAAAAAAATTCAGCCGTTGAGTAGCAACACACGAACCTGCATTTATAAGTAAAAACCGTGAATATTTCCAAAACCCGCAAAAAAGAAAAGGAAGCGAAAAGACCCACGAAAATGACGCGGATGAAGCGGAAAAAATGAAGATTGAAGGGGACAGAAGCCCCGGCCGAGAGGGTCGCAAAAAGTTCGCAAGCCCGCGCGCGCCGAAGTTGCGGCCGTTGCGGTGCCAACTTTTCGCGGAGCTAACGCAGTTTCCAGCCGGAGGGGGCTAATGAGATTCGTCCGGTCCCCTCGCTTGAACTCGTCCCTTCACTAGCAGATTTCGTGATGCGCCGAGCTAAAATCCGGAGCTCCGCGTGCAGGTGTCACTCCCTCCTCCGTGTACATCTCTCCGGCGAAGCGACGGTACGTAGCTTGCTCTCGTTCTTTTTCTTTTTGGACGCTCGCGAAGAAGAGAGAGAGAGAGAGAGAGAGAGAGGGAGAGAGGGGGGGAGAAAGTCGAGAGGATCGCTGTTTACACAGGTATGGCTGATGTAGGAGTCGCGAATCGTGAAATGGAGTTTGCTTTGAATTTCATGGCTCGATGGAAAGCCAAACGGCCGAGTCGGAGCGCGACGTTTGTATGTTTTTGGCGCGGGAGGTTTTATGAGGCGCGCGCCGCCGCGTATGCATGATATACCGCCAATTTTCTTTCCCAAGTTCCTCGGCTTTTTCTTTTTCGGATCGCTTGTATAATATCGGGAGTTCTAGTTTAGCGCCGAGAGCGCCGAGATATACACCGAGGTATAAGTTGTTTGCTCTCTATCGCTGCGAAATTCCAAAATGCTGAAGATATTTTAACGTTTTCGCTGCTGTAAATTCTGACTTTTTGTAACTGCATGAATAATGAAAAATGCTCCCGTTTCGGAAAAAGTTTCGGTGGAAAAGAATTGTTTCAAAAATTTTCGTGCGCAATTTTTATCTGTCAATAATTTGATTCAGTTTAACGAAACTTTATAGGAAAATAATTTTAATCGATGAAATACAGCTTGCAGTTCGAATTCTGATTACCTTTTATTTTCATTTTATTAATCTTTAACGCCGAACAGATCGTATTTTTACTGATTTCAAAATACTAGCATTACTCAAAAAATTCAGTCGCTATACCGATCGAAAAGTGAGCGTTTTCATGCGTGAAAATTCGTACGTGAGAAGTTTGATTTGAGCTGCCTACTTAATATGCGAGAAGCACTCGATTCCTGTACCGAGTTGCACTGAGTTTCCTCGCACGTCTTGGCGTAGCTTAGGATATATACAGAACTAAAATTAATAAAAAAAAAAGAAAAACGAAATTCACTCTATATATTTAATTCAACAGCAATTCAAGCTGGCTTAGCTGAAAACACGTTGAACTTGCAGTTTCAAAAAATAGTAACCCACTGCAAGAATAATTCTTCTCATCTAAGATAATCTCGAGAAACCGGCCGAAAAAACGCCCGGAAAATTCGAGCCTTCGTAAAAGCGAGAGAGAGGCGGCGGAAAATGAAGTCCCCCGGGCGGGTCTGCTTTCGCGAGCTTAACCATTCCGGGCGATTCACGGTCAGTTGCACTTGCCCCGTGGGCGAGCGAGTTGATGTGCGGGGCAACGAGGAATCGGGGGAGAGGTAAGGGAACGTCGCGCTAAGTAACGCGATTTCCCAGTGCCTTCGGTTGCCCCGTGAGTTTGTTCAGCTGCCCGGAAATCGAGGCAAATAAGGAAGAGGGATTTCGATTTACTCGCGAGAGCTTTTGCGGAGATCTTTTCGGATTTATAAAGGCCGGAATCGGGGTGGGGGGGGGGGGAGTGGGTTCGGCGAGCAAGGCGAACGCGAGGCTTGACAATCGGCCAACTTGAAGGAGGCAACGTGTCAAGCAGAAATGCGGAAATTTATGAATTCTGCGTCGGATTATCGATTATTTATAAATGTTGCCTCGGCGAATTCGCACTCGGAGCTTCAGCATGCAAATGTTTATTATAATTAGCAAGGTGAAATAATTCATTTGGGCCGAGTACAGATGCGAAACGGATGTTTTTATTGGATTAATTTACTTGCCATTCATTTGAAGTGAAATGAGTAATATAATTTATTAGTTTATAATTAATTTAATAGAATTACGTTTATAACACTGATTAAAAGACTTTCTGATTGAAAGTAATAGTACGACCTACTTCGTCGATTACTTATTATACTTTTCTTTATCTGGAAATTTCAATTTATTAATATTCTGCGCTAAGAGACCTTAATTAACTTTATTTACATCATGATGGAATATTAATTGCATATGCTTTGCTTGGAATCAGCTTCATAGACAAGATATTTTTACCACAAAACAATAATCAGTAATGAGGTTACTCTCGTTGCAACAGTTTTTATACACAGAAAAATTTGAAATATTTACTCGTATCGAAATCTGAAGCACAATTAATTTTCATTACAAGGGTAATTAATTTAAATGCCCAGATCGACCAGAATATTACTTGAAAAGTAAAAAAAATTACTCGTTAATAACCAACCAATTTTTTCCCCATTATAAAACCCCTAAACTCGACGGCCATTACTTGCAACGAGGTTTAGAAAAACGTGACATTATAATCAGCCGGCGCAATCAAGATAACCCAAACGATAATCGCTGCTCGGAAAGTCGGAAAAGAAGCCCCTCGCCGTCGTCGTCGTCGGCGAGATTATCGCGCCGAGCGCCCGTCGCGCGATTAACCAGGCCATTAATCGCGATAGCCGACAGCTCGTTACATCATCATCCGCCGTAAATTTAATTCCGGCCCGCGACCCGTCCGTACGACTCGAGAGAGAGAGCCCGGCGAAAAGAGTATCGGCCGCAAAAAAGGGGGGGCCGCGAAAGCGGGAACGCCGCACGGGGCGATTAATTACGAGAGCCCGGCGGGGGGCTAAATGCGTAAGCGCGAGGCGTGAAAATAGACGCGAATCTCGAGAGCCGCCGCGACCGCCGCCGACGGGAAAAAGGACGAGTAGGAGCGCGCGCGCGCGCCGCCCGGCAATAATAGCCGCGGCGGAGCGCGAGCGCCCCTGAGAATTCATGGACTATGAAAGAATCATGAGGCTCTTCGCGCTGCGTTTTCGGAGGTGGACGTCGGCGTGGATTCTTAGTGAAATTGCCGCTGCTGCTTGCGAGCTGCGCTCGGCTGTTGCGGTAGAGGGGGGGAGGTAAGATAAATACGAGATTGGGAATTTTTGTTTGCGAAACATTGGGAAAGTTATAGATTTAAGGTGTTTTATTGCTGGTAAGTTTATAGGTCATTTTCTAACTGTTTGGAATTCGAGTGACAGTTTTGTAACCATTCATCATTCGCGAGACTCGACTCAAGTTTTGATTTTCTCGCGAGAAATATCATCGCCCACTGATACGTCAATTCAGAATAAGAGCATTTTGATTTTCTCCTTTCAAAATTTCGGGTTTCATTCCCTCTTTTTATCCGGAAATTTGATAAAAATCCACCGCAAACGACATACGTCAGTATACTTTTTACAGAGTTACATTTTTATAAAAGGTTTCTTGCTCAAAAGATTCTTTAACTTAAACTTTTTGCCAATTCAAAATACAAGTTACGCAAATAAGCGAATTTATATTTCACTCATTGAAAGCCCGCTTTTCGCACGACAGAAATATCGCCTCGTACTTTACTCGGAAATTTCTTATGGTCACGTTAAATATATAAAGGTACGTAAAGGCCCGAAACGGACTGGAAGTAGACTAAATTTGGTGCAGCTAAAATCCGCTTACTAGTAAGAGGATCGTTCGGAATCCGCATGCATCATCAACGTATCTTACAAAGCTTCTCGAGTCGCACCTACAAGCGAAATATTGTGATAAAAATTTATCGCGCGGCCCGGCGACGTCTTAACTTCGAAAAATTCGATTTACGGACGTTCTCCGCTTTTATTCATTTATTATCGCGACGAAAAAGGCTTCCAGCGGGCGGAGAGCTCAATTTTCCGAAATTTGTTCTCCGCAAAGTAGGTTCTCGGCTCGGGCGGAAGCGGGCGACATCTATCACTATCCAGCATCGATCAATCACCATAAACCGCGGCTGGGACAAAAGGCGCGCGAGACGCGCACCGCGGCCCGCTTTACACACTTTTCCTCTCAAGACGCTGTGCAAAAGTGCCTCTTCTCCGAAGGAGTCGCGGCCGTCGGCAAAAAAAGCCATCCGAAATAAAGCAGACGGCAGAAGAGGAGGGAGCCGAGGCCGGGGAGCCAGATCGGGAAGAGGGAAAAATTCAAATTTACGCGAATTTCATCGACGACGTGGAAAGCTGTCAGACGTCGGGACGTGTATAAGCGCGAGGCCGGGGAGGAAGATTGAAATCCAAATTTGTCCGCAGGGATAGCAGGCGAGGGGGACGCGTGTCTTGTTTTCAATTTTCCCCCGATCATCCGTCCCGTCGTCCGCTGAAATCCCGTAGGACTCGATGTGGCGCGAGAGCCTTTGAAATTGCCCGCGGCCTTTCCCCCTCTCTCTTTGCCTTATCGTTTCTCGCAAAGCCACGTCCGATATGAATGTCATTTAACCGTCCTCCGATGGCCGCCGGGCCACAGGGAAAACAATTAAGATCCGACGTGCGGCGGCCCTTTTCGCGGCGCGCGCTGCGTGCCAGCCGGACAGCGCGCCGATTGTTCTTGCTCCACTTGTCCCGCGAGTAAAGGCCTGTGTGTGTCTTTCGCCTGTCCTTTTTATTGAGCTTCGCTTGCGCTTTTTACTGGATCACCTTTCTGGGGCACAGGGGGCATTATTGTTCGAGTCTATTTTCATCTGGAGTCGTTTCATCGAGTGATTAAAGAAGTTCGTTAAAGCGGCCCGGCGATTGGAAGAAATTTGTGGGTCAATTGATGATTTGTGGAATCGTTTCTAAATAAATCGGTGTCTATTGCATAACTCTTAATAGGGTGTATTAAAAAGCTGTTATACAAATTCATTTGCTACTCATTTATAAACTTGGTTACTAATTAATGTTGTAACTTTAATAGAAGTTATCAAATTATAAAATATGTAGAAAATTGCTTCATAATTAGTTGTATAAGTAAGTTAAACAAAAGGCTATAAAACTACGGAAAGCAAAAACGTGGAATAACGACACCGCAAGAACCTGCTAATCTCATGTCAAAAGTTTCAAGGCAAAAAGCATTATGATGTGCATGTGCATATCATCATCGTCCCTTTTTATATTTTTCATAACAAGCGCACTTCATTTTCCAATTTTTAGAAAGACAATTTAAACAGTTTGCAATTACTCATACTTTAATAATTATGTACCTGAACCTAATATTATTATATGTAATAATTGGTAAAAGGTTCGGCAATGTTAAAAGAATTTACTTAATTTTACAGAACGACTAAACCTATCGCATAAAACTATCCAAGTGTCTTACTCCGAAAAATTTGTTTTACTATTACGTCCCTCCACTTCGGGCTAAAATTTTTGCCAGCCCGCCCCGCTACAAGTTGAAATTTCGCCGAGCCACGCCGCGCTCCGGTCGATCCTTTATTTTTCTTCCCATCTACGTACGCGCGGCGTTTCGCTCGCTCTTTTTGCTCGGTGCACTATCCTCGCGGAAACTCGTTATCCGGTCGAGCCTTTGAGAAACTGAGCGTTCTTTTTTCTCCCGGCTCTCCCTCTCCGTCCCGCGCCTTTTTTTATCGCGCCGCCACGCGGGACGGAGGGTTTTAATCGTTTTGCGACGGGAGTTTTGTCATTAGTTTTCATTTTGACAGATGCGCGGAGGGAAAAATGCGAATGGACGCGCGACAGAGCGCGAGTCCGCGGGGATGATAATAGAGCCGCGGCGCCGAATGAACTCCGCGGAGTAAAATGCGTGTCGGTGGTTTTGTCATGTGATAAATGGACCGTTGAGTGGAATTCACGTTTGACAGATATTTTTTTTTAGTGAAATTGCGCCGAGTTTTTGATGGAAATTCTTCGATGATTGACGATTGCCGTATTTTTCTTTTTTTCAAACATTTTCTTTGTTTAAACATATTTACGGAGCCCATTGTGTTGGAGAACCAAAGCGGAGGAGTTTAGTTCAGTTGTATTTCGATATTACGTTTTCACGAAGTTTATTTCACGTCAAACGTGCAGTCGTCTGATAAAAAGTACAATCTACGAGCTCAGAAGTCATTGTCTTCTATTCACTTAAAAAATATTACAAGCTTAAAGAACCGCTTACAATTGTCTTGTTCTTCTTGACCTTTTTTACTTCTCACTTCAGATTACTTTTTTCGAAAAAAATTGATTTTTTTACTTCAATTGAAAATGTTAAAAATAAATCGGTATAAAGCACTTCATTAAAAAAAGTACTTACCATCACGTATACTGAATTCCCTTTTAATATCTTAATTTAAACGTCATTATATTTGATGAAAAAACTTTTCTTCGCCTTCATATTAAAATACCCACAAATGTGCTTATTCAGCAAGAAGATACAAACGGAAAGTTTTTGAAAAAAAAGAAAAAAAAAATTCACTCGACGTTTCAGTATTATAATATATCTCCCATTCTCGAAACTTCAACTCAACAGTGGTATCATTTCAGCTTTTTGCATAAGAATCTCAAATTAACGAGCTGTGGAAGCTCAGCGCGCGGTTATACGACTCCTCGCTTGAGCGCGTCGCCGAAACCCTAATTAGTTTTACGCGATAAAAATCAATTAAGCAAGTTACAAACTTAAAGAGCGCGTCTCTCGCGAGAGGGAAAGAAAGCCCCCCAAAGACCTTGCTCCCTTTTCTGTCTTAAAGCTCGCGCGACTGTTATTCCACGGATTAAAAAAAAAGGAGAAGAAGAGCGAGAACGAGAGAAAAAGAGCAGCTGCTTTCCCGGAGCGAGAGAGAGAGAGAGAGAGAGAATGAACGTCCTTGGGGAGTTTTTGAAATCAAGCGTGCAGCCGCGCCCTCAGGACCGCCGGCGCAATGCTGGCCCTGTGTGTACTTTCTTTCAGGCGGCCGCCGACGCTTCGGCACTCTATACGTACACTCTCTTGTACTCGGCGAGTAGCGCGCGATTACACCGGAGGAACTTCGGGGCTTTTAGAATTCATTCGACGCCGGCCGAACTCGAATCGACGAGCCTGCATACAGCGGAGGCACGCGAGAAAAACATTTCCGCGGGCGGGCTTGTTTCTTTAGGCCTCGGGAGCTAAATCCAAAACGGGAACGTATGGAGATTGGAGTTTATCGCGCTGCAGGCAGCTTGTGGCACTTGAGAATTTCAATGCGCGAATGCTCTCGAGCGGGCGGTCTTTTTTTTTCGATAGCGAATTAACTTTTTCGGTTGGAATTAAAAGATACTTTTGTAATTATTTTCTTTTTTAAATTTTAAAGCTTTTTTATGTAAAGATAAAAAAATTATTTTTTGAAATGTCGTTTAAATTATTCACTGTTAAGGATGCGTGTATTTTTAGACATTTCAAGAGAGCGACGGAAAACTTGATTTTAGTTTCACGAAGATTTTCAAATGCAAGTTTAAATGAAAGAAGAAAGAAAGTAAAATTGTAAAGATAGCGGTGAATTGGGAGAAACATAAAACTTGTTCTTTTGTTTAAAATTAAACATTTCAAAAGTTGGATCATTTTTTTGAGAAACTTTTAAACATACTTCTTGGATCTTTGTACAATTTAAAAATAAAAATAATTTTATGTAATAAAAATTGGTCGGCTTTCATTTTACGCAATAAATTGAAAAAGTAAATTAGTATTCTGTTCGAAAAATTTTAATCTAAGCTTTACCAATTGCTTTATAGCAATAGGATTTTACCGTTGTATAAAAGTTGATTATTTAACTAACTTGTTAAGCAATTTACAGTTCTACTAATTATTATTTGTCGACGGCGTTTCTCACAGTCAGATTGATTTTGAGTCCGAAAATTTCAGTAGAGCGCGAATCGTAAAAAATGCATACTTCCGGAAAAAGAAAAAAAAATCGCGTCCGATGCTCCACCGCAGGGACTCCATTCAACTTCGGTAATCGCTTCGGCGACTCTTTGCCTAATTCCCCCTTTGTCGTGACCTCGTAGAGCTTCGTTTCTGGCTACGTTAGAGAGCAGAGTCACGACACGTCCGCGTCGCATCGCAGGAGACGACGACGACGACATGCCGCCTGACAAAGGATGCCGCTGTAGTTTGCCGATTTCGTTACAGCGACACTGGAGGCTGCGTCTCGTCAATGTCCCGCGGCAGCTGCCCCTTTACATCCGGCCTCTGCATTATTAATTAAATAACTTTTTCGAGGCTAATTAAATTCAACTGCGCAGTCGGCACGTAGGCGGGAGGAGTTAGTAGCCTCTTCTCGGTCTCGAGCCTCGAGAGCCGCGCGCGAGAGTTGGAAAATTATTACTGAATGCGTCGCCGGGAGCCTTTTTGCGAAGATTAAACGTTCGTCGCGGCGCGCGCCGGAGCTGCGGGAAACTTTGGGCGCCCTCGCAGTTCGCGCGCTGATTGTCTCCTCTTCTCTCGCGGCGCGCGACGCTTTTTTGCTGGACGGCCCGTGACGTCGTCTCGGCCTCGAGTCGGCGGGATATTGTTTTCAACGATCGGGGTTTACTTGTCGTCCGCGGAATTGCCCGAAAGTTTTTGCGGATGTACAGCGAGATGTACGCGGGGTGACTCGAGGGGGTGAATAGTTTGCTGTTGCATTGACGTAGTTCGATATTGGCCAAGAAGTTGATTGTAATCTGCTGCATTGTTTTGCACGTGATAAATTGCGTGCCTCTGCGGGCGATTGAATTTGGATTGCAAATATCGATACAAATTGAAGTGAAATTTTACCGGCTGAAGTAAATAGTATGTAAAGTAAGTAATATTTGTGTGCCAACCTTTTTTTTCATTGGGCATTTTTGTAAAATTAGAGCTACTATTAATACCAGCAATTTTGACATTTAATTAAGCGCCTTTTAGACGGTCTTTAAACGTTTACCAGTTTCGGTAACGCGCATAATTTATCATTAAAAGTTTATTAAATTTCTCGTAAAGTTTAAATAATAAATTCAATTTCCTAAAATTCTATGAAAAATGCATTTACTACAATGAAATAATTTATTTTATTTTTTTTAATAAATTCTGACTATTTTATTTAACTAAATATTGCTAATTTTAATAATTCGAGCCTTTACGTCATTTTTAAATTTTATTTAACTTGTATCATTTCAGCGGCCATTATCAAAGCTTATTGAAAACATAAAAGATATTTTTACTACAACTTTGTGTTTAATGAAGTCCGTACAAGCAAATATGTTCAAACGTAAGAACTGATTATTCATATAATGAGGGTTGTGTTCGTTAGCGTAATATGTAAGTAAGCATTATTCTGTTATTGTAAAAATATTGATTGGGCGATTTCATTGTTTTAAACTTCAATTGTAATACTTTTTTATATAATATTTATTTTAAATTTTTCGTACAATACTATATAGTTAGAGATGCTGAGTGCATATATATTTAATTCATTAATTTTAAAATTTAACAAAGGCTGAATTTATGTCAGAATAATAATTGATTATTTTATTGTCAAGTGCAACTGAAATACTGCGTTATAACAATTAAAATGTTGATAAAATATTCATAAAGTTGAAAATGTTTTTTTCCAAAGAAAAACGTATATATTATTATAATTTTATTTTATACACTTCATAAAGAACCATAAAGTATCTAATTTCAATTAACTTTGATATGATCATTACGAAACGCATTAAAATTCAACTTTACCCTTTCCGAAATCGTGCGTAACGCTAAATGCAGATGTTATTATACAAATTTTACTCACATGTCGAACACTCAACAGGATATTTGCACGTACCTGCAAAATAGATAATTACAATTAAACTTTATTTTAATCCTTAACAACGGCGTGCTGATTATCAAGAGCGACCATTATTGCTTTTTGCGCTTGCGCATTTGCAAATATAAATTTCCCCCTTTCCCGACGAAAGCTAATTGTACAGGTTTCTTCATCTCATTAGCATTCCTGCAAAACAGACGCTCTTTTATGCCTGCGCGCATTAGCCATTCCTGTGTTTTACCTGCGCGGAGTTCGCTGAATAGCTCAAAGGCTCATTTGATAATTTGACGTCGAAACAAAAAACTTCTCGCTCTATTTTTTTTTCAACGGCATTAAAAGGTAATTGTTGAGCCTTCAAAGGGGTAAAGAATATACTGGCAATTTTCGCTCGCTTCTACGTTATTTGGAGGTAAAACAGTAGTTTACGAGGAGCGGACTACATTGGCCAAATGAAATTCTGTGCTTTGAAAATGCGCAATTTTCCTATTCGAAACTTGAGATACATTTTGACGTTTTATTTGTCGCGGCAAATAGGCAATTAGTCGTTAAAAGCTATTAAAAGAAAGTCCGGGAAAAAGCAATTTATTTCTTCCCAGAAATGAAGGAGCGTGAATGAAGATTAATAAAAGTTCAGACGAGATTGAAGCAGAGAATTTCTAGAAATCCGTCAAAGGCACGATATAAATATCATTAAATCAAGCGCTTTCGAGAAAACTTTACGTAAAATTCTTGCGTCGCGCGAACGGGCCACAAATTCAATAAAGATTCTCGTCCGCTAATTTATCCGCAAACGAAGAGTCCGAATAAAGGGCGGAAGCAAACAAAGCCATAAGGACTCGAAACTCATAAGGGCGCGGTCTCTCGAAAAGTCAATTGGCCGTGGCTCTGATTGCCGACTGAAAAACAGAAGAGAGCCTCCTCGGCTTCGACGCTTAAAGAAATGATTGCGACTCGAGTGAAGAAAGCCGCAAGGAAATCCCCGAGCGAAACTGAATTTAAACCTATTTTAATATCAAAGGAATATATATATCCCGACCGTTCGCGAGTTTCCCCCTCTCTTTCTCTCTCTCTCTTCCTGCGTTTTAATATAACTGCCGCAAGTTTTGCTCGTATAACCCCGGCATGTGCACGCGCCATCAAGCGGAATATATGCAGACGAGAGACGTAGAGAGAGAGAGAGAGAGAGAGAGAGAGAGAGAGAAAGACCCAACGCGTTTATAATCCCCGGCTGTGTTTATGCAAGTACGTATGCAGCGGGCGAATGCGCACTTTATGTAGGCGCTGTAATTTCGGCGCGAACCCGCGTACTTCTCTCTTATTAAGCGAAACTTTGATCTTTAGAGGTGCCGAGTGCCGAGCTCCGTATTGTAATGTTTTACTGATTATATTTGTACGAGATTTCGGCGGAGGAGAGAGAGGGGTAAACGCACGCGCACGCGTTAATTAATGAGGTTCCCAACTTGGCCTCGACCAATCCTGCCGCTGCTCCGAGAGGTTAGGAGGTTGAATGTTGTGCTTATATGTTAACGACGCGTACTTAATAATTTGTGAATAATGAGGCGAGTTCTAATGGAAATGGATTTGAAATTACATCTCACTTTTAATAAGCGATTGCGCTAAATTGATTTGCGACGGAATTTTGACGTGATGATCGAGCTGAAGTAAATTTGCGTTCGATTTGTAAATAAACAATTAACTGGAGAAGGAAGGATTTCAAAAGTAAATGAAAATTTATTTCGCGAGGTCGAAAGATACGACGAGCCGTAAAATTTCATTAAAGCGATAAAAACTAAATATGTTTTAATAGGAAGATAAAAAATTTTTAACTCTTGGATGATGAAAATTTATTTACCTAATAAAAAGAGTATCGATGGCTTCGAAATGTAATTTCGAAGTAAAATTTTCAAACGCGCCTCGAAAGTTTTTAAACAGCTGCATTTTGTAGAAAAAAATGTAAAAAATAAAACATCAACAGAGATTTAATAT
>JAWWEM010004845.1:0-24914 GCA_035582935.1 Ormyrus thymus | reverse complement strand
CATCCCACCGTCTTGGCAAAATACAGTAATTTTTGCGCCAAAGTACTTTTCTCCGAATAATAATTTTCCCCTCCCCCTCCCTCTCTCACTCTCTCTCTCTCTCTCTCTCTCTCTCTCTTTCTCTTTCTCTCTCTCTCTCTCGAGCTACCGAGCGGCCGACTTGCAGAAAAAAAAATTAATGAAAAATATCTCCATACACACCGCGGAGAGCGCTCCTGCTTTTTTCCCACTTCTCTATTAACGTATTTGCCCCCTTTGTCGATTTTTTCCCTCCTCCTCCTAAGCCTCCTCTCCGCGGAGGTTCTCCTCTTTTTTCCTCCATCCTCGGCGTTTCTTTTCCCGCGGGTCGCTGAACGGCTCTTCTGCGGATCACGTTTCTTACAACTAAACGGGGAAGCGGCAGCGGCGAAGGATGCACGCCGGCTAACAAGCCGTAATTTTTGCGCCTCGTAAAAAAAGCCCGTATATACCGAGAGAGAGAGAGCTTTTTTTCCGAGCATGTATACCTGGCCTGAGCGAAGGGCGCGCGTGCATTTTTCCGCGGCGACTTTACTGTTTCCCCTCGGCGTTACGTGCGGTTTAAGGGCTTTTCCGTATATAAATCGCCGCTTCTTCAATGAACGAGGCTGCGCTTCGAGTGTACAAGATCCTTTTATTTACAGATTGAAAATTAGTGGAACGGATTCGGACGGGGACTTTCACGGCGGGGGCGAAGGACGGCAACGTCAATCCGATCGTTCGATTTTCGATCCTCTCGAGAGCTGCGCTTCCCGGAGACAAGTCTCCCCTCGAGACGCGACGGACGCGCGATGATTCTTCACCTCTCGTTCGGAGCGTGCCTCGGTCGTGCGCTCATTGTCCGGGAATCAAAGCGGAGAGACGTATGCGCGTCCAATTTATGCGCGGCGCTCGGGGGAGGGAAAAACGAGGCTGGATCGCGGCGATGCACAATGCGCGATTAACCCAGTTTGCGAGGAGAGCGCTCACGCTGGGCAGCGATGCTCCGGCGATACTCCTGGACAAGGCGGCTCTGTCTCGCAGCGCTCCGTTGAACGGCCGCGTCCCAGCGCCAGTGTCTGGAAATGGTTTTAAGGCGATTGAGCGATCGACTCGATGAAAATGTCAGATCGATAGTCCGAGGCTGCGGCGATCGTCGGGATCATTTGTCGCGCGGAAATTTCGTAAAGACGACGAGCGAGGCTTGAGTTTGAAAAGAAAGGATGTAATTACCAGAGTAATTCAGTTTTAGTAACTGCAAAATATAATTACGCGCATGTTAAAATTCTTTTCTGCTTTTATGTAGAGCACTAACGAACCCATTAAATATTGACATAATTATTTTCCGCTGCGTGGGAAAGTAAAATTTCGTACCAGTCGTCGCGCACGACACAATATTTCCTGATTTACCAATTTTCAATCAGCTGATCCATTTCCTTATTGACAGCGTATTTATTGCGGCAATAAACATTGGCATAAGGGCTTTAATTAATCGTTAAATGCAGTATTTAAATATCCCCCGTGCCGGTCGAAAGCATCTAAATGCATATCGACATTCATTTATTCTCATTGTGCGCGTATTTAACGAGTCTTTTTCAACATCGCCTGAAATTACGAAAAAAAAAGGATCAGCGAAGCATTAAGCCCCGGTATGCGCGTGCAGCTGTTCCTTTTCGTAATAATTTACTAAAACACAGTGTCTGGCCCGTCGATACCCCGTTGGATAATACAGCAGTGCAATTATCTAATGCACTGCACTTGAAGATCAAAACGTATAAGAACAAACGCTAATCCGTTTCCACGTTACCCAATCGAGCTGATAACCGTTACGATCACAAAGAGAAATCAGTACACCAAAAGCCTGCCTGCCCGTCCGCCTTTTGAAAAGCAAAAAGCCCGAAGCTTCGCGCGAAACCGCGAACCTTCAAGCCCCCCCCCCCCCCATCGGTCCGGGAAATCGGTCCGGCGCGGCGCTGCACCATTTCGGCGCTCGGTTTTTCAAAGCACTCACCTCGCCGATCGCGATCGCCTGCTTGATTTGAGGCACGGCCTCGTAAAAGGCGCTGCATTCTTGATTCGCGAGCCGGGACACGCCCAGCTGCTTCTGGATTCCGGACGGGCCGAGCATCAAGGGCGCGCCGACGTACTTCAGTTCCGGCACGAGGCAGGAACGGGTGTAGGCGCACTCCACCACCCCCTTCTCGTCCCGCAGAGCTGTGAAACGGGAAGCGGGCGGCTCGCTTTGCTTTTTCTTCCTCTCGATTCCGATTGAGCGGGAGCTTTTTTGCCGCCCCGCGCGTCATTTAATTAGCCGTCGAGCGGAGACTGGCGAGCTTTAATTGGCGTTTCCGAGGAGTCTTTGTGTATTTGTACGAGCGATTTTAAGGATGTCGCATTTGCCCGTAAACTGGTTGCGTCGAGCGCCTTGAAGAAGTTTATTAGAGCTCTCGCCGTTTCGCGCTTCGAGTGAATGTCTTTCGCGCGCGACGAAAATTCACGTCTTTGTTAAAGCCTCTGTACCGTCCGCTCGGAGCGACGCTCACTTCATTAAGCATAAAGGATTGAAAAACCAAAATAGAAGCCGCTCGAATCGCTGACATTCTACAGACATCTGCCAGCAGAGCAAAGCAGCTTCGAGGCCAAAACTAAAAGCAACGCGAGCCCGGCGAAGATTTAGCAAAGCCCGCGAGTAAGATCGAGGCAGCAATTAAAAGAAAAAGCTGCGCTCTGCTCGTAAATAAGAGTTTTTCTCCTCGCGAGAGCCGCCGCGGCAGTCAATCAGCCGGATTTCGGAATCGACTCCCCCCCCCCCCCCCCCGGCCGCGGAGACAGAGAGAGCGAGATCCGTCAGCTGGAAGCGTGCTCGGCTCTCTCATAAAAGCCGGGCCAAAGCTCGTTTACATATATGCGGCCGCGCTCTCCTTGCTCTAATAGAATAATTGAATCACGACGTTCACGTGGAGCGGGACCCCTTGTGTCGCGAGGAATTTCAAAGAAGCCCCCGGAAAAATCGCCCGTTCTCACGCTTTCTCCGCGGCGGCGACTCGGCCTCCGCGTCCCGGTGAGCTTTGCCCTATGAGAAAAGGCGGCCGATCGCCGCCGATTTCGGCTGCTTATCGTCTCCCCCTTTGCCTTGGCTGTCTCGGCCGGCTGCTGCATTATCGCTTGAGAAACGAGTGACCCCCCTCCCCTCGTCTGCGTAACGGCGAGCTCTCGCATTGTCCTTCTTATGCAATTCGCGTGCCAGTCTTCGCTGCGGAGGAGATCGTCGCGGTCTTCTTCGCGCTCGCCGCTAATTCTTCGCGGAAGAGCCGATATAAATCAGACGTGCGATTTTAATGTCGCGCGTTTCGACATCCTTCTTCCCGCGTTGAAAAGAAATTAATATACAGGCCGAGGAGGAAATTCGCGCGCGACATTAACGAGACCGTGACGTCAGTCCGCTCTGCCATTTCGGGCCGGGTGACGTCCGAAGTTTACGACACCGAATCAAGCGTAAACAAGGCGCGTATCGCACCTGGCAGTAGTCGCGGGCAGCGAGCGAGAAGCAAGAAGCGAGCAAGAGGAAGAAGAAAGAAGAAGGAAGGGAAAATAGAAAGGAGAGGAAAAGTCCTTCGCCGGCACTTATCGCCGCGGCGGCGCCGAAGAAGCGGCGGCGGTGCACCTTGAGCAGAGAGATATACACTTTCATCGGCGCTGACCTTTGCACAATGAGACGCAGAATCTCGCCGCGGCGAAGCCCGCGCTTAAGGCCCCGCTCTCGTCCGCCTCCCGCGAGCTCTGGATCAGGGCGACCCGCTCGTCGACGCTCCTCGCCCTGTGCATCATGTTGGCCAGCTCCTCCTGGGAACGCATAGGCGCGCACGCATTACACGCGCACGTCGGGCGCACGCATGGGAACGAGCCGGCGAGGCCGATAAAGCGCGACGGAGATAAGGCGCCGATTGGGAAACAAAGTGCGCCGGTGTAAAAGGGCGCTTTTCGAGTGCCGAGTTTCCCAGAGAGACAATACGAACGGCCGCGGGGCCGCCGCGGGACAATGGGATATTATTTACTACAAAGGAATATGACTCTGCGCCTTCGAATTCGCCGGAGGTTCGCTTTAATTTGCGCGAGGCTGGGCTGCTTGCTATATCGAGATCGGCTGCAATTTTTATTTCGACCTTTTCGCTAAGGCGTCGGCGCGCTTTGTCGGCGAGAAAAATTTCTCAATCTTCGACGGTGCTGCTGATTTTACATAAATTAGGCATAGCTGAACGAATAATTCTTCTTTCAAAGATAGCTCCGAAAGTTAATTGTTCCGTTTACAAATATTATAATAGTGTACATGTTTTTTTTTTTTTTTTCGTCCTTTTTTTAAACTGAGCTCTCCTTTTCGCCGAAGCTAAATTCGATCAAAATCTCTGCTCTCCAGCCGGGCCGACCGCCGCGACTTTGTACCGTTTAACGAATTACACGCCGAGCTTCGGACAAGCAAGAAAGTTCGCGCTCACGTTGGTGAAGTGGGCGCAGGGCCTCGTCTGCGAGAAGAGCGGCACGATGCTCCTCAGGCAGCCGCCGCCGATCACCGGCACCGTCACGAATTCAGGGTCGATCCTGAGCGTCGAGGCGGCGAGGAGGTTCGCCCGAATCTGGAACTGGCTCATCACCCCGAACAGCCGGTTGAACTCGAAGTGGCCCTGCTGCTTGTACAGCTCGACGATCGTCGGCAGCAGGACGTTCACCGAGCGCGAGACCAGGGCGACCAGTGCCTGATGAGAACGTCGTTTTGTTCATTGGGATGTTCGTTACGTTTTCGGCGTCTCGCTTTCTGCCATTGAGAAATGGTGTCTTTATTCAAATTATAAAATGTATATTCCGGCCAGCGTTTTGTTTTTTTTTCTCCTCTTATTTGCATTGTGCGTTTACGGCACTGATTATTGAGTGAATTTTTTGAGAACATCGTCGAGAAAAGAGGCCACGGCGCGCCTTGAGCAACCGAAACTCCCAATCTTCGCTCGATATTCCGAAATATGCGCCGAATTAAGTCCCCGAAAATATGATTTTAATCGGTCGAAAACGGTACACGCCGCGCCGCCTGATGAAATCCCTGGAAAAAAGGCGGCCGAGTGAATCGAGCCTAATTAATGATTAGCCGCGCGACGCGGACGGAGAACGCACATCGACGCGCCGCTGAATTAAAGCGGATCCTATCCTCTCGGAGTAACGGCCGATGCCTATCGGCTTCTCTCTCTCTCTCTCCAGAATCCCAATATATTTACGAGGCCAATTAAGAAAAAAGTTCGGCCTCCAGAAAAGGTGCGTAAGTAACTGTGAAAAGCCCGATTCCGCGGAAAGTTATTATTGTCGAGTCTAGCCCAGCGCGGGGAAGGGGGGGGGGGGTGGAATCCAGTTTCCGAGTCCAGGCCCGCCGAGAGGCTTTCCACCGTGACGATATATACTGCCAACCGAGCCGAGATAACAATCGCGAAACGTGTTCGTTAACGTGTTAGCGGTATCTTGCGGACGGGATGCGATGGCACTTTCAACAGTCGGAAGTTTTCTTTTCCACGGGGTACGCCGACTTTGCTTATCGGCCGCGAGGATCGCTTTGTCAAATCTTATGGGCCGTCCGTTTTCGAGCTCGGATTTTTTTTTTTTTTCTTTTCGAGAATATCGCCGACGGGCTGCGCGGCAAGTAGGTAGTAATGTACGCGAAATAGTGTGTATACGGAGTTAAATTTTAGAATGCCTTAATCTGCGCGGGTATAATTGCTTTTACAATTTATAAGTAATATTTTTAAAACAGTTATATACTTACCAAAGATCTTTCCCATTACGAAGCTAAAACTTACAAAAGTGTACGTTATTTATTTAAAATTTAAATTCGAATTAGCCGCTCGTGAGTAAGACATTGCACAATCGACTCGATTGAAAGGCCACGAGAAGACCCAATTCGCTCGGTATAAAAATCGGGGCGAGAGACACGTGTCACAAGCACTCCCCTCCCCCAATCAAGATCGGCAGGAAATAAACGAACGAACGGGGCGATTTTTCGTAATTGCCCCGTCGACCCTTGGAGGGGAGACAAAGAAATCCGAAACGGCGATCGCTTACGGATCAATGGGCATAACAAAAAGCGGGCCGCCTTAATAGACAAGGTTCATTACTCATTAGCATTCGCCGATAAGGCGCGGGGCCTCGTAAACACGCCGCGCGCCGAGCGCAAAAGGGCGGCCCCGGCTCGTTTTGCGAAACGGAAATTCATTACCTATTATAAACTCGGCTCTTTGTTCGCGAAATAAGCTGCGCGGCGCGCAAGTGTGCGTGCACGTGTGTGTGTGTGCGCGGTACGCGCGTGTCGAAACTCCCCCCGCGGTATATCGACTCGCTATCGGAGGAGAGAGAGAGAGAGGCTGCGCGCCGAGCTGAAAAACTGACACTCGAAGAATTTTCGCGAAATTACTCGGCACTTTCGGGCAAATGAACTGCTAACCAGCCGCCGCCGGGTTTCCCGCGTCACATACTTGAGATTTTTGGCCGGCGCGGAAAAAGGCGACCGGTGGAATTCGCGGGGCAATATATTGTTACGGGCCGCGAATTTAATGAGGACCGAGCAAGGCAGGAAAAAAGTGGACGACGGGACTCGAACCGGGGACCGCACGATTGCGAGGCTCGTGCTCTAACACCCGGAGCTCTAACGTCCACGATGCAGCTTCGGTGCATACGAGCAGTCCTCGTATCTCTCCTTGCATCGTGGTCTTCTTTCGCGCCTCGTCTGCGGATGACGTCATCATCCGTGACAATACATATACAGTGGCTGCGATTCTCCCTTTCGCGAAATTTCGGAGCGCGCGTTCGACTTTAATGAATAGGAAATAATTATGTGGCTTATGCGATGCAGGCTCCCCACATAATTGACGGAGCGACGTTACGTAAAAAGTTTTAGCCGCTAAACTGGCGGGCTCGCTTTCTTCACTAATTTACGGCACGTCGAAAATTTTAACCTGCTTAGGGGGGCTCCGCGCCCGACGGAAATTCCAAATTCGAGCACGTGTGCGATGTGTTCTTTAGAGAATTATGTAATTTTTTGTATGATAATTTATGCCCGGCTGGTCGGAAAGAATTCTCTCTTTTAAATTGTCGAGCTGTATCGTTATACGTATACGTAATGCTCTTTTTAAAAATATTTAATGCGGTATTTATATACCTTTAGTTACCAAAGACGCGCAATTAAGGCGGAAAAAGAAAAAAAAAATAATGCAAAGACTTGTTCCACGCGTAAACAGTTCTTCCTATCGATTTCAACTCTCTCCTCGATAAACTTGCATCTCCGAATAATCAAGTCTGATTAAACGTAAATAATCGCCCGGTTTACATGACGCAATTTTCCGCAATTAGCAAGCTTAATACTTAATAGCTTAATCGTTCCCTTCGACAAAGGCGCCATCCTCGACTCGCAACCTCCCGAGAAGCCAAAATTTCACTCGCCTTGGGGCAGGACCTGCAGATCTCCGGCACGACCGACTTGAGCGTCCTGACGTCCTCGCTAATGTGTCCCCGGTCGGTGACTACGGCGACGATCTTCGCGGCCCCGAGCGCGAACCTGAGGTCGCCGCTGCGGTCCGCGCTGCTCCTGCACTTTGTGTCCAGGTGACTCAGCTCCGCGGGGAAGGCGCCCAGGTGGCCCCGGTCGTACACCGACAGCTCGTCGATCAGCGGCGATTGCTTAAGGCACAGCGCCAGGCTCTGTCCTGCGACGACAGGAAAACAATGCCGTGACAGCTCGTGAGAGAGGGAAAGAGAGAGAGAGAGCCGAAACAATGAGAGGTGTTATTAATAAAGGGACCGAATTCGAATGCAAGAGCGAGGGGCGAGAGTCGTAAATCAGGCGGGGGTTTTTTTTTTTAGGCCCGATCGAGCGCACGTCGATTATGTGGCGAAAGAGCGAAGAGCTGTGGGAAAGCCAGCTTGACTGACGATTAATTAGACTGCTTATCCGACGGACTGATATTTTTTCAATTTTTCTTCGTGAGCTGTTAAACAACGCAAAATCATTGTAAGCTTGGATGCGCGACGCTGAGTTCCTATTATTACGTGCTTTTTCACAAAATACTTTCTTTTCTCGCAAGTCACCTCCTTGATACACTCCTGCGAAAAAAAGCTTTTAATTGGAGGACTGTTTGAATTATCAACCAGTCTCGCCAAAGTTTTTCGAAAATCAAACTTTTCGAAAAAAAAAAAAAAAAAAAGACGCAGTCTTAGGTTCCCCCGAGGGCATTACGCAGGAGATTCGTGCTGCTTACCTCGCGCTCGCAGGAAGGTACGCGGCTGTTGCGCAACGCCGAGAGCGCAATTGACGCTCGCTCGTTTAAATTCGGGGACAAAATTCACGCTCGACTCTCGTAAAGACAAAAAGAAATTCTTTCCCTAACGAAAGTCGCCGCGGAGCGGAGTTCGCGAGCCATCTAAATATGGCGCCCGTTATACTTTCACTCTCTCTCTCTCGCGCGCGCGGCACTACACTCTTTGCGCAACGTATTACGGGCGCGCGCGACTTTAATTGAATTTTAAGCCGGGCACAATCGTTTATTGTGCGCGCGCGCGCACGGCCGCTGCATATTTTACGGGGGCATTACGTGGCTATTACGGCTCGATGTTCTGCCCAACTTTTTCTCCTGCTTTCCGCGAGAGATAGAGACAGTAGACGTATCTCGGGCGCCCTTGTTTCGGATTGCGCTGTACCGCCGAGCTGCCGCGATACACTTGCGCGCGCGAGTACACGAACTCTCCGCTCCGCTGCATTGTCGGACGGTGCCATTTTTTTCGGAGTCGAGGCGTTCTCGGGCATTAGATTGCGATTTCTTCATTTCGCGGCGCTCGAAAATTTCCGGCTTTCCCAGCTCTTGGGCTGCTTGGATAACGAGCGTTATTCAGATGTTGGGAGAAGGTTATTAAGCCGTTCTTATAGGAACAATGATGTATCGCAATCTAGGAGTCTTCGACGCGCTTGAAATTTTATTTTTCGAACAAAATTCAGCCGACCGCACAGTGAGGGAGCTTTGAAAAATCTTTGAATGTTAAGCAATGCTTGTGCACGCTGTTCAATTGCTGGCGTTTCTTTCCGATTTCAAACGATTCATTAGATCAGTCGGCCTGTTTACAATCTATAATTATTATTACCAGAGCTCTGCTCACGTCGTTCCTTAAAACAGCAATGCCGCAAAGGTAAGTCCATTCGCAATCTCAATTAAAATATCAATCCCCCCTATAAAACCGTGCCATTACTACTCGTCAAACGTAACCTCGAAACGATCCGGCGGCGCCCGGGCCTCGAATTTCCAGGAAAAAACGCTCGACCTGTTTTACTGTTGCATCCAATAACGGCGACTTTCAGCAGGCCCCCGGACGAGCGCGAGGCGTATCCGCGCCTCGCGAAACTCCCGCGGACGACGGCGGCGGCGGTCCTTCGCGCCAGCGGCGCGAGGCGAGCGGCTGCCATCTGTCGCAATTTTCTGCGCGCCCACACAGTACACGGACGCGCACACGCGCCGAGACGAGCGGCTCCGCTGGGCTTCTTATGATTTATTCATGCGACCGAGAGAGGCTGCCTCGGGGGTCCTTGGGAATTTTGATTCCTTTGCGCAAAATGTGAATCGGACGAGGTTACGTCGGACACCGCGGACGACTATAATGGGCAAACAAAACAGGGCTGATGCGCGGAGAGAGGGAGGGAGGAACGAGCGAGTAAGGTTATGAGTTACGACTTGCGAGACGACCGCTGCTACGACGACGAGGCGATGAGATAAACAATGGACGCTGCTGACGAATGTTGGGACGAGTGGAAGGATTCTATGGTAAAGTGATTAAACGATGTCTTAACTTAATAGTGGATGGAAGTTTGAAATTAATTTACTGTGAATCTAATGAAGTTTTACTACAAATTGTACATTCAAGCATTTGAATTATCATCACTGCGTAAAGTAACCAATATTAAAAAAAAGTAACTAAAAATAACTCTTATTTTTCTTCAGGAAACGAATCTTAATTGCTCGATCGTCCTCCGGTCGACCGAAGTAACATAACAATCCTCTCGATGCTAATTCACGCCCTCGCAACTCCTTTTCTCGTGCATTACAGCTCATCAGTACGTTCGCGGTTCAACGCACCTGTACAAAAAAATAACAATCAACGATAAAATAAAACCTCCGTCAATGCCGCGCCACATCCACCCGGAGCCCGCAGTGACTCGAGTCCCCCTCCGGAAAGCTCAAAATTCAAGAGCCAACAAGCGCCGCCTCTGAATCAATGCAGGCTCATCGACGTCCTCCTTTCGAGCCTAAAGCCAACAAGTCGGTGTATATAAGCGACAATCGCGCCGTTCTCCGTCATTCGCCGCGGCTGTTTGCACTCCCGGCTCGCGCCTCTCCGATACCGTTAGCCGCGACAAAGGGTTCTAGAAACTAAGGTCCTTTGTGGCGAAAAACGAGGCCCCGAAATGTTTTCTTAGCCGCATTCTGGCCTCTCTCTCTCTCTCTCTCTCGCCGTTATGCACTCTCGGTGTGCCATAACGGTTAACGGTTAAGTGAAAAGCCCGTCGTTGCCGCGCGCGACACCTGCGTGCGGACAAAGTCCGCCGATCCGCGCCGATATTGGAATCGAATCGAAAACGAGCCGATAAGCGGAAATATCTCCCCGCGATTACTTCGAAGGCGTTAACGATCCGCGTTACAGTTAGCGCCCGCCGCGCTGTGAAAATGCCCCCCCCCCCCCGCCCCGTCTCCTTCCGCGACGCACCGAGAGCCTGACGAGAGAGAGAGAGAGAGTGGAATAACCGTTCGGTCGATTAAAGGTCGAACGCCGGGAGAGAGATAGGGATCGGTAATTCTGACGTAATACCGGTATATACCAGTGCGAGCTGTACCTACCCCTTTTTTTTAAGCTGAATTTAGAGATGCCGATATCGAGGTGGGAATTAAATAAATACCGTCATTATCTAAATCTTCCAAATTAAACTGTATATACGCCCGTCCTGTTATGAGAGAGAGAGAGAAAGCGACGAAATTCGCAGGATAAATTCGAGACCGAACGCGCTCTCTGCCGGGCGTGTTTGTCATTTTTTTAATCGGCCAATTCCTGTCTGGTAAATTTTCTTACTTACGGCGGCCCAAAACGTACACTCGCATACATAGATTTCGAAGTTTCGCAACGGCGACAATCGAATTTACTAAAAACGCGTAACCACCGCGCTTTAGTTTCGAGTCTTTGATATTAAAAAGCGCTTGCCGGCGGAAAAGCCGAAGTCGTTATTGTATACACGTTTCTCGAAAACCGAGAAAACATTTTGCCAGTAAAAATTATTGCCTCGGATGAAAAGGTGCTGACGCAAGTGCATCACGATAGCTTTTCGTGTCTTTGTTTCCGAGGCTATAAATTTTGCTTCGAAACTTTGTAAAATACATAAAAAAAAAAAAAAAAAAAATTTCAGAGAACCGTTATAGAGCGGTGGCAAATTTTCCGCTCGATGAGCTGCGTTAAAAAAATATTGCACCGCTTCAAAGAAGCTCTATCCCGACAATTACTTTATTAACAATTAATCGAAGCTCGAGGAAAAACGCTCGCAAAACGAAGGTAAACGCAGAACTCCATCTCCGGCCGGCAGACTATGGAAAATTTAATAGACCGCAGCCTTGACTATTATACGCACATGCGTGAACGGCGGATGATCCCCAAATTCCAGCACGTGCGCGAGCCGTCCCTCCCTCCCGAAGAGCGGAAGCAGCATCCCCGCCCGATTGATCCAACGCTCTTATCTCCGCACAATGAAGTCGCTCGGTTAGCTCAAGTGCGCCCGCTAGACGCTCGGCAAACAGGAGAATCGACGTATTGTAAAAGGCCCGCCCGTCCCTCGACAGATCACGTCCAAGTCGAATTTACGAGCGGCCTGCGTCGTGCCGTCGCGAAAAACGGGCTGCCTATAAAATAGGGGCCGACTGCCGAGCGAGGGAAGCACAACGTCGAGTATCATCATGAAGCTACCGGGTGCCCGCTCAATCGCCGGCGCACAGCTGGCCGCTGCGCTGCTCGCGGCGCTGCTCGCGCAGCTGGCCATGGCGTACGACTCGGCTGCCTACAAGGACCCGCACTACGCGGACGGGCGCACCACCATGGTCCACCTGTTCGAGTGGAGGCACAAGGACATCGCCCTCGAGTGCGAGAGATTTTTGGGACCGGCCGGCTATGCAGGTGTTCAGGTACATGTCCTTCCTGCCGACCGGCGAGACTGGCTTTCTTCGGCTCGGAATTGCGAGAGCCCCGATTTATATACACGCTGCTTTCTTTAAATTATTCATTTATTTTGTTAATTGAGTTGCTTGTAAACCTACGCGTAAACGAAATTCTGCGTTATTAATATTATTTTTTTTTAACTCATTAGCTCCCGCACAAGCGAGCCTCGCGAAATTTTACTCACGCCCAAAGGAGAAGTCGAAAATGTCGAGTCGATCCCTTAATTGCCCTTGATTTATCGCAATGAAAATTCCTCTCGAATATCGGGCTGCATTCGAAAGCTACGTCATTATCACCTCGTAACTCACCGACGTCGCCGCTTTCTACGCTTCTTAAACCCGAAAAAAAAAAAAAATCCCGCCGCAGGTCTCGCCGGTGAACGAGAACGTGGTGATCAAGGGTCGGCCCTGGTACGAGCGCTACCAGCCGCTCTCCTACAAGCTGGTCACCCGCTCGGGCGACGAGGACGACTTCAGGGACATGGTGGCGCGGTGCAACGCGGTCGGGGTGAGGATCTACGTCGACGCGGTGATCAACCACATGAGCGCGGACCAGGCCTACAGTCCGGCGATCGGCACCGCGGGCTCGAGGGCCGATCCCGGCAGGAGGCAGTATCCGGACGTGCCCTACGGACCCGGCGACTTCAACGAGGCCTGCGGCATCAACGACTACGGGAACCCGAACGAGGTGCGCAACTGCGAGCTCGCCGGGCTGCACGATCTGAATCAGGGCAAGGAGTACGTGAGGGCGAAGATCGTCGAGTTTCTCGATCACCTCGTCGATCTTGGAGTCGCCGGCTTTAGGTGAGTGGCGACGGACGAGGCAATTTTTTGCGAATATTTCGACGCCCGCTCGAGCCGCAGCGTCGAGTTTAACGGCTTGATTATAAAGTGAAATATTATTGACTGGCCGCGCTGCGCGCTGACAAATTCATTTCACTCGTTGAGAAAACGTCGGGCTTTATTCGCCGAGTAAATCGGCTTTACGATCGAGTCAGTCAAACGGCCAGGAAGATATATTTTAGAATTTCATTCCCGCGGCGAGCGGGCAATTATTTCGCAAAAGTATATCGGCCGCGCTCGTTATCACGCGGGCACGTAACGTCGCGCACTTGGACGATCCAGGAGGAAAACGAGCATAGTGAAGTCTTGATAAACCGCTCGTCGGCGAAAGTTCCGAAAAACCGGACAATTACAAAGCGCGCGCAATGACGAGTAATTTTTGGCACTTTGTAATTTTCCAAGCTTTCTTTCTTTTTGGCAAAACTTGTTGTATCAGACATTTCGGCC
The DNA here is from genome assembly GCA_035582935.1 of Ormyrus thymus. Lineage (NCBI taxonomy): Eukaryota > Metazoa > Arthropoda > Insecta > Hymenoptera > Ormyridae > Ormyrus > Ormyrus thymus. The sequence goes on along the minus strand of JAWWEM010004845.1, from coordinate 11,361 downwards.
TTTCTTTTATCGATTGATTGTCGACAGAGGCAGAAAAAATGTTATTGTATATAGTAAGAGGAATTGTGTCATACATCTTTCTTTGCTAATTATTTTCTTTCTTTCTTTATTTTAATTATTTCATTCTTCTTTAACTTATTTTAAGTGACGCATTTAAAAAATTGACGTCAAGGTTCCGACAGACATTTACTAAAAATAAAAGCTAATAGTATAACAATCTTGTCTACAACGTCTCGCTCGTCGAATTCGTTAAGGTAACGCAGGCTTAATTTTTCGACTTAAAAAACATTTGCTCTTATACATTCGTGACAATTGAAACGCTAATTACCCGAAAATCCTACCTCGATCGTTAAACTTTCGGCGCACCGTTACTCCTCCCTCTCATCTGCGTAGAAAACCAGCCGCGGTGAAACAGTAGTTCCAGAAAACGGTTAGAAAAGCGGAAACCGAAACTGGCCGCGGCTCCGTTCCGACTCGGCGAACACGGCTCTCCGGAGACGATTCGGCATCGGACTCCGCCCTGTGAAAAGCCCGATCCGATGATTGCTCTCCCCGCAGGATCGACGCGGCCAAGCACATGTGGCCGGGCGACCTCGAGGCGATCTACTCGCGCGTCAAGAATCTGAGGGAGGACGTTTACGGGCCGAGCAAGCGGCCCTTCATCTACCAGGAGGTGATCGACCTCGGCGGCGAGCGGATCCGCAAATACGAGTACAACGATCTGGGCGCGGTGATCGAGTTCGTCTACGGCAACGTCCTCGGCAGGTGCTTCCGGGGATGGGAGAGCCTCAGCGGGCTGCAGAACTGGGGATACCAGGACAGGTATCTCCTGCCCACCTGGGACGTCGTCGTCATGGTGGACAATCACGACAATCAGCGGGGACACGGCGCCGGCGGTGACGCTATCCTTAATTACAAGAGTCCTAGGCTCTACAAGGTATGTATATACGTTTTGCTTCTGTTTCGCGCGGAGGGGCCGGAAATGACTGTTCCGAATCGGGACGGCGACGTTCTTTCTCGAGCTTTAGCGGAAGGTGCTTGGAGAGAATTTCAATTTTTTTTTTCAAATGGCCAAGCGAGTGGCTTTCCCTTTTCTATTTGAAATAATAAAGCTAATTTTAGTACGCAAACTTCGTGCTTTTAAACAGTTTTTTTTTTTTTTTTTTACTTATTTTCGTGCGAGTCGCGCAACGAGTAAAAACGAGAGCCACGAGGCTTGACGTGAAATAAACGCAATAAATTCCGTTTAATGTTCCCGAGCATTTATTATTAATAATTACGCCGATAATTACACGAGACCGGCAGTAAAAACGATAAAAAAAAAAAGATTCGTCTATAAATAAGAATCATTAAAATATTAATTGTTTAACGAGCGCGATAAACAAACGGATTTAGATTCCTCGGAAACGGCGAGGCACCTATTTTTCGAGAGAGAAAAGGGAGCCTGAAAAGGTCCCTTTCCGAGACATTAATTAAAGAGTGAAATACAAACCGCAATTATTTCCCGACTGCATAAAAGCCGCTGTAATGACCATTTCTCTTGGCAACACGTATCTACATAATAATAATGCTACCTACCCGGGGCGGCGTGTCGCCTTGGCATAGCGCATAAAATTCTTTCCCAGTCTTTTCTTTAATCGCCCCATAAATTGCCTCGGATTTTTCGCGGGAGCGCGAATTCTTTGGGCGCGCGCGCGTTAGTGCACTCCCGAGCCAGTCGAGTTTCATAATCGGACGCGGCGCGCTGTTAAATTCGAAGAAAGCGGCGATACCATATTTTTCGACTCGGTCGCCTTTTCTCGCGGCTCGATAATAAATTCTCGCAGCCGTTATTCCTTCTTGCCTTTTTTCTTTTCTTCTTTTTTTTTTTTTTTCGAGCTGAAAATCAAGCAAGATGAATCGGTTTCCACTTTCAAATTGCTTTTAAAAACTGAAATTTACGTCCTTTACGCTGACCCTCCAGATCCTTACCACACTCCACTCTCATTTCCTCCCCCGACGCTCGACAAAAGCCCCCCCCCAATCAGCCCCTCGAGCGAGCATCTGACGATCCGATCGAAATTGCCCACTCCGCAGATGGCGGTGGCGTTCATGCTGGCCCACCCGTACGGGCACGCGCGAGTCATGAGCTCCTTCGACTTCTCGGACCCGTCGCAGGGTCCGCCGGCGGACGAGAACGAGAACATCCTGCCGCCGGTCCCGGTGACGAAGGACGTCGCCGCCGGGGAGGCTCCCGAGCTCTGCGGCAACGGCTGGGTCTGCGAGCACCGATGGTCGCCCATCTATCAGATGGCGCAGTTCAGGAACGTCGTCCGGGACGCGGCGCTCACCAATTGGTGGTCCGACGGGCGGAATAAGATCGGTGAGAATCGGACGCGGGCTCTCGGGATGGAAGAATGCGCCTGCCTTTGATATAACGGCGGGGCACGGAGAGCGGCTAATTAAATTTTAACAAAAGCTTCGCTACGCGGTCAGAGTGACTTGACACTTCCTTGCGTAACCGACGATTATATCAAAGGACGCATTCGACACTCGAAAGACGAAGCGGTAATCCTAGCTGTGTCTAAGGACGCCAACGGTATACCGGCTGAGAAGGCCCGCCATTTGCCTAATAAGAAAACAATCTCCCCTCAGCGTTTTCACGCGGCGACCTCGGCTTCGTGGCGTTCAACGGCCAGTACGGCGAGGACCTGAGGGAGAAGCTGCAGACGGGCCTGGCCCCCGGCGAGTACTGCGACGTCATTTCCGGCAGAAAGCACGCCGGAAAATGCACCGGCAAGACGGTCAGGGTCGAGGACGACGGCACCGCTTACATCGAGATACTTAAGGACGAACCGGACGGCGCTCTCGCTATACACGCGCAGGTAATCATTGCGGTATATAAGCCGGCGATATTATTTTTTTTCTTTTCTTTTCTTCCTCCTCCTCCTCTTGCTCCTCTCTCGGCGCCCTTTTTCCCGCCGCCGGTCGTGTGAGAAACGCCGCCGACGGCAGGCTACGCGGCGACGAGTCGAGGTGCAATGCCGAGGTTAATGGGGTATTTAGTTTCTTTAACAGCCTTCCCGGCCGTGTAATTTTTTTTTTTAAATTACCTTTTTCATTTGCATTCTTCGGCCTTTTATGCTTTTCAGAAAATTCAAATTCGCAAGGGCTCGAACATTGCGCGCGCGGGTAGAGGAAGGTTTGCCTCCGGGGGGGAGCGAGCCAACGGGTCGAAATTATTTTTATATTCTCATTAACCGGAGAACGAGTCTTTTTTATTATTTTCAGTCGAAGCTGTAGGTAGCATTGTTCGATCGTTCCATCGGCAGCGGAATCGGGAGCGAGCTGTAACCAGTGAGCAATCCAGCCCACACGCACGAAACCAAAGTCACGAAAGCTGTTAATTACTTTATTATAGATTGTAAAACGAACGAAGCATAAAAAAAAAGACAAAAAATACACAAATAAATAAATAAACTCCAAGAAACATGAACTCTCGGCGAAAGCGGCGCAGTCCACTCTCTCTCCCTCTCTCTCTCTCTCACAGCTCCGTCAGATCGTCGTTGTAGTAGACGAGCAGGTTGGGGATGTAGGTGGTGCCGTCGTCGGGCAGTCCGCAGGCCAGGTACCGATCGCGCTCGTCGGGGATGCCGTTCTCGGCGAGGGTGAGCGCCGGCTTCAGCGGCTTTCCCTCGAACTTCCAGGTGTAGGAGGCGCCGTGACGGTTGAACGCCAGGGCCCGCTCCTGGATCCGCTCGATGCTGTCTTCCTCGCACACCTGAAATGTATACAGAGATACACGCGGAGGACGTCAGTTTTTGCGCTCCGTCTCGAGAGCATCGTCTCGTAACCAGCGCGCACAAAGCGAGGAAGACCTTCTATTCTATTCTCGAGCGTAACGACGGCGCGATGTGTATTTGTAAGGGCTGAAAAAATAAAGCCCCCGGCCGAGGGAAAATATTTCGAGACACCTTACCCAAATGACCGAGCGGACGCCCGCCAAGACATTGGTGATCCTGCAGGGCCTCGCCTTTTTCGTGAGCAAGCCTTTTCGGTAGGCAGTGCCGTTGAAGACGCACTCGAGCTCCGACCAGCACTTTCCCGTTAGCTCAGCTTCTGTATGCAAGGCGCGAGGAGAGGGATTACGCGAGGAAACAATGTCGGCGGAATCGCGCTCTTTTTTATAGGCGCGGATTTAATGGCTTTTTTCGAGAATAATGGTCGAACGCTTTTTTTCTCCCCGCAAGAGAGAGAGAGAGAGAGAGAGAGAGCCGGGAAAAGTACCGGCTCGATGTATGAAAATTATAACGGGCCTCTCCGTAATTTCTCCGGAGCTCAAAGCGCCCGAGTGCCGTTATGATTTTCGTTCATTACAGTCGCCTCTCTCGATGCCTCTCGACTAATCTCTCCCGATTTAATAAGACGTTACTCCGCGCATATAAAAACAATCGTTACTCATAACAAAGCGTTTTTCTCTCACCCCGGCGAAATTATTAGCCCCCGCAACCCAAACCGGACAGTAGCCGCGGAATAGAAGAAAAAAGTAAAGAAGCACCAACAAGATAATAATCACCGCAGTCGGCCGGCTCGGCTCGTGGATCGGCGCAGCTGCAGGGGCAGCGGCGGCTCTCGACGGTCTGGAACGTCGAGTGGACACCTTCGGGGATCGGCGTGCCGTACGGCAGCAGGATTTTGCGCTCGCCGCTCGCCGGATCCACGTAGCGCTTCAGCTTCAGCTGCCGATGGCACTGCCCCGCCTCGCTTGCCAAGCCAGTCGGTCGGTTAGATTGACGGACGGGGGGGGAGGAAGGTCGCCTGTCGGATTTCGGGGAGGCGGAGGAGAGGCGATCTAGGCGCCTTGGGGAATTCTTTCCTTTCCGCGTGATTAGAGCGCGACGCGAGGCGCGACGAGCGCTCGAAATTTCAAATGGGAGTTGGTTCGCGCGACGAGCGAGCTGGTGGTGCTTGCGGAAGATTGCGGGACAAGTTTGTTCTAATGGTTTATTTTACTTGGATTAGAATTTTTACGAGCTTGCGAATGGAGTATAATGTTCGAGCGGAAATAAATTTATCGTCGTAAAGCGTAACGATATATATGAATGCTGACTATTAAATTTCTTTTCAGAAATTCCGCGCGCCAATCTTTAATAATTCAATTGCTTATCTAAATAATTTTTCAGTTAATCTAAACTGACCAAGAACTTGTCAAACAAATAACGTGAAAAAGTTTCAAACATTCCAATAAAGATTATCTGCTTGATCCATTAAACCATTTCTCGAAATATACTAAACCTCGTTCACGTATACATTACACGAGAGCGCTTAGCTTTTGAAACAAAGCAGAATTATCAAGCGAGTGCCTCGGTCACAGCGCGCATAAAAACAGCTCGCTAAAACCTTAATTCCCTTTTACTGGCCGCTCGGACGTACATCCCGAAGCTCGCGGGGCTGAAAAGCTTAGGGGAGCGCCTCTCGGCTAACCCTCGACTAACCCTGGGAGCGTCGAACCATTGGGTGACGTCGGTGCCCGCGTAAGCGACGATGTACTTGTGCATCGGGCTCTCGGCCGCCCGCCTCAGGTACTCGGTCAGATCGTAAACGACGCCCAGACACGTCACCCAGCAGTCGTCCGGCTTGTTGTGCACCACCACCTCCGACGGCATGAAGTAAGGAAGTGCCTTCGACCCCGACATCCTGCATGTAAAAAGAAAATCGAAGCCGTTAATTTGCAGACTTGCGCAACGCGCAGCGCGCAACGCTCCCCGCGGCGGGGATCGTTTCGCGGAATCGCGGTTTAGTAATATAAAGCGTATTGCTAATCGAATCGACGTGTATAGGCTTTTATTAGCGAGCGCAATAAAGGAGAGTATGTTTAATTTTAGCCGCGCGCGCGGTATTTATTCATTATTATTCATTCGGCGGCGGTCATTCATAAAGTTTTCCTTTCGTTTTTCAAGAATAATAACGGGCGATCGTAAAGTTTTTAATACCTGATTATTGCCGCTTTTTATTGCGCGAATCAAATGCAAATAGCTCACTCGACCTCTCCGGTTATTCAATGAATTTCGTTAAATGAAAAAACGAGCTTGGAAATCGGTCGCGTCGACGCGGCTTTCCGGCGAATATCCTTATATTAATTCAAAGCTAAGGCAACGAATGAATGGGAGGTAATTTTTTCTTATTACTGCACGCGAGGACTGACCCATAAATCGATCGCACAATCCGGCTGATTTTGAGGCCGTCCGTTCGTCCGCGCTCGAGAGTCTTAAGCGCATTAGCGCAATTGAAGTATTAAGCGCAACGGGAACGTCGCTTATTTGAACCGTTCATGGAGCATTTCCGTTTGCCGAGCCTGAATGCGGCGCATCAATCATCGTGCGACACTACTTTATCCGGCGTCTTCGAAAAAGTTTAATGGACCCCTTTATTGAACGCGCGATGCAATTAAATTAAGCCTCCTCGGGCATTAATAATCCATTATCGTGCGACCGACTCGGGATTGCTCGAGTGCGTTTTTCTAATGAGGTTTATCCTCTGATTAGAGAATCAACATACATCATTGCATTTTTAATGGCTCGAGTATAGTTGTTTTTATGGTAAGTGCTGCTTCGAGTTTGAAATTTCATTCGGCTTTTTTGTCAAGATAAATTTAATGTATTTTTGCTCGTGATCTTGCTGTTTATTGCTGCTAATTAAAGTTTCAAGTACAAATTTGAAAAACGCAATGATAAAAAGTATTTAAAAATGCACAACAATATTGATAGCGTTTGCTCGGGCAAAACATGGTAGCATAGTTATTCTTACATTTTATCAGCAATTTTAATTATTATTTAATATTTAAATACTATAAAAATTAATCAATAATTATTTCTTTGTAAAATGTTTTACATTATTTTGTAGAGATGAAAACACTTTACTCTGCCTGGAAATGTTTGCAAAGTAAAAATTTTAGCATGCAGAACCTAAAAAAAAACTTATTTTACAATATTTAAACTACTTTTGATAAAAAATTAATATTTTTAAACCAAATAAACCGCGAAAGGAAGCGATAAGAAAGCCATCTTATTTCCTGTACTTTCTTTATGAAGAATAATTTTTATCTTAAATACTTAGCTTCAAACGTAAAAGTTCCATTAACCACTCTACAGCAACAAAAAACACAAAAGATTCATATCGAACCTCGTGAAATCGTCGCAGAAAAGCCGCAAGTAATCACTTTTATCTGCAGCCTTTGAGGTTATGCGTATGACGACTTCCTGGCCAAGTGCTGCGTCGGGTCTTACTTACAACGTAATATTTCAAAACTCCTCTCGAGATTGGTCGCGAGCACCGGGGCGCGAACCCGCGGTAGCAGCTCGCGCCTGCGCCTCGGATTCGCGCTGCCGCGAGAAAAGGACGGGCAGAGAAGGGCAAACCCGCAGCAAGCAGGCAAACTGGCAAAGTGCCCTCATATGCGCCACAATCAGGTTATAACCACGATAGCTCCAGTGACTTGTGTTTCGACTGACGCACGCGGCAGCCCAGGCTTCCACATTCGATATAATGGACAATGCGGTTACACAGAAGGTAATTTTTTCCGCAACGCCGAAAACCGAAGGCAGAAGCTCTCTGCAATCTGCATTGAGCGCGCGAATTGTGACGCGATGTACTCCGGATATCGAACGGCTCGAGAGAGATGAGGCGCGTTAATGCACGCACCGAGTCTCTCCGTCTCTTTTTTTGGAGGTTAATAAAACGAGAATACGAACGACGAACGCTGGCTTTTCGTTCGTTTTCCAGAACGTTCATATGATTTTTTGAGCTACAGCTGCTAATTATACAAGATCCGATACTTTCGAGACAGTTTCACGATGATCTTTTAGGCCGATAAGCGAATGCGAAATTCAGAGCGGGATCGAAGGTAGAACGCTATGTGGCATGAGGTGTGTGTGAGTCTTGAAAAATTCAAAGGCTTCGCTTATGAGTTGAGCCGGTTGGGTCTTGTTTTTTTGTTCGATATGAACGTTTCGTAATTACTGGGAACTTGTGAGAGGCGACGGTGGATACGTTATTATTCTTATCGAGTGTCTACTGAAAAATATTCAATCAATTGGGTACTTAGCAAATAAATTCAAAATGTCTGTTGAATCCTTCAGTTGATAAGTTTTATTTTGCTTGGAAATATTTGCAAACAAGGATGAAATTTTGACTGAAAAATGTTTTAACTGTCAATATTTACAAAGTAACTTTTAGAAAATTATGTTCTTGAAGTGTCAAACATTAATATTTTTTTAAATATAAAGAGCAATAAGAATGTTTTTTTCTAAAATTTACAAAATCGATTATCAAAATTAATAGAAGAATTTTTTTTATTGAAGTATATTTTGCAGGTTCAAGAGTACAAGGATTCTTTAAAAACTAAGGTATATATTTATTCTTTATTTTAGCACTAAATATGTCTGAAGAATAATTACTAACCAAGTTTCTTTCTTAACAGGCAGAGCAGTTAATCATTAAAGAATTTCCAGAGAAAATAGTTAAACTAAATGAAATTCTTGAAACACCAGGTTTTTGCAATAGAGATCTTAAGGAAGTTCACCAAGATTTAAATGTACCCATTCCAGATCCTGTTGTTATTAATCATTCCGAAGATGGGCCAAATACAAAAAGACAAAAGTTGGACAACAGTGTTGATGATATTCCATCAGGTACCAAAATGATGGTATTACCAGGTGGCTCTGTACCATGTAATAAGCCTTTGAGTGATTTGATTACAGTTGTTAAACCGTACATCAGACAACTTCTAGAAGATTCAAATCTTGTAAGAATCAAAATAGTTTCACACCTAATTTATAACAAAATTAAAATTATCAGTCAACAATATACTTTATAATATCATTTTGCATTAATATATTAGAAATTAAAATACCTTAAATGAAATAAACATTTATTATAAATTATTTTCAGCTTAAAATGTGGATCTCTTTTATGATCCCTAAAATAGAGGATGGTAATAATTTTGGAGTATCAATTCAAGAGGATACACTAGCTGAAGTGCAAGCTGTTGAAAGCGAAGCTGCAGCATTTTTTGACCAAATATCAAGGTAATTAATTAAATCTAAACCATTTTTATTAATGTTAAATATAAATTAAAAAGTTTTTGTAAAAAATTGTTTAATTTTTGGTATTGCAAAGTATTTATAAAAGAAATTAAAAGATAATGGTAAAATAATATATGTTTTATTTTTAAGAGGAAAAAAAATATATAAAGGCTGAAAGAATCCTATTAATTCGCGTGCAAATACATATATTAAACCCTATAAAATTATTCTATAAGAATTTTTCAATAAGGATAATTTTTAAATCAATAAAATGCCATTGAAAAACTAAAATACAATAACTCAATTTTAGGTACTTTCTGTCAAGGGCAAAAATTGTCAGCAAAGTTGCAAAGTATCCTCATATCACAGACTACAGAAGAGCTGTTCAAGAGCTTGATGAAAAAGAATACATAAGCTTGTGGCTAGTAATGTGCGAAATTCGTAATCGCTATTGTTCATTGCATGATCTTGTAATTAAAAACTTAGAAAAGATCAAGAAACCACGATCATCAAATGCAGAGAATTTATACTGAAATAATTTGTATTTATTTTTGTGCTTGAATTCAATGGACACTAATAATAAATACTTTTTAAATATAAATGCCGATCAGAAGAGGGTGCCGAGATCTGTGCAGGAAGATTTACGACTATTTTTAAGACTTTTAATGTTCTGGTAGATATTTTACATAGTGTACTTACGACTTTATAGTTGTAGTACGACATTCTTTTCTTTTTTGTAGCAAATGAAACGTAATAATGTCGCGCTTTGATTGTATATAGTATTGTCAAACGCTGCTGCTCGGTACTCTTTTCACTTTCTAGTTCAAGAAACGACCAAACCAAGATAAGTCAAGTCGTTCAAACTTCCATACGACGATCACTGTAAACATCGTGTGAAACTACTGGGTAAAAAATCATAAAAGAGTGATAGCAACTTCTTCTGTTCTCCAAACATGTAGTGGTTAATGAAACTGATTTATATATTTGGCTGAGCCGTTTTTCAAAATGCGTGAAAAGTGTAGATGAATGCTTTGTCATATTAAATTATCAAACAGTATTTTTTGTAACAGTCATAAGAATTTTTTATTTAGCTAATACAAAAATATAACTAATGAACAATTTTTTTCAAATTTCTTGCTTTATATAAATACTGCAGAATTAATTAAAATTGTTTGTTTACAAAGCAAAAATTTAATGCTTTTTATTAAAACAGATAAATAGTTGCATCTAAATTTTAAGAAGCCAAGAACAATTTTTAAAATGCATTACTAATTTATTGATAACTGATATTGATTAAAAAATGAGTAAATTCTCACATAAAAAATACATTGTATTTTGTATTTGAATGAAATCCAAACCCAAAAACAAAAAAAAATTCAAAAGTTTAAACAATTTTAATAAAACTGGAAAACTTGTATTTCTCTAGTGCAAACTTTATTCATAACAAAATTATCAAAAATATTAATTAAACCTGTTCTAGTGTTTTATATTATTATTAAAAATTAATGATGTATTATTAATTAATTATTTTTTCTTTATCAAGAAATATTAGTTTAACAATTTATGAAATATTGCAGATCATGTTCTTTTTTATTGCACTATTTTAATTAATAATTAATTGGATACATTATTATCAAATAGGGTGTTTCGTAATTTTAGTTTAGAAAAATCTTTTCAAACTTTATTTTTTAACAGAATTTAATGGGACAACTAGTGAAGTTCGTCGTGTCTGTGTAATTTATTGAAAGGCGACGCAACTGTGAAAGTACCAATTTGCAGTTAATCTGGATTATTACTCTAACATTATTATTTACTTATATATAAGCTCGATGTACGAGCTGTTTACAATATTTCTCGATCGAGTAAAAAGAAAAAAACTATTTTTTTATACACGTACAAGCAAGAAAGATCCATAGGATCTAGATACAAGGAATCGATTCAAAGTTGAAGTTTATGCATTTTCAGTACGAACTATCATATATAATTTCATAATCGTTATAAACCGCAATAAATTGATTACACAGGTACATAAAAATTAAAAATGATCTATTCCATAGACTAAGCTACTATATCCGTACGTATTTTGATCTACTAAATATGAATATGCCCTTAGTTTTGGTTCATTCCATCAGGATTTTAAGGTATCTTAATCTTTCAATCTTTAAGAATTTCAAGATATGTTTATTTTCAAAATCCAAAAACACTTTTGAGTAATTTGGTAGATTTTTTTATACAAAAAAGTCATTTTTTTAATTTGTGAACAAAAAGTTTTTATTAAAATTCACAAAGCGTACAAAAA
>JAWWEM010004788.1:0-30704 GCA_035582935.1 Ormyrus thymus | reverse complement strand
TAGGTCAAAGATGATGTTCTCGAATCAAAGAATCAAAGAATTGATCAAATGACAGATATGTTCAGAGAATTAAATATGTAATTGTCACTATATGATTAACGATTTCATTGATTCAATGAAATTTTTTTCTCAGTGTACAAAATTAATTTTTTTTAGAAATGATAATCTTTTTTTTATAAAAAAAGCGTTTACATATATTTATACTTTAATTTTTCAGCGTAAACGTTAAACGAGAAAAATGTAAAAGAAAGTTTTTCAACGTTTATCTTTACCGTGATTAAAAATAAAAGCTATTCATTTAGCTTACGATTACTTCAATATTTAAACAATTCATATTATTTTATAAATGTTTTATTAATTAACTACATTTACGTCAATAACATGATCTTTAACATTAGCTAAACTTTTTACATTCATTCCAGATTAAAATCTCTTATAAAAAAATATGTAACAAAAAAAATAAGATAATTTTCACTGCCATATATTAAGTTTAAAATTGACTTATATAACAAAATAAACGACAATAAATGTTGTTTCATATGTAATGATTAATTGTTCTTATTTATAGCCAGTTTTAGTTTGAATAAATATTCAAATTCTTTGTTTTCTCGCCATAAGAAGAATGAAGTTCTAAGACCCATGAAGAGTTACAGTAAGTATAATAGTGACAATTTACGTATTATACGATTATACCTACAGCCTATAGTTTTAATATTTAATTATTCACCAATAATTATATCCAATTTATAAATAAATATTAAATAATTATTAGCAAGCAAATCCAGTTTAGAAAATATCAATATTTCGAAACATCGATTTAAAAAGAATTGTCACAAAATAGTATCATATATTTTAATTAAAAATAGAAAAGAATAAAGTTCAGAAAAATTAAATTTTAAAAATATAAGCAACAAAATTTCATTTATCTTATTTTTATCTTTCATTTACCTTATTATATTTTAAATAATTATATTTTCAATTATATTTTCCGTAACAGGAATAAAAATACGTGTTAAAAACTTGATACACTTTTGTATCTAGTCATCAGAATTTCATAAATTCAGCTGACTTAGCAAGGGGAAAGTTCTTAGAAATATGCGCGAACCCGTCGCCTGCTGCTATTGGCATACCAACATCGTAAAACATCAGGAAACGCGCGCAGCGCACACTGCGCAGCTACGCGTAGGCAGATATTCTAACATGGCCGCACTCACCAGGTAAAGTCCGAACAAAGTCATTGCGTGCTCCCGATTTCAGTGGGTTGGTTCCTTTAAGCCCGAAGGGAACATTGTTACGCGAGTGTTGAACTCTCTTGTACAGGTAACAGGAGATCTCCCATCTTCCAACCCAGCGAAGGTTAAAAGCGTAAACGTCGTGCCCCCGATTTTCCATGAACGCTCTCATGCGTCCAGCAATAGCGAAAGGATCGAAGAAGAGCAGTAGACGAAGAACATTCTCTTCATTAGTAGCAGTAATCGAGCAGGTAATGCGTAATTTAACCTTGACTGCTCCATCGGAGGAGTCAGGAGAAATCGTATGCTTCTTTTCTTATGTGCGCACGAATGTGTGCATTAACATCTCGTGCAATGAGGAGAACATGGGTTATCTGTATAAACAATCTTGTTCGCGGTAAAAACTGATGTAACTCGGAAGTAATTAAAGGCGTGGTGGTATAATATAATAATAACAATGACTGTTCAATTTTCCTCATTTAACTTTAAATTAGTCGCAGATTAATATTTTTTCTGTATTTTTAAGATAGGCATTTTATATTTATATTTCAATCTGCTTCTTGTTTATAACCACACTTAGATAAAATAATACTGTATATTAAGTACAAAATTTTATTTGATTATAAGTTTCATCTTTCTAATCTTCCATTTACTAAAGTTTATGTATATATCATTGTAAGGTATTTTCTGTTCTGTTTTACTTTTACTTCACTATTTACAAATATTTTTGCCATAAACTTTTGCAATTAACATTTGTTTTATCTGAAAAATAACTATGTCTGATATAAGCAACTGAGACATATTAAAAAAATTTTTTGTCTGCTTTTGCTTTATACCATCTTACTAAGTTGAAATTTTTTAATCTGAATTTAATAATATTAGTATAGTTTTGAGGATATGAAAATGAACTGATTTGAACCCCTCAATGCATTGTTTATGTTCCTCATCATTGCAGTGAGATTTTCACATTATATTTTTCTCAATATATATTCAGTAAAATATTGTACATGTAATGAGGAGGAGGAGGAATGGCCAGCGATCTCTCAAGTGGCTGCACAGAAGTCAATGAAATCTTCGATGATGAAAAGGAAGAGGGTGAAATATCTCTTGAAGATGTCAGTTCATCTGAAGAGGGACAGCTCTATAAATATAATCCAAGAGTTAATGGACAATGTCCATATTGCTTGTCAATGCCACATGCCACATGGTGCAGAAGTTTGACAGTTAATAAAAATAATATTAAACGAGGTAAGCAGTATAATTTGTAATTTTAACTACTTTCAAAGCTTGATTATTCCTTCTTTCAGATAAATCAATTAAATTAGTAAAATATTAACATTTTATAAATTTTTATTTGACTATCCAAGTTGGTAAATGCAATGAAAGTAGTTATGAAAATTTTAAATAATATTAATACAATTACTTGCCCCAATAAACTTCTATTGCCTTCTATCATTTTGCCAACAATCTAATGACACATTTATATCTGTAACAGTTGATCGAGCAATATCTTTTCAATCATTTAACAGACATATTTTTCCTTTGTTCTTTACCATTCTCCTAAAATAATTTGCAATATTAGCACTATAATTCCATACATCTTTCTCTATATCTTAAAACCCTTCACCCTATTATTCCAATTGCTAATCAAGTCGTAGCACACCATGTTATTGCCAAAGATTCAGGGCTACAAGGAAAGGAGAATCGAAACAAGTACCGGAATTATTCCAAGGACAGTCCACTATGTATTAGCAGCCAATTCAGCACTGGTTCTACCACCATTCCGACAACCAAAGGCATCAATGGTATTCCATACAGTACATTGCAAGAGAAAAACGATGATGACAACGATTTGGTGCCTATCTCGAGTGATAGCGACATGGAGCTCGTGGGTCTGGACACGAAGCCGGAGAAAAAACGTCACCGAGCCCGAATACGGAAAAAGCGAAGAAAAAAGTCTACATCTCCGCTTTCCTTGTCGCTGTCTCCATCATCTGTTGACCTCGCTATTAAGGATTCGATTCACAGAGTTGAGACTACGAGTCCCATCGCGACGGACTCCAAAAAGGAGAGTAGTCACAAGAACCACCGTCGATCACCCGAAAAGAAGAAGGCTACCTCTAAGGCTTTGACACCAACGCGAAGACATAATCGAATTCCCGTCACTAGAATTCGTGCATCACCACATTTGAAGAGAAAACCGAAGTCACCGCTGCGAAAGACATCTCCTTTGAGGCCTCGTAAATTATTAACGAAAAAGACGGCACCAGTTACATCTGACAGTCCGGTTACACCTCTCCTGCAGCAAAAACGTGCAAATTTTAGCAAGCTGCTGAAAAAAGTAAAACTTTTGGAGCCTTTCCGATTAAAAGAGAGTGGAACTTCATTGAAAGATAAGCTTAGTAATATCATCTCCAAAAAAGACCAAGTAACATCTAAGGAAGAATTCAATAATAAAGATGTTTTCTGTTTGACCTCTTCCAAGGAGGAAGTAATCATGATTCCACATGAAGATGTAGAAGAAGAAAAAAAAAAAGAAAAAAAACAAAAGGAAGAAAACATTAAAGAAAAAAAAGATAAGGAAGAAATCATTAAAGAAAAAAAAGATAAGGAAGTAAAAAGTAAAGAAAAGAAACATAAGGAAGAAAAAGGCAAAGAAAAGAAAGATAAAGAAGAAAAGTGCAAAGAAAAGAAAGATAAAGTTGGAAAGCGCAAAGGCAAGAAAGGCTCAGAAGAAAAAACTAAGGTAGAAGCTCAAAAAAATGTTTTTAAAAAAAAGGTTACGAAGGAAGAAGAGACAAAACTAGTTGAAAAGCAAGCAAATAAAGATGATGAAGAGGATCTTGTGATTCTGCGGCAAATAGCTTTAAAAACTAAGCACAAAAAAAGTGTTTTACTCAAACCTGAAGAAATAAAGACTGAGCCTGTTGACCAACCACTACCACCACCATTAACGCCACCAATTTCATCAACTGAATTAGAAGCTCAATTAGACATAGAGCCTGAACCAGAGACTCAAGTTGACTCTCAAAAATTACCTAATTTTTGTATGGATGATAATGACGAAGATTTGGAACTACGCATGATAGCTCTACGTTCGGCTGTTCTCAAAAAACATCGCACGCGCATGCAGTGCGGCAAGAAAAAGAGGAAAAGATCAAATTCACCCTTACCTCGAATAGAAAGTCCTTTCACTAATAGTTTTCTTGAAGACTTTCCTCTTTTAGCTGAAATTTGTAGTCCCACTTCGCCTTTAAGTTTTAAAAAAGATATTTATTCAACCGAGGATATGGAGCTAGACTCAGACATAGAATTAGATAAGGAAATAGCAGCATTGAGCGAAGGGGAATCACCGTATTCACCGACTGACGAAATCAGCAATCAATTAGAAACCAATATCGAACGAAAAGAAGTAAATATGAGTCTTTATTCGCCTTCAAATCCCACGGATACTCCAATGGGAATTGGAATTCTTAACGAACCAGCTTCTAAAAATACCATGGATGGTAGCTTTCTTGAATTCACTAACCAAGAGTCAAGGCCATACTCGCCAACTGATCTCACTATTTATGATCCTGACTTGCCCGGTGTGCATTCGACTGGCTCGAAAACCGCACCTCTTCAACCACCACCACTACCACCCTTAAGTATGTTTCAACAGCCAATGCTACTTGGCTGTACACCAAGTCTAATGGGTCCGTACGTAGATCCGCCTATACAAATGGTTCCAACACCGATTAATAATTTTACAGTCATGCATCAGTCAATTAATCCTCTCTTGATGCCCACACCTGCTGCCGCAGCTCCGCTTTTCGCTTATCCAACAACCCCGCAAACTACGAGTCTAGGTATGAACGTATCGCCGGCAGTAAGCCTAGGTATGAATGTATCAACTACAACGAGTATGAATATGAATATATCGCCATCAACGAACTTGGGTACCAATGTCCCTGCGGTAACGAATCTAGGTATGAACACTCAAGTTTCAACGAACTTAAATATGAATTTATCAGCAGCAGCAAGTATGAACGTTTCAGGATCAACAAATTTAAGTGTAAATAGTCCTACTCCAATTAATGAGCATCCTCAACAGACAATCAGCAAAATTTTAAATGAATCTTTAGATAGTTTCGGCGAAACAGATATCGATGGTAGCCCTCTTGTTCCTATAGAAAAAGATGGTAATCATCATTCTTCGTGGGCAATTTTAGGTGAACCTCTTTATCTTCACAATATGCATTCTACAAATAATATGAGTGAATACCTCGCACCCTCATTCAGGCAACCTCATCTTGTTTCCAATACACAACAAATAAAACCAGTGAAAAATATTCAGTCTGAGCAAGAACATGAAGGCTTGTTTAAAAATGCGGAAATGACACCAGTTGATCTAAAAAGTAGTAAATGTATAAACAGTACACACTTTAAGCCAATCAAGCTAAACTCCACACCAAAAAGAAGTGTGACTGGGCAATCGGCAGCTGTTTTTATCCAGGAAATAGAAAAAGAATTCATCGAAGAACAGTTTCATGTACCAAATCAATCAGAAAACTCAAGGGCTAAAAGGAGGTCGTCGACGACATCATTGCAAACTTCTAACAAACGAAAGCGTAAACGACGCAGTTCTTTGAGAAGAAGTAATTCAATATTATCATCGAATGATGAAGATAAGGAAACGAAAAATAAAAACGATGCTAAGAAACAAAGTCGAAGTCAGTCACCTTTAGACAAGAAAAGAAGAGGCAGCGTTGAAGATGACGAAGAAACGCTTAGACAAATCTTGTTAGCTTCGCTGGCTAAACGAGTAAATAATCAAAAACAGCCAGCTACGGGAAGTCTTCAGGTAACTGAGGTGCCAGAAATGAAAGTATTAGACAAGTCTGAGAATTCGACTTTAAAGGCAGACACTACTAATAGTTCTCAACCAAAAATCTTAAATACTTCTCTATTACAAAATCCAGTTGCATCGTCAATTCCAGTAAAAAAGACGTCAACAGTTACAAATCCGCTTACAACTCTATCTGCCCGTAAAATTGTAAGAAAAGCAAATATGATACCAGCTTCAACAAAAGTGGTAAACAATGCCAAGCGTTACCAAAATTTATTGATTCAGCGCAAACTCCAGCAACAAAAAATCTCTCAGATTACATCTTCAAAAAGTCGCTTTAAAATAAACAATAATATTGGAAACAAAAGTACTCAAGGTAGTCCAAAGTTGGTAAAAAAAACAAAAATGGAGAGAATTATCATAAATCTTAATGAAGATACTGAAAGTGAATCTGATGCCGAAGAAGCGAAGTTGAAACAAAGTCCACCTAAACCAGTGAGACCGGTTCTAAACATACCTACAACCGATTTTGAAAAAAGTCTGGATCGTTTTTTAAAAGATTTAAAAGCAAAACATGATAAATCTTCAAAAACTAATGAAGTGATGTCAAAATCAACAGTACCTTCAATCGTTTCTACAAAAAACTTACCACCTTCATCGGATCCACCTGTTACTAAAGCCGCAATTACTACAGTTAGTTCAGGAGTTCTATCCACGGTCTCAACTGCATCAAATGCTGGAACTTCCATTGTTGCGACTTCGGTTACTTCTTCTGTTTCAAATACTATACGTACTTCGGTTAGCACAGCGTCAATCGTTGGAGCTACTTCAAATACTGATAGTTCAATTGCTACAGTCACTTCAGATACTACAGCATCAACTTCTTTAACGCCGAAAACAACTGAAAATATTACAGCCGCAGTGGTTGCTCCAAAATTAAACAATGAAAAAATTGTCAATACGAAGAGTACAAAGACTGATTTTAAGTTATCAAGTTCAATTGCTACGCAACAGGTAATTTAATTTATTTCATACAGTTAAAGCAATAATTAATTGCATTTTATTCACAGGTATTAAAACATTTACCTATACCACAACAAGAAGAATATCGACGTTTAAAACAACAGTTATTGGAACGAGAGAAGCAACTTCAAAGGGTAAAAGAATCAGTAGCTATCTCAATACTTCCTCAAGCGCAACCTGCAAATGAAACAATGATTACTAATTCTTCAATGCCGCCAAGTTCATTAGCTTTATCTACGCCAACATCTGCTTCGAAATCAACAGCTGCAATCCAGAGTTTAAGTCAATCTACTGATGTTTTAAATAAAACACTTTTGAAACCAAACACAGATGAGCTTAAGACACCGATTGTGCACACTGCCACTAAAATTGTTCATTCTGCGCCTAACGCCACGGAAGACAACACCGCTATAAATAAAACTATTAGTAGTAATTTAGCCACAAGAAATAATGTTAATTTATCAAATTCAAAACCTACAGTAATCGCTACGAGAACAATTGCACAACCGGCAGTGTTATCTTCAAAGTCAAATGTCCCAATCGTAAATAAACAACAAACAGTGCTGCTTAGTAAGATGAATGATGCCTTAAATAATCAAAAGATGCAAATTACAGCTGTTGCGCAAAAAGTTTCAAATTTAAGGATTCTTACAAAAGAACAAATTAATAACAAAACTGGTTGCGTTCAACAGACTATTTCTTCAAAGGGCTCTGTTTCCATGGACGATTTAAATAAAGTAATGCCAAAAGCCGATACTTCGCAAAAATCTGAATTAAATAATGTAACTGTTGGAAAGAACTGCACAGGCGTAGATAAACCATTAAGTAAAAATTCGCAGAGCAAAGGACAAAGCCCGTATTCAGAAAAAGTTAGCATTAACAAATCAACGCAAAGCTGGGAAGATTTCAAACAATTTGTAAATAACGAGGTAGAGTCGCTTACAATTTTGTCAAGTGATGAACAAAAGAAAATTCTTTCAGAAACGGAACAAGAATTGGTTAAAAAAAGGTACTTTTATAACGAAATATTAAGAAATTAAAGAGTATATTAGGAACATGAAATCATTGAATGTGCAAAATTAATTTATCCTGGGTATAATTTAAATTTTTATTTTATTTTAGACATTCAGTGTTGGATGATATTACAGAAATGTCGGGTAGCCTTCGACAATGGGAAATAGAAAGAGATATGCAGGATTTATTGTCTGCAGAGATCAAAAATCTTAGAGAACAGTTGAAAAAAGCCGAAAAAAAATTGCAACAACAAAAAAGTAAACTTAATTCTATTCAACCTAAAGTATCTTCTTATCATGAAAAAGTTAATACTGGTCGAAAAGAATGCTTTAGATTATCTAAAATATGCAATGGGCTTGGACAACAAGTTATCGGGCCTGCTTATAGGTACGTAATGATTTCATACAGAAACCTTTTCATTACTCTCTTTCATCACAAAATAAATATTTAAACATAAAATCAAAAATCTTGATATTTATATCTGATATCTATTTACTACTTTACTAAATCACTTAAAAAATTAAGTTATTATAAAACTTATTTTTTTTTTAAATTTTAGAGTTCCTACTGCAGCAGCAGAGCTTTTAAATAATAGAATTAAGGAAGTTGCTACTCATACTCAAAAATTGAGAAATAAAAAAAATCAATCTATAGAAACCATAAAATCCAACTTTACAAAGACTGATAAAGCAAAATCAAACAATAATTCCAAAACTAATACTAATTCCATTTTAAACCAAAAAGAATCTAATTTTAATAAACAAATTAGCAATTCTGCATCAGAATCTACTAATATTGATTCAAATGTTATTAGAGAAAACATCGACATTTCTGAAACAGAATCGCAATCGAAAACTAATAACTTACATAAAAAATTAACTGATAAAAATATTATTCAAAAGCAAGTCGAAATTCAAGAAATAAACGCAGATTCAGAAACTCCAAGTGTTAGGAAAACAAATGTAGATAATGGAATTCTAAAATCAGGAAACAAATCTTTAACATCTAATTCAAAATTAAATATAATTTTAAAAACAGAAAATATTTTAAATAAAATTTCAACTTCAGAAAAAAATATTATTGTTGAAAACGAAGAACCGTTATCAAATACGTTATCAAATTCGGTTTTATCATCTAATAATACGTTCGAATCAGAACACGAAAAACAATTATCTAATTTAAATAACATAAATAGGTCCTCCGGAAATAGTGAAACTTCATCATTAAATTATGAAAATTCATTAGTGAATGTTAAAAATGAAGAGTTTAGAAATTCATTAAATTTAAATAAGGAAAATTCAACTTTAAGTGAACTAAATAATATTTACATTAAAAGTGAACAACCATCAATAGGTGCAGTGATTACGAATGTGATAATTAATGAAGATATTGTTATTAAACTTGAGTCTGATCAATCTGATTTAGAATTAAATCGAGGAAACGATACTGAACTTGATAATACTGCATCAAAATCAAACGAAAAGTTAATAGAAGCTGAAGTTGAAAATTTAAATAATGAATCTGCAGTAATGTCAATAAATCCTGAAGAATCAGCTGCAACAGCCAGTACTGAAAATAATTCAAATTTAAATAATTCAAATAAAATATTGATTTTAAACAGTGAATTAAATATTCAAAAATTAAATTTCAAAAAGAATAGCGCTTCAGAAATTTTTAAAAGTGTTGAACATTCCACAGTTCCAAAAGATACTTTATCAAAAACAGTCGAAAAACCAAAAGATATCATTCAATGTAGTCGCCCAACAATAAGAGTAAAAAGCTTTGAGCAGCTTTCAAAAAATATTGAGAAAACTCAATCGAGAACGCAAAACCATTTCGTAATAAAAAAGAAAGCTATTCAACCTTATGAGTCAATTTTAAAGCACTTTAATGTACCAAGGTGAGCAAATTAGATACCAAAAATTTATAAATTTTTAATAATTTTAATATTTTTAAACAATCACTCATAATATTTTACTTTTACTTTTCTTTAAAATCTTTGAATATTTTTTGAAAAAATTTTCTTGGAAAAAGATTAAGTATTTGCATAAAATAATATAAATTCTAATTTTTAGCTTCAAAAAATGTATATCTAATTTAGAAAAACACATACATTTTAAAAAAACCTTTATATTATTTTTCTGAAAACGTGTAGAAATAACAGGACCGATGGAATTCTTTGTCCGTATCAACTCATGGGCACGTGCAGCGATGCCAGCTGTCAGTTCATACACCAGTCTACTAGTCATTCAGAATAAACTTTAGTGACTAAGGATCCTCGAATATTTTTTATACGTAAGGTGGTTCGAATTTGTTGATAGGTGTGACAACACTGTTATAAAGCTATTTTTAATTATTGTAATTAGATAGATTATTTTTATTACGAGACCAAATTTTAGAAAAGTTTAAAATCTAATTATAGTAGAGTAATACTTTTAAATGATTCTTTATACATAAACATTTTTTTGCATCATCGCTAGGCAAAAAAATAGTTTACGCTCCTCGGGAGGTAAAATGGCAAGCTCATAGCTCGTGCAAACACGAGTTATAGACTTGCCAACACTTTACCTCCCTCGGGGCGTAATATACTATCATTGATACAAATTTCTAAAACAAACTAAACATTTCTAAAGTTCTATTTTTTAATGTAATTTTGAAAAACACATCGTGTTAATATTAGTAAAACATTCACTATATGAATATTTTTAAATATAATTCAACAATGATGAAATGCTTTCTATTACTTAACAGAGGGAATGTGATCATGTTTTTGATTTCAGGTATTTTATGAGAAGCTTGCTGAGTCCAGTGTTACAGATTCGCAAGGAGTCTCCCTTTTACAGCAACTTTGAAGATTGGTAAGTTGCCTTCGTAACTCACAGGAACACTTTTATAGTGATTTATTATTAACTTTTAGATCACTATAAAATTTTATGTCGATGAAATTTCGGTTTTTTCCGGATGATTATTTTTGTTACCGCTTTCACATAATTATTTTTCGCAATATAAATTGATACTAGACAATTTATTACCTTTATTTTTTTTCTTAAGTTTTTGTCGTGTGTAAAAATATATAAATATGTAAAAAAGGAATCTAATAGTAAGGAGTACAAATTGTTCTTCATGTACATATTTTATAATATATTAAGAACGCAAGATTCTTTAAGCCCCTGAAGTGGATGATTTGTCAAAAGCACAAGTGATGATGACTTCAATTAGTGTGTTTAAAAATACATAAATACCTCATAGGAGTTAAGTAAGAAAGTGAACGTGTAAAAAATAAAAGTTAATTTGTTTTTTAAAAATTGGCCTGGATTTTTTATTTCATACTACCTTAAATATAATTCTTCTCCTAATCCTTAATATTATTCCTTTAAAGATTAAACACTTTTTAATTTTAAAATAATATCACACGATATTTTGTGCAAATAATATTCTTTATAAAATTAACAGACTGTACGAAAAAATGTAAAAAACATGACTTGTACATTACGAAAGAAATATTAGACTTTCCCGTATTCACCCTTTGGAAATTCCGCGTCTCTATACCATGGCATAATTTTCTTCTCTTTCCAATCATCCCACTGTTCAATCCATGAATTGGGACAAATATGTTTGTATACATCCTTGAACCACTGACATTCTTTTTTACCTTCGCCTAGCAAGTATTCGCACTGGTGAAAATCGATGTACATCGCGTAACAGCGATGCGTCTGATTTTGTTGCTGAAAACTTTAAAAACTACCATTACTTCTAATTATCATAACCATTTAAATTAAATTATTGAATACTTTCAAAAATTTACAAATCCATATGGTAAAGGTCCGATAAAACCTTATAAAGACCTGGTAAAATTGGTGCAAATATGACATATAACCCGATACCGGTATCGGGTTATACGTTACTCCGATTTTACCAGGTCTTTCTAACAGGGTTTTCTCTATTGAACACATCTTATAACAGATAATAAAATTAAATGCGTTTTGTAGAAACCTGAATTTATAAGATTGTAAAGTTATTTTCAATTTACTTTTTCGTATTAATAAATTATTCATAAAAAAAGGTTTACAATTGTAATTGTTAATTTTAAAAGATTGAATCAGTAAAAAGTACTATATGTTATACTTTTTATTACAACTAAAAGGAATTTCTATTTTTAGGGAAAATAAAAATTATTTAATATACCGGGGATCAAGTCCAGGACTTTTCAAAGTCATTGAGGTATCTTTCTTGCATTTATCTTCTTTTTTATTTGCAACTTGTTTAAGTTCAGTTCGACCGTTTCTAGGTCCCCATATTCTTGTTTTCTTAGATTTTGTGTGGTTTGACTTTAAATTAGACATATTGTCAAAAGATTTTTAAACAAACATTTATTAATTTTGAAAAATGGAGGTTACATTGATATGACAGGTCTGTTAATTATTTTCTAACAATTGATTTGCATTTATCTTCAAATTTATAGATATTTAAGTTAGGCCTTTTGTTTGATGACTAATTTCTGCTAAATATTTATTATAAATAAACTAAATTTTTTTTTATTATTATGTATAATTTAATGTCTTTTTAATTCTATCTTTAAAGAATCAAATAGCTTTTTCAGGCCCAGTTTTTGCAATAATTTTACATTAATTACACGTATTTGTTAAATAATTTTTTATTGTGTACAATTTATAACGATTGATAAAGAAAGTATTTGGTACCGAAATCAGATTCAAAACGCAAAGTAGTTTAGTGAGCCAATGTAGTTATAGAGATAAGAAGTCATACTGAATTTTACTAGATGTAGCTGTATAGCTGACACAGATGCCGTATGTACTGGACGTTGACTGATGCGATGCGAGCCAAGTGTACACAAGAAAGAGTGTCTGAAACGAAACGGCTGTGCTGCCACGTCAAAAAATACTTTAAAGAAATGTCGTTAAAACATCGTTTATAATAATTAATTTTTGCATTTTTTTATTTGCATTAAAATGACCCTCGAGGCACTATGGCTATATTTTCTGATAATTATTCTAACGATTATATTTTTGGTAAGTATTAACGATTGCAGAGGTTATATTTTGCTCAAGTATAGTTGAAACTTTAACTGCATATAATTCAAAATCTGGATAAATAATTATAATTATAATAAAACTTATTCGTTATAGATTTGCATAACAATATTTGTACTATGCAAAAATACAGAACCATACCCCAATGTGCATCGATACGAAGAAGAAAGATATTTTCTTGACCCTAACACAAATAAAAAGCATGCCTTTCCTTCCTTAGAAGATAATTGGAGTATAAATATAAGTGTTATTGTTCCTGCATACAATGAAGAAACAAGATGTAAGGTTACATAAGCTTTATAAGAGTTCCATTAATCACTAAATAATATTTTTTACTTAAGGTATTATTCAAGATCACTGAAATAACTTTTCATAAATTTTTTATTTTTTAGTGTCACCTATGCTAGATGAATGTATAAATTATTTAGAACAGTATAAAAAGTCAGGTTTTTCATATGAAGTAATTATAGTCAGTGATGGCAGTAATGATAAAACTGTTGAAGTCGCACATTCTTATGCTAAAAAGTATGATACTATAAGAGTTTTAGCTTTAATAAAAAATAGGGGTAAAGGTGGTGCTGTAAGACTGGTTAATATCAAACTATTTATTTAGAATGCTTTTAAAATATGTTGCTTTTATACTTAATTTAAATACTTTTATTTCTTTAGGGAATGCAAAGTGCTAGAGGTGCCGTTTTACTGTTTGCCGATGCTGATGGTGCCACTACTTTTAGAGATTTATCAAAATTAGATGAAAGCCTTAAAAGTGTTCTAGGATGTGAGTATTTTTAATAAAATTCTCTACATAAAGTTCTATATATGTTTACTAATATTTCATTACATATTGTTATTGAAAAGTTTAAAAATATTGATATTTAAAACATTTTACAAAAAAATAATTAATTATTATTAGTTTTTAATTATTGTATTTTAAACAAAATTTTGTTTAAATTTCAGTTGATTACATTCAGTCGCCCGATAAAGTTTCCCTTTCTCATGCAATAATCTGTGGCTCAAGAGCTCATCTCGAGGAAGAAGAAAAAGCCAAACGGTCTCTGTTTCGCTTGATGCTCATGCATGGTTTTCATTTTCTTGTATGGTTTTTCTGTGTCAAGAGCGTCCATGACACACAGTGCGGCTTCAAGTTACTGACGCGTGAATCGGCGCGTCTTGTCTTTACAGCCTTGCATGTCGAACGTTGGGCCTTTGATGTTGAGATGATTTATATTGCTGAGGCTCTACGGATTCCTGTAACTGAGGTAGCTGTCGAATGGAAGGAGATTGAGGGTTCAAAAATTGTACCTGTCTGGAGCTGGCTACAGATGGGTAAAGACCTAATCTTAATCTCTATGAGATACAAGTCTGGAGCATGGAAAATTGCAAGACCAAAACGAAACTAAAACAATGTGAATATTTTTTTGGTGCTGAATATTTGACTATGTTAGAATTCCAAAATCAATTTTTATAGTCTGTAATGACTTAATTGCTTAAAATACCTATAAAAAAATTAAATATTTACTTTTTCAATGACAAATGCATTTATTACAAATAAAAATAATGATTGCTTTTAAGACTGCTTTTCTTGTTAAAATACATTATTCATTTACTAGAATATCTTTAAATAATGCTTTAATGAGTTTTTTTACTCTGTTCGATAAGCAGTAGTAAATTTGGATGAATAGAAATCTTATTTTAAATATGTAGTATGTACATAAAATGTATACATTCTTAAAATAATTTGTTATGAAAAATGAAATCTTTATAATTTTCTTATATATTTTTTCAATAATTTTTTTTTTTATTATTGAATGTAATTGTAAATTCTTTATTGATAGAAATAATGCAATATTGTAAATAAAAGTACTTTTTAACAATTTTATAAATACAATTACAATGTATTTAATAAAAGGTATATTAATAAATGATAATACGATATTATATACTGATTTTATTAATTGAATCTTTACTTAATGTTTAATGCGACTTTCGGTATTTACATTTTGTATATACTAATTAAATATTTTCAAAACCCTCAAATACAAATAATTTGAAAAATTAAAAAATAAATGAAAATGAATGTACATATAATTCAAACTTCTTAAAGTTTTGTTTGTAAAATATCATTTGACAATAATAAAAAAATGAAATATATAATTAGTGGCGAACATTGAAGCGGAATAGTTTTCGTAGCATTTTTGCAGATGGAATTCTTTTCTTGGCAAATACTGATGGGGGGGGGGGTAGTTTTCATCGACACCGGCGATTAGACTTTTACGTTACAAAAAACTTTTCAGCATGTTCTAAAACATTAAATGTCAATACATTTGGACACAATTGTTTATGACATTCACTCTCCAGCATGTGTACCTAATTATATATAATAAAGTAATAAGTCGTCTGGTAATTAAGCCGCCGTAAGGATAGCAATTATTGAAGTAGCTGCTTCGATGCCAAAACAGTGGTCGAGAAGCAGGAGACTTTAAAGCTTTGCGCTAGTTGTTTTACATATGAAGATTTTATTTATAATAAATACTTTGACAAATGATTTTTGAGTTTTAAATGAGAAATCTTCTTAATTTCTGCAGAGGCTACTGCAATTAACATTTATGGTTTTTGTAAAAGACTAATTGTTATTTCCTTAATTACCAAGCTATAATTGAGGAAAATCCCATATTTAAAATCTCTTTTGAAAGAAAGCTAAACTGTTCTAAAGTAAATCTTCAAAGTTCAAAATATACCCTTAATTGCTAATGGACGGACTCTCAGGAAGAGACCAAGGCCAATAGAAAAGAGAAGAAGAAGAAGCCCTGTCGGAAAAACCTGGTAAAATGGTGCAAATACACACATATAACCCGATACCGGTATCGGGTTATATGTGTGCATTTGCACCAATTTTACCAGGTCCTTATAAGGTTTTATCGGACTTTTTCAATAGGGAGAAGAATTGCTAATGGATAGTGGACATAATTTTCCTCCACTTTCGAAAATATACCCACAGCCTACGGCGCATGCGCAGCTCCCCTCCACTTCTCAAAATATATAAATTAAATGGTGCAGTTTGCTATCGCTAGTATTTTGCAGAGCCAGTCAGTCACAGAGTGCAAGCGTAAAGAAAAGAGTATCGGCTGTCAAGCTCTTATTGATTCTTACTTTCCCAGTAATACAAATTGTTTTTACTTTTTCTGTGTCTACAGATATCTTGATTCAGACAATGCATTTTGAAAGTTTGAACAGTCTTATAGGAACTATCGTTTGTAAATCAATTGTTACCAGAGATAAGTAAGTGTTAGTGTATGCAGAAAAAAGGTGTGTTTCACTTGTGAACGCGGTTATCTTGAAAACTACAGAAATAACGAAATTGGAGGTTAAGTTTTGCTTCTGGACAGTGAAGAGAACGCAAGTGACGTAGTTTGTAATTTTAACGTTAACACCTGCTCTTTTCCTCTGAGAAATAACATCAACAAAGGAATATGTCGGAAAATAAAATACGTCGAGGCTGGGATGACGATCGCCGAGAAGATTACCATTATAAGAGAAGACGAGACGACGATAGTCGTTCAAGACATCGTCGGAATTCACCTGACAGCAAAAGACCTAGAGGAAGTAATGATAGGCGAGACCGAGATTACGAGGACAGACATCGTCGAGAAGATGATAGAGAAGACAGATCTAAGAGAAACGATAAACGCGAGCGGAAATCACGCTTTGAACAGGTAAACTAAGTTATATTGAATAGTTATCGAATTTGTTGACATCATAATTACCAAGCATTCTGCTTGCTTTATTGGAAAACTTTAATAATGAAATGTTTTATTGGATAAAAATAAATAGTAGCATAGAAAATTTACTTTGACAGAACAATATGTGTGGTAAAGAACAATTTCTAATGTTAGTAATTAAAATTATTAAAATGCTTTCAAATTATCTCTAGTGTATAGTAAACTATTTAATTTATTTTTTAAATAGTTAATAATTCTTTCTTTTACTTTTCTTTTAGCCCTTCATAAAACAAGAAAGGGAACCATCTCCAGAATGGGGCAAAGCTGTGAAAACTGAAAAAATTAAAATCGAAAAAGAAAAGCCGAACTTCAAACTGTCAGGAAAACTGACAGAAGACACAAATATGGTGCATGGTGTGGTCATAAAATATGCAGAACCAGAGGAAGCACGGAAACCAAAACGTAGATGGCGATTATATCCATTTAAAGGAGAAAAAGCATTGCCAGTATTATATATACACAGGCAGTCAGCCTATCTAATGGGAAGGGATCGAAAGATAGCTGACATACCTTTAGACCACCCATCGTGCTCAAAGCAACACGCTGCACTCCAATACCGGTTAGTTAATTACAAGAGGCCAGATGGATCCGATGGTAAACATATAAGGCCATATTTAATTGATCTCGAATCAGCTAACGGTACTTTTATTAATAGTGTAAAATTAGAACCAAAAAGATACCATGAGCTGATGGAACGAGATGTTATTAAATTTGGTTTCAGTTCCAGAGAGTATGTTGTTTTGCATGAGCAAAGCAAAGATGAAGATCAAGATGATGATGTCAAGGAAAGTTAATTTTTTATAGAAAAATTTTTCTGTATAAACATTTTTTATTAGGGAAATATTAAAGAAATTCTGTACCTTGCCTTTATTCAATTCAATAATGAAAAAAGATTCTGGAAAATGCACACAAGAATAAGCACTTACAGGTCTAATGTGTATTTTATTGAAAAAGTGTAAAATATGCTTTTACATATATTTTATTGTTGTATACTGCGTTAATATTTTAAAGGTCATTAAATTCTAGAAATCTATATCTGTAGATTGAATTGAAAAGAAAGAATATTTTTATATGATTCTGACTAATTTCAGGATTTTGAATTAGCGATTCCATTTTCTAATATGAGTTTATCATATTTCAAATAAACCATTGCACGAGAAACTTTGTGACAATGTATTAATATTAAAAGTTTCTCAAATATCTGTATATATGGACTGATAAACAATAATGTAATTTAGTTTATAAAAAAATAAATTAACTTAAATCATAAGTGTTTTATTTATGATTTAAACAGCAAACCTTTCCTGTTTTATAAAAATGTATTTCGATATTTACAAAATTTTCCTTAAGCTAATAAAGTATCGATTATCATCTACGATACAAATTTAAAAGATATTTATTTTAATAAATAAGTGTACATAATAGTTTTGAATTTCTTACGAAAATACAATATAAAACACAGAAACTTTCAGTGTAGAATTTAACAAAATAATTGAATATTGTGTTACATAGTTCCTATGACTTAATTTTTCGGAGTAAAAGCTTAATGTTATTCATAATATTTTATAAATAAACTTAACTCTTGCTTATTAACTGCATTTGATTCTAATATAAAATACATAATTTTATTAAATTTACAATAAAAAATAGTTACAAAATATGACTTGAAAAATGTTTTGCAACGAGTCACACGAACATGATTTCCGTATCATTCTCAATCGTCTTAAAACTTGCAGATAAATATTATAAAACTATAAAAAGACTCTGCGTTACAGGTCTGTCACGTTAACTGTCTCCGAGTCAATGTTTGCATAATTCGCACTGTCACTATCATTTTCAATTTGCGGCCGGAGCAAATTGAGAAGCGCACTGTTGATCACTAATGGAATGTTGGCTTTGCTGCTCTGCAGATTAGATTTTGTTCTCTGTAACTTGGGCAAGGCAGTTTTGTTAACTTCAGGATTCTGCGAGGTGGAGCTCTGGGGAAAAATCACCATGGAATAAGAAACAGAGCTCGAAGTTCCCGAAGAGCCGTTGCTTCGGACTTCCTCGGCATTGCTCCTCTCTGTGTTCAGTCTTTCGCGTTCGTCGTTGGCTATTTTCTTCACTCTTCTCCAATCGCTCAACGAAGTCACCGACTCTCCGTTTCCTACTAATCTGGCGTAGGAGCCGGACTGCTTTATGCCGTCTGCAGACTTAAATTTCTCTCCCAAACTGGCAGTCGAGGATCGTTTGTCCGATAGATTTGACTTGTCGAACCTTTTTTCTAATAAATTAAGACTAGCTACCGAAGTTCTATTCCACTTTGCATTGTCGTCTTGCGCTTCGTACTTTTCATTTGTACTATTCGATTCATTTTCCGGAGTTTCTTTGAATTCTTTATCGCTACTCTTATCGTTAGAACATATTTCTACGTATCTAGTTTCGCAGTCACCTGCATTCTCCACTGCTACCGGTATGGACTTTGGTACTTCGTATTCCGCCCTCGGATCTTTGGATTCTTCCGATTCCAAAGAGTCGTCGAGCAGCCAAGAGTATTTTGGTCCTAAGGCGGGTTTCGAGTTGTTGGAGTCTTGAAGAATAGAATGGATATTTAAATTGTCCTTAAAGTGATTCGATTTGTAGACGTTCCCTGCAAAATTAAACGATACAGCATCAATATCATCAATTATAATTAGTAGCAATAAATTTCAACGACGTATTCAATAATTTCAAAAATTTATGCACGTCCTGCAATTCCTTCAGCCCGCATAAAGATCATTAAACGAGTTCTCTAGTAATAAAATAATGACAAGCAGCAAGTCGCTCAAGAAAAAGAGCCGAGTACGCACCGTGCACGAGGAACTGGCCCGGATTGACGGGGCTGAGGATCGAGTCGTCGGTGCTGTTCCTGAGCGCGACGATGTGCTCGAGGCAGACCTTGAAGCTGGGCCTGGCGTCCACGGCGCTCCAGCACCTGAGCATCAGCTGGTGGAGCCTGGCCGGGCAGTTGAGGGGCTTGGGCAGCCGGCCGCCGGCCCGGACGTGGTGCAGCACCTCCTGATTCGTCCGGGCCTGATACGGCTGCTGGCCCAGCGACGTGATCTCCCACATGAGGACGCCGAACGCCCAGACGTCGCTCTGCGACGTGAAGACCCCGTCGACGAGGGACTCGGGCGCCATCCAGCGCACCGGCAGCAGGCCCTCGCCTTCCTGCGAGCGAGTGCACGATTAAGGGAGTACTCGTTTCACGGGGACCGGTTATGCGTTCGCTGGGGCTATAAAAACTATTTCTCAAAGAGTTTAACGAGCCGATTAGTTAGCCGAATTGAGAAAGTCGCACCTGTCGGGGATATTAAATTTTACGACATAGCCGATATATTAATCTTTAACGCGGCCTAGATTAATTTATATTAGTTTTCACCGCGAGCGTCAAATGTTGCGGAAAGCTCGTTCACCTGGATTCGAAATTTAATTGCCTGGCATGATTTAATTAGAAATTCGCTGGCCTACCTTGCGGTAATAATCGTTTTTGTAAATATCGCGAGCGAGGCCGAAGTCGCCGATCTTGACGACTCGCTGCTCCCGTTCGCGAGCAGAGACGAGGCAGTTCCGGCAGGCCAGATCTCGGTGCACGAAGTGCAGCTCCTCCAGGTAGCGGCAGCCTCGGGCGACGTCCTCGCACATCGACAGCAGGTCCTGCAGCCTCAGCGCCTCCGGATCCGTCGGCTTCAACGACCTGCTGGACACGAAAGCTTCATGTTACCACGCACAGCGCGACGCCGTGGACTCTGCGATCGCGGCGCGAGCTCGTCGTTAGTTTTGAAAAACTTGCCTGCCCGTTCTTAAATAGCTTAATAAATCGCCACCGGCCATCAGTTCCAGCAGCAGTAGCGGCGGGTCCGTGTCCAGGCAGACGCCCAGCAGCCTCAGCACGTGCTTGTGCTGGAAGTGGCTCATGAGCTTTGCCTCCTGCAGGAACTCATTCTTCTCTTGCGACGAGGCACCTTTTCGCAGAGTCTTGATCGCTATCGGGGTTCTCGAGCCGGGACCGTCGATGTCCTTGGCGACTCCTTGGAATACCTGTTTTATAAGCGGGTTTAGATTTTATTGGATAATACTATACGCAGGACTGGACAATCAATTTTCATCCATTTACCTCGCCGAAGGCGCCGCTTCCGAGAAACTTGGCCAGAGATATTTGATCTCTTTGAATTTTCGGCAGCAGCGAATCGTCGCAGTCTGCTTCGACCGCGGCAACGTAAAGTGCATTCGCCTCGACGAAATTCCCTCTGGGTATTTCTCTAAGGGTTGCCAGCTCGACGTTGGGCTTCGATTTTATCGGCATTTTCTTCTGGTTTTCCTTTGACTTTTTGTGGAATGCTTTTTTGTAAAGGAGAAACATCGTCATATTCTTTTCATAGCAAAGAATCTATTAATTTAAGAGACTTGTTTAAAATACTTACGACAAAGGAAGTAACAGAAGCAAAGCAAGGCAATCGCAATAGCCGGAACGCTAAGGCCCAAAATAAGCCCCAAATGTTCTTGAGCTATGATCATGGCTCTCATCATTTCGGTTAGATCGATCACCGAGCTGACCTCGCTCCAGTTACCAAATCCGTAGTCGTTTCTGGCTCTCACTCTGAAAATGTATTTTTCTTGCATATCTTGCTGAATGTCCCACGCGTTTTCCGTCCCATTGTAAAATGGATTCCATCTGTTCGTAATATTATAGGGAATTTTCGGATCTATCGAGGGACTGACGACAGTTCCTTCCAAAAAGTACGTTAAAACTTGAGAACTCAAGCTTTTAGCTGGCTGCCATTGTAATTGATAGTTGGAGCTCTGTAAATTTGTAAGAATCGGCGGTCCTGGAGTCGTTGGTATATCTTCTACGAAAATTTAAAACAAAAACTGTCGTTATTCATGTCTGTTATTTGAAAAAAAACATTACAGTTAAAAAGCCGACGACTTACCCAGAGTTTGAAAAATGAATCTGCCGTCGTTTGGCCAAATGAAATCTTCGGCGTGATTGCGATACCTCAGAATCAATCTAAATTTGTAATACTCCTTTGCTTTCAAATTTTTTATGTAAAAAGTTGCCCTATTCTTCACTAAGGAATATTTATATACAGGATGCCATTTCTCAAAGTCACTCATGGTATATTCCAAAGTATAATTTACGACGGTATCTTTCATCGTCGTCCAGCTGATATTAAGAGCTTCAGAACTGACGCCGCTCAGAGTCAAATTATTGGGCTCCGGAAACATCTTCAATAACGTCTCGTCGCTCTGACTGTAGACCTCCGTCAAATTTTCCGGATAAACCCTCACGTAAACCAAATATTCTCGACCGGGCAAAAGGGGCTGCAGGAGGGTCGAGACCTCTCCGTCCTTCACCGATTTCTCACCTTCCGGGCGAACCCCGTCGACCGGCTTGGTCGATCTCCAGAACACCTTGTAGCGCACGAACTCCGCATTCCAGACTCCCGGGGGCCGCCATCGGACCATCGCGAGGATCGGAGTCACGGACTCGACCTCGATACTCTCGGGCTTCGAGGGAAGGCCCGCCGCGGTTTTCAGAACGAGCCCCGGCCCGTACTGGTCGACGCCTCCGTACTCCTGATCGCCGTAATAATTCGCGAGAGTGAGCTTGAACCGATACTCGGTGAAGGGTTTCAAATTTTTCGCCTCGAACTCCTTCCAGTAGGTCTGGAAGCGGATCCGGTCCTCGTTCTCGCACACGTCGTCGTTGGTGCGATTATCCGGGGTTTTCCTGCACTCGGCCACGTCGATGGTGTAAAGGGTGGCCGGCAGATTGTACTTCTCGCAGCCAAGATAAACCGCGGGCTCCGGCAGTCTCACGGTGATGCTGGTCGAGGTTCTGGAGACCTGCTGCACGCTGTAAACTGCCCTCTGAGGCATCAAGCAATCCGAGTCCGGATAGGGCTGCAAAGATTTCCCAATGGCTCTGATGCTCCTGGCGTCGCTTATCGGATACTCCTTGATTACCATATCCTCGTACAAAGCGGTCTTATCCGTGAAGTGAATCTTGCCCGTTTCCATGTTCGACCAGTAGATATTTTTTTTGTCGGTCGTTAAGGAGGTCGGCGGCAGTCCTTTTTCGAAGTCGGTGTCGAGGACCAAATTGCATATGCAGCCCTCGATGTCGGCAATGTACAATTGGCCTTCGGCAGAGATCCAGTACACGACGGGACTTTGAGGATCGGTGTTGTCGATGATAAAGACCGGCTGGATGGAAGGTCGAAAAGGGCAGGAGCAATCCTCGGTGTGGTTGAAAAATGGCTGCACGTTGTTACCCGAGAGATCCGATTGCATGACGAAGCCGAGATTGCTCGAGCTCAGCTCCATCCAAAAGAGTAAGCTGTATTGCAAATTATTCACGCGAGAGCATTAAAAATGATATATCGTTGCGCTGAAAATGCAGATAAAGTTAGATTACTCTCTTACCCCGTCAAAGGTGCGATGTCGAGGTTGACGATCCTCCGATTTCTCGACAGAATTCTCGAATATTTATAAACGCCCGCTTCCCACACAGTGATATCGAGTTTCATAATATGACTGATACCGGAGTCCTCGTAATTCGATTCGGTCCAAAACACATTTCTCGACACCCAGTCCGCGCACAGACTCAGCGCCGTATTGTTCAGCGTCAGTATTTTCGTAATGTTCCTGCCGTCGACGTCCGCCGTGACCAGCTCCTGCATCTCGTTTATCCAATAAATCTTCGACTCCGCCGCCAGATGCGCCACCTCGACGGCTATGTGCCGCGTTATGGTAAGATTCCTGCGCTGATCGAGGTCGATCTTCTTCACGTCCTCCATGGTCGCCACCAGCAGCTGGGGAACGGGGTTCTCGTTCTCCGTGGACGCGGAGGTGGGATCGGTGTAAGGGCCCGCGCCGACCTCGGCGTAGGCGCACACTTGGAAATAATAGCTTGTGTTCGCTCGAAGATTGTGCACTTTGTATTCTGAAAACGAGCGTCGGGCAATATTTCTTTTATCGAGCTTACTCCCCTGATGAAAATAGAGACGAAATATTTTTAAAGCAAGGAGATTCACCTAATTCGGAGACAGAAACGTTGACGGAATCGCAAAGGGGTATCTCTGCATTGTCGATTACGAACCAGCATTGAACAGTAAAACCCATTACAGGGCCGTTCACAAATTCCGGCATGTTCCACCTGAGAACAATATTAACTTAATTCATCGATCATTTCAGTTTTGTAAATCCTACCTCTCAGAAAAAATAGACTTAACCGAGAGCAGCGGAACCTCGCCACGAATATAATTTACCTGAACGCGATGAAATGATCGACGCGCTCGTTTATCGGGTCCTTGTAGCTCTCCACAAAGATCCTCGGATCGACAGGCTGGCTCGGCACGCTCTGCGGCGACCTCAGGACCCTGCTGACCCTCGGCGTCGCGTCCCAGAAATTGTAGGCTCGGACGCTCACCTCGATCAGCGAATAGGGCAGCAGCCTGTCGGCGTTGGCGTAGCGCACCGAATTGTTCCTCGTGACGACGGGCTCGGCGTCGACGTTGATGTAGTCGGCAATCTCGACCTCGTAGAACACCTGGCCGTAGTTCGTGTTGTTGACGGGCTGCCAAGTGACGTTGAAGTCGCGCCAGGTGCCGACGATCTCTATGCTGCTTGCGTTGATCGTCTCGGGTCGTATGGTGATTCGCGGCGTCTCCGGGAGTTCGGTTGGTAAGGGTGTTCTTACGGCGAAGGTCGAAAAGTGCTTCGCGCCGGTGATGTTGGACAAGGCGGAAGTGTACCTTCTGTGCATGTCGGTCGTCAAGGCTTGGCTGGAGGAAGCGAGGAAGAGAAAACGGTGCGAAACGTACGAGAAGGTGTTGCTGATTATGCTCCGAATAGTCGATACCTGCGAAAATAAACGAATGAGATTGCGAGGGAGGAAATTAGAAAGTTTTAAATAAAACGTAGACGCGGAGAACGCACCAGCTGCGGGACGATTTCGCGGTCCATCGGCAGCATATCGGCCGTCGGAGCTCGATGTAGCTTGTGCTCACCGCCGTCCTCTCCGACGACCCAATACACGAAGCGATTTTCCAGGTCTAACGTAAGACCCACAACGTGCCGGCCGTCGAACGTGTCGACGTCCTCTCCGTTGCGATAATAACGTCTACCCTCGCCGTTCAATCGAGAAGCTTCGACGCTTCGACTCGTCGCCCAATACAGATTTGCCTCCAGAGAGTCGATGAGTAATTTGCGCACGAAGCCAACCACCGCCACTGGCTCTTGATGCGAGCCGTTTAGCTGCGATCTGAGAATCTGAGGATGGTAAGATAAAATTTAGTCTTCGCTGGTCGTTGGTGAGAGGAAAACGAAAGGATCGACTTACGATTTGCTTGTCCGAGTCTGCCCAATAAATTTTCTCCGTCATCCACTCGATAGCGACGTTGCTCACCGAATTCGTGAACGTGATCTTATTCTTTCTCTTGCTCGTGGTATTGTACTCGTACAATTTTGAATTGTTGCCGATGACGAATAATAAATCTTTGTACCAAGCAACTTCTTTTATAGTAAGTAAATATTCCTTTTCCAAGTCTGTAATGTTGACTAAAGTTTTTACATTCTCTCCAATCAAGTCGCTTTGCAAAATAGTTTCATTCGTCGACCATATAACGGAAACCTCGGGTTTCTTTCTGCAACACATTTATTAATAAAATCACCTCAGTTTCTTATTATTGAAAAATAAAATTCTGCAAAATTAATTTCTCATCCAAAAAAAAGAACCCACTCACTTTAACATTTGAACCTTAAATTCATCGGACCACGGTCCATCTCCTTCCTTCGAGTAAGCCGCGATCTTGATCGTGTAGAGGGAGCCGTCGCGTAGCTCGTCGACTCGGTGCTCGGTGCTGCGGATTTCGCGCTCCTGTATGAGCTCCCCTTTGACGTCGTCCTCGACGAACAAGGCGTAGGACCAATTGCGCCAGGCGCCCGAGCTTTGGTCGCTGAGGAGCGCGGGCGGCATCCAGGATATCTTTAAGCTCTCGGCCAACGCCACTGCCTGGAGCTTCGTCGGGGGCAGAGTTGGCACGGGCACCGGTTGATTCTCGGCCGACAGTACGAATAGATCTATGAAATTCTCGTCGATCCTGGGAAAGAAGTTAGTAATGCAAGATGGTAAGAGAGATCTTTTTTTTTTTAGCAGAAGTTTATTCCAGTCGCTGTTAATACCTGTTGAAAAGAACGTTGTGGAAGTATCTGAAATTATTTGATTCGTAACTTTCAGCCAGAATTTCTACTCCGTTCGTCCAGTAGAATAATCCGTTGGTCATGGATATTGAAGTTACGTTCTTAAACTTGGGTTGCTTCGTATTTATTCGAATGTCGATTATAACTTTTCCGTCCAATGAAACTGATTTAATGGTATTTTCCGACTGATATGCGATCAGCAGACGTCGGTTTATATAATCTACCATAAAAGCTCCTAAATTTTGTTTCTTCAAAATTTGTTCAGGCTAAAAATATGAATTATAAATGGCGTTTTAAAACAAGGACCTCTTTTTTTTATAAAAAATTCAGAAAAAAATATAATTTCAATTTAATGAGGCACCTGAACTTGTTTTTCTCCTTCGAAATCACTCAAATTAACTCTATAAATTCCATCTTCCGTAGCCCAAAATAGATATCCATTAAAAGGATCCGCTACAAGTCTTAAAGGCTGACCACCTAACATCACTTTCAGCCCAGTTAAATTATTACCCTCCAAATTACATCTCGCAAGCTCCCAAAACCCAGTGGACACATTTTCTCCGGCGATGTACAAGTTTAAATTCAGCCAGTCTACCGAAAGTGCCCACGGCCTCACGTTCGTACTGTTCGGTTCCAGAATGAGATCCCGGTTCAGAGTGGCATTTGAAGTCCCATTGAAAGTGGCGCGGTACAAACGATCGGCCGAGTCGCAAACAAACAGCTGGGAACCGGAAATATGGGCGGCAGTGTCGCGGATTCGCTCGTCCGACTCGAAGAGCAAGGACGTTTGCCCCAGTACGTCTGCGCTTTGACTCAATACTGTGTACTCGTTCGTGACTATTAAGTTAGGCTTCTCCGACGAGTTTACTAAAATATTTACGTCAATTGCATCAGAAACATTCTGAAATTATGTTAGATCATTAAAATCATTTATATATATATACCTTCTGGTTCCAGTAAAGTTTTGATGTAAAAATAAGTGGACGGTCCTTCGCCATCTCCGTTTCTCATGGTTAAACTTACAGAATAGTTTGTGTTCGGCTCCAGATTTTGAAACATAAATGTATCCTGCGAGACCGGAATATCCTAGGAAAAATTTTTCCATTGATATTCAAACTTTTTAAATGAATTAACCTACGCAAAGCAGTTACAGTTAATATAGCAAACTCACTTTCAGCTGGAATGCTTCGTGATTCTCTTGCTGCAATCGCAGAACGTAAGAGAAAAGAGGACCATTCGTAAATATTCCCGCTTTCCAATGCACGTAAATCCTCGAGTGATCTATAGCTAATACTCGCAGAAATTTAGGAGAAGACGCAGGAGGTCCACTGGGGAACGTTAGAATTGAAACGCTAGGATTAGAAAAAATCGGCTCGTCCTTTTCCAAAATGAACTTTAATTGAACGGCTAAGCGAAACTAAAATCCATAAATTTAACATTAGAGCTTAGAGTTTCGAGATTGAACGAATAAATTTCTTTAAAAAAAAAATTTACCCTAAATCTCGTGTAGGGCTGTAAATTATAAATGAAAATTTGATTGTTGCCATTCCAGTTTTGTTTTTCGCAGTATTGCCAATCCCCCTCTGTATCCTCGTACTTCCATTGCGCAAAGTATAAAACTTTTGAGTCGTGAAGCTTCAAATTTGCGTTCTCCCACTTTAGCGTGAGCGACGTCGCCGCCAACGAATCCTCGACTAGAACTGGCGTCGATGGCACTCCGATATCAACTGCGACATCAAATTTTACAATTAATCATTTCGCGCGTCGACAATTCCAACAGCCTAATCGTAAACGTTGCCCCACGCTTTGCTCGCGAGTTTTTACGTGCGACTGGTATGTGCTTTCGGGCGCGGTGGGTTAAAAAAAACAATCTTGCGCCCAATGAAGTTGCCCAGAAAGCGAGCGAATCATCACAATCGTCCATGTGTCAAAGCCTAACCTCCAACGTACCCTCAAAGCCAAAACATTCTTCCTCCACGCAATCATAAAATCAATCCTCTCCGAGGAAATGCTTCCCATCAGCTAACCGCGTTGGAACTGTTGCACAGTCTGCCGTCTCTCGCAATGTCAGAGATGGTGGCTCGGCCGTACTCGTCGTCCAAGTCGGTGAAGCGACCGGTCAGCACGGGCGAGACGCGCCGACGGGACGAGACCCTCAAGGAGTACGACACCGAGCTGTCGGAGCTGAAGAGGACCTTCGACGAGCGCTGGAAGCGCAACGTGCCGGCGAGCGGCGCGAACGAGGTGGCGGCGAGCGGCATGAGCCTCAAGGACTACGAGCGCAAGCGCACCCTCGGGACCGGCGCCTTCGGCCGAGTGATGCTCGTCAGGAGCAGGAGGGACTCGAGCTACCACGCGATGAAGATCCTGGACAAGGCCAAGCTCGTCAAGATGAAACAAGTTAAGGATTTATGCGCCTTCGCGGAAATTCAGCGCGACGCGACGGGAGCTCGTAAAATGCGTTTTACGCGCGCGCCGGGCGCGTTTAGCTGCCGCCGCGGGCGTGAGATCCCGGTCAAGGGTGGGAAACAGTCGATGGGCGACTTCTGAGTTATGGCTTCGTAAGTGCCGGGACGCGCGACTTTGGAGGCTCGCAGTTGGCTAAGTCGCAGATTGTTGTTTGCGCGCTCGAAAATTGCAGGTCCGGGAGTTCGAGTTTCAATCGTTAAACGTAGTCGCGCATCTATTACAAGGTCTCGGTCAAGCTGAAATTCCACGCGTCGTTTTCAATGAAACTTCGCCGAGGAAGCAAGTAAAAATAAAAAATTAATTGCACAATAAAAATGTTTCAGGTCGAACATACGCACAATGAAAAACGGATCCTTCAAAGCATCGACTTTCCCTTTGCCATCCACCTCGAATCCTGTTACAAGGACCACACGTATATATACATGATCATGCCTTTCGTGAACGGAGGCGAGATGTTCACTCACCTGAGGAAGTTGGGAAAATTCGACGAGAACTTGGCTCGCTTCTACGCCGCCCAAGTCGCCTTGGTGCTCGAATATCTGCACAAGTGCAGTCTCGTTTATCGGGATTTAAAGCCGGAGAACATTCTCTTGGACAACCAAGGTTTCATTCGCATCACGGATTTCGGTTTTAGCAAGATGGTCGAGAACAGGGAAGCATATAAATAATATGTAATAATGACATGTTTTTACAAAAAAAAAACAAAAAAAAAACAATAGACGGGAAATTTAAGACCGATCTTACCGCGGCTTTCGACAATTATCAAATTCATTCAAGCTCGAAAAAGCGCAATAACGAAAGACTTGTTAATTTTCGACAGGACGTGGACGCTGTGTGGAACACCCGAATACTTGGCCCCGGAGATAATTCTGTCGAAGGGCTACTCCCGCAGCGTGGACTGGTGGAGCTTCGGCGTCCTCATCTACGAAATGAACGCCGGCTACTCGCCCTTCTACTCCCACAATCCCATGAAGATCTACGAGAAGATCACCGCGGGCAAGTATCGCTGCCCGACGTACTTCACCGACGAGCTCAAAGACATCCTTAAGAATCTCTTGCAGACCGACCTCACCCGGCGGTTCGGCAATCTCAAAGAGGGGCCGAACGACGTGAAAAGGCACAAGTGGTTTGGCAAAATTGACTGGCTGAGACTGTACCACAAGAAGGTCCAGCCGACTTACGTGCCGATTTGCATAGGCGCCGGGGACGATAGCAATTTTGACAAGTACGACGAGGAGGAACTGAACGTGGCTGCTACTAATCAATACGTCAAGGAATTCGACGGTTTTTAACGAGACTGCCATGTGAAATTCTTGGCTAATTATTATAAAAGATGTTTTCAAGCCGGGAATTAGTCTTTGTTTTTCTAGAAGGAGGCTGGACGTAAATAATTGGTTCGATTCGCTATTTGAGAAAGCATTCAAAGATTTGATATATCCCCGAAAATCGCGGAGGCTTTCAGGAAGCTTCCATCCGATGTCTTGCGTAGGCTGAAAGCTTCCTGATGGGAGCTTCCGTGCTATGTAGATCAGAGCTTTAGAATCCTGTTTTTAAATATTCATTTAAAAGTACAAAAATTGAAATATGAATAGTTATTAGATTACTGAAAGCTAAAGGTTCATAGAAAAGCAGTTCCTTTTGAGTAACTACATACAGCCGGCATAGCGCTAATAATGTAACTGGATAACAGAGTTAGTTATGTGTACATAAGTTAGTAGAATAAGAACTTTTTTTTAAAAAAAAAATTATTCTTTTATCAAAACAGTTTTAAATAAACTTGTAAATATTAAAAGAAAAAAGAGTTGTAATCACACTGAAATATATCCATCCTTACCTTTTAGCTGCTGATAATATTTACTCATAGCATTTTGGCAACCAATTGTACAATAAAGTTCCTTAACAGGTAGCAGTCTCTGCGTTCCATTCTGATGAATTAAAGCAAAATTAATTTTTTTTTTTTCAGAATTCGCTAAGCGATTGAGACGTTTCATATGAACTTACACAAACTTCTTGGCAGCTCGAATTCAGTGCCTCTTTCCATATGACACAGCCGTTGGAGCACTGTGAAAATATATTTCTA
>JAWWEM010004681.1:0-30861 GCA_035582935.1 Ormyrus thymus | reverse complement strand
TCTCTCTCTCTCTCTCTCTCTCTCTCTCCTCCGTCCCTTCGCTTTTCGTCTGGCCCTTTGCCCGGACCTAGTCGTCCATCTCGTTTCGTCTTTGAGTTTTTTAAATCCTTTGAAGCGGCAATTTTAACTAGTCTCGTTTCGGGACTACGGCGACAGCTTCGCTTGTTTTCGGCAGATAATTGACTGATCCTGGTGATTAAATTAATTTTTTTAAGCATAAATACATAAGGATCGATAAGATTTTCAATTCAGACCAAGGTAACAGTTTGCTTCTTTTAGATAAATCACTTAACTGTAAACTTTATATTCTTTTCAAGGCACTGACATAACTAGGTGCGCTTTCAAGTGAATTTTACATTACTAAACTGAACTTAAAAAATAAAAAATAATCCTTCGACTGACATTCAGTCCAACCGAACTGCAGTCCACCTTTTTCCATTCGATTGGAGGCTCGTCGGATTTTTCCGGCTCTCTCTCTTTCTCTCTCTCTCTCTGAGAAAAGCGAATTCATCTATCCGCCGGTCGTCGTGGCCGTCCACTCCGCGAACTTGTCGTGCTTCGACTTTTCATAGAAGCTTCCCTTTTTATACTAGTTTTTTTTTTTTTTTTTTTTATTCTTACGTGCGCCTTTCATCACTTTAACATACGGCAACGTGGATTTAGGGATGAAAGGAAGGATTGAAAAGAATCCTGGGTCATGAATGAAATTTAAATCCTCTAGAATGATTCCCCATTCTTTTCGCTCGACTTCGGTTGGTGATTTTCATAAAATATTTTTGCCT
The DNA here is from genome assembly GCA_035582935.1 of Ormyrus thymus. Classification (NCBI taxonomy): domain Eukaryota; kingdom Metazoa; phylum Arthropoda; class Insecta; order Hymenoptera; family Ormyridae; genus Ormyrus; species Ormyrus thymus. The sequence continues at coordinate 30,079 of JAWWEM010004681.1, read as the reverse complement.
GCCCTAGGAATTCATTCTTCTCGGGCGCCTCTTCGACATTGTTTAGCTTACTTTCCAAAAATGCCGTACGTGACTATAATAAAGCCATTGAATACATCCATCTTTAAAGCCAATGTTCCTCCCTCCCGTACCTTCTTATACCTTTAAAAGCATCTGTAATATTACATAAATAAAACATTCCTATGCATTTTCAAATAAGGCATTTTCTTCTTCCCTTTATAAGTTCCGAATGTGTCGAGGAAAAAAAAAAACTTAGTCCAAAAGAATTTCGACGGAATAAAAGATGTGCCCCTTTGAAGTACCCTTATTAAGTTTGCGAAAACAATGCGTAAGCTCTCGCAAAGAAACGTTCGGCGATTCGAAAAAAGCGCCGCGACTTCCCCCCCGCCCTCAAGCTGTATGTAGGAAACTGCGAAAATTCAAGCAATCGGTTTGCGGTTCCCGAGCACTTGAGTCGGGCGTTTAATGAAAGAAACACACGCACAGAGAGAGAGAGAGAGGGAGAGAGCGCGGCGGCGGCGGCGGCGCAGGAAAAAAGGCCCTCGCGCCGTCGTAACTCCCAGGCATGTGCAATAGGGCGGTTTCAGCATTTGCACTTGAATGCCCCTTTGCGCGGCGGCTCGGCCGGCGCGAGGGGCTCGCGAGCGAGGGGCGCAGCTTCGGGGGGGCAAGAACCGGGGAGAGAGCGGCTTTGAGGTCCAGTCTCCCGCGTCCGACCGGCCTTTTTTCACGGGGATTCAATGAAATTGTGATTTGCGCGGCGGTAATGCCGGTATCGAGGAAGTCACGGCGGGGGCTGGCAATTAGATCGATATAAAATATTCACGTCGGAACTTGAAATTTTATCTGCGATTCTTTGTCAGCCTCGGAGCTTCGAAACAATTGCTGATGTCAATCCTTACTATAACAAATTCCACGCGAGATTCCTTCGCTTTTCGTTTCTTCGATCTCGAATCACGAATGGTACCTCGAATGAACGAGATGATGGCGCACGATACGCGTCTAAATTAATCTAGTGCTTTTAATGTATAACGTCCCTTTAGTCTTCTACGACTAAAAACTCGCGCCCGAACCAAACGAGGTCAAATCTCGGCGGTTATTCTCGCGCATTCGATCCACATCCTTCCAAGTTTCGTCGGAAAGCAGCAGCTTGGTGTCGACACGAGAGCCACTTGGCTCCGGGAAAACCATAGCAACACCCTCTTCGCCGACACTTCTCTCCGAGACTGTACATCCATCCATCCGAGCTGCCCCCTCCCCCCTCTCCCCGCCACCGAAAGCGCGCGTGCACCCCCCATTGACGTTGGCGCCCGCGTCTCGGTCAGTTCTCTCCCACTTTAATTACGAGCTTTCGCCGAAGCGCAATTGCACTTGCAATGGCTTTCTCTGGAACTGACGCCCCCCCCACGAAAAAAAGAGGGACGCGCACCCCGTCGCCTCTCTTTGCCTGCGGTCGACGTGCGGTCAGCTCGACGACTGCGAGTCGAACTTGGCCGACACTTCGATCGCAGACCACGCTTTTTTTTGTCCGGCTTATGGTTTTGTGGCAATATGTATAACCAGTCGCTCGTTGCTTCTGCGACAAAGCGGAGGAGGTTTTCAGAAACTATATACTCTGCTCGTCGGAATAAAAACGGTCGGAGCTCAGTTTTTTTGCGGAACGAAACATTTATGTTGATCGAAAATTTTCACAAACTCTCGCGGAACTCGAAATCACAATTCGCGATTAACGTCGAATTTCGCCGCTCGCCGCTGCCGCGCATTAAAACGTCGGCCCCCTCGTTAATTTTTAGCGCTCGCTCCCCAGAATTAACATATCCCAAAACGCAGCTGCGAGAGAGCAACAAACCTCCAGCCGTACGATATTTCAGCGGCGAGTGTTATTCCACTCGCGCGCGTGTACGGCCCCGTAATCGTTACGCGCGAGCCGAAGGAGGCAACAAAAAAAAAAGGAAAAAAAAAGAGCGAGCGAGAGGGAGAGAGAGAGAGAGCGCGCGCGAAATTCAAATTTCCGATGATGCCCTCCTGAATATTTATCGAGAGCCCGCGCTCGCGCGAATATCGCCGACAAAGGAACTCCCCGGCCGAGCTTTTTCGCGCGAGCTTTACGTGTTCTATCAAGCATAAAATTATCGTTTTGAATGCTAACGCGCGCAGCCGTAGTTACAGTTATCGTTTAGATTATGCCGCTCTCTCTCTCTCTCTCCCTCCGCCCCCTCCGAAGCCCATTACAGCGCGCATGATTTACCGGAAGATAGCGGAGGAGCGTAATGTTCTATTAATAATTTTCTTTACGATCGCGAGCGCGGCGGCCGCCGACCGTCAAGCCGCGCGGTGGGTGTGTCGTGTGCGAGCTTTATACATATTTTCTTTTTTTTTCCTGACCCGGGCGCGAGGGAGCCGCCTCTCCCGCGATCGCGGACGCGCCTTTTTCATGAATAATTTCGAGATATGCGCGGCGCCGGGCTTTTTTTTTTTACTTTTTATTAAGTTCGTGGAAAGTTTTCAAGTGCTCGTTGGATTTTTATAGGAGCTATCGGTTGATTTTCATTATATGCGTAGCTACGAGCTAAGGGCGGCATCGAGCAGTTTATATGTGAATGCTTTTATTTAAAAATTTGCTTTGAGGCGACAAAAACAAAATATTGTCGTCAAGTGTGTAATATATTATTTTTAAATGAATATAACAGGTGATATGAAACATATTTCATTCTATTCTGATTTATTAATAAGTTTTAAAAGACATCTTCACGTACAATTCTTCCTTGTCCAGATTTCGAGATAAGGTTATTTCCTGCGATTACAAAGCAAATTTTCTCGCCGTCTTAACCCCAAGCCCTCCGAGCAGCAGGTTGCAAAAGGGCACCGCGCGGCCACCGCACACACGCACGCGCACAAACAGCCGAAATTCTGGCATTTCGCCGCAGGAACAAACCAAGTGCGCGGCTTAATGTAGGGGCTGGAAGCAGCGCGCATTCCACTTTTGTGCATCGGACGGAGCGCCGGGCATTAAAGCCCGATGGGCCGATTCGTAATCAAGTCCCGAAATCGAATTCCAAGCGGCCGCTCGACCAAAAGACAGAGAGTCGAATGGGGGCGAGCGATGTGTGTCCATGAACCGCCTCTCTTTCGCTTCTCTCTCCTTTTGCCCTTTTGTTCCTCTGTCTTAATTCGTTTTCGGCTGTTGTTAAGTTGCTTCGAGCTACGGGTGGAATTACTTTTGCAGATTCGCTCGTTCGCGGGAAAAGTGGACAGGCGAGAATTTTAAAATAAAACCAAGCAGCTGCTTAGGTTGTTTCTAAGTCATAATTATGGCAAATAATTGTTGATTATTCTAGCTGGATATTTACTCAAGTCTAGTCATCATTTAATCTAGTCATGCAATAGTCCCAATTCTAGTCACAAAAATATTCCAACACAATAGTCACAATTCCAAGTCAACGAAAATAATTTTAGATTATTCTAGTCAAATATTTCTAATCAATCTGTTTAATCTAGTCATACAATAGACTGAATTCTATAGTCCCAAAAAATAAAAAAAAACCACTTTCCACTCCATTTCCACCCTCCTTAGCTTCCTTAATCAGCCGAAAGCACTCTCAATCTCCGCCTCCGATTCGAGCTCGAAGTACCTCCTCGCACCGGCGCAAAGCGCACGGAAAACCGCGACTCGCTCTCTCGGTCGCGCAGCCGCGCGCACGATGATTCATAAGCGCGCAACGTCCAGGAGGCGAGACCGCAGCGCGAGCGGCACCCTCCCGCCGGCGCTCGGCGCGGAGCAGCTCGAGCGCGACAGCGTAACGAGCGAGCGCGATGTATATTCTTTCATTGATTTTCCGCCGGCGGGAGGACAATTTCAGCTGGAAACTGCTTGCCCCGCGGGCTTCCCCCTCGCTGTCGGCAAAGTGCGGCTTTTGTTTACGGCCTCTTGGTCGAAGGCTGATATTCTGCTGCTAGCCTTTTGTACTTCAATCGGGCTTATTATTTATAGAACGGAGAAGTGAATTTTCGTCTGCGATGACCGAAAACTTATTAAGCTTGATTGCATACTTATAAAATTTAACTTCAGATAATTGCAGAAAATAGATACATTAGATGATTTACAAATTGAAAAACCGCAATCCACTGGAGGCAATTCATACGCCCCCAGATTCAAAAAGAGCCCCGTAACAATCTTCCCTCGAGTCCGGAGCGCTTCGCGTCACGATCCAGGAAAGAAAAAATGGCCCCGCGCTATTTATTTAACGAAAAATTATTAAAGAAACCCCCGTACCTCCTCGGGGCTCCCCCCGAGCGAGAAGAAAAATGTATAAAGCAATAGGGGCGCAAGAGAGAAAAGGGTCCGAGTGTTTTTCCCCCCTCGTGGTGTCATTGCCCTCGATTCCCCACCCCCTCCCGAGCGCGTACAAGAAAAACATGGCGGCCCACATCTTTTTCCTTCCAGGCAGAGAGAGAGGCTTTCTGCCCCCCGCTCTCGCCTGATTAGCGAGCCGCGAGTGCGCTTTATCGCGCGGGGAGGCTGGGCGTAGATCTTCGTGGAGCTGGAAATTTTACGGGCAAGTGTGGCGGTGATAAATTTCTTTGAGCTTCTGCAAATGAAATAAGTTCGGGCGAGTCAGTTAATAAGGGCAGCGTGCGCCAGTCAGTTAGTTTTCATTAAGATAAGTCTTTCAGCAGGGCTAATTTAGCTTTCCCCGCTGCACATACGCGGCAAGTTGAAAGGGACCGACGCGAGGAAACAATAAACGATCACGGTGCATCCGCACTTGGAATACTCGCTAATTATCCACAAGGAAAAGCTTCTTACCGAAAAATCCCGAGCCGTATGGTCGCAAGAAAAAATCCGCCCTCGGAGGGAATCGCGATCCCCAAAAACATTTGTTAAAACGCACAATCAACAACGGGGGAAAAAGCCCTCGCCCGAGAAGGTTAATCGCCTCGGCGAGGTGGCGCTAAGCCCCGATCGCGTGCGAAAGAGAAATGTTCCGCGCGCGTGTGCACTGATCCGCGAGCCGGCGAGGCTGGAGAGAGAGAGAGAGATGTATCGTTCCTGGCAGATCGAGTCGTCGCGAACGGCGAGCGTATGTGCGTCATTTCGACGCTCTGAGAGAAACGGGCCTTTTTCCCTGGGAACTTTTGGGGTGCACGGCGCGCGGACCGGGCCTGTCTTCGATCGCAGTTGGCGACAAGTTTCCGATGATGGTCTGTGAGTTGACCTTGCAGCAGCTGGGAAACAATGACGTTCGGTCGTTTAATCGTTAGTTCTTCCGTGGTAGAGGATTGATACCATTTTTTGAATAGAAATTGGCCAATTTCACGTACTAGACTGGTAGCTAAATATTGGCTAATATCTGCGGTCAGGTACCATGCCTAAGTTTAACGCCTTTTTGTTATACAGTAATTTTACGACAATTTTCTGGTCTAGGTAAAATGTCCATGCGTCGCTAATAAGTTGGGCCCAAATATTACACATCAGTTATGCAGTAGAAGTAAAAAACAAACTAATTTTTGGCAAATTAATGGATAGCAGACTATTTATTTTTATTTGCACAGATCTTACGCTGGCAAAATTCTATTTTATAATTTAATCGAGAAAAATTGATATTAAAGACGATATACTATGATGTATTTTTTGACCATTTTTCGGGATTACATTTTTCTAGCATCAGTACTGCGCATAAACTACTTTGAGCACCATTTAAAATGTTCTTATCTCCTACCAGCGAACTCAACACTACTTCTGACAGCGAGGCAAGCAGAATTCTCACCCGCTTGAAGACAAACGCAGAAAAGCCGTCTCCTCTCGCCGCTGGGGGTGTAGTATCGAATTCAATCAGTACTTCCCTCGTCACGTCTCCCCGCGAAGCTTCAATATTCAGGATGTCGTTCGCGCGCAAATCTTCGTTACGAGCTTTCCCGCCGCGACGCAGCTGCGACGCGGCCGCGCGCACATGCGCTCCGTTTTTACGAGCCGAGAAAAGACGGCGGGGAACGTAAAAGGGAAGCAGCCCCCGGAATGAAAAGGAGGACGGGGAGCCGCGCAATTTCCACGCGACGCGCCGCCTCGAGTTTATAAACAAAGATGAGCCCCCGGGAAAATGCAGCGGCAATAATAGGTCGCGTTTGGGATTCCGGGGGCGTAGACGATCATGACGCCTTTGAGTGTCGCACTTGAATTGGATATTGCGCCGGAGCCATCGAGCTCGGGTCGTCTTGTTTTAAAGATATTACGGTGCCCTGATTTTTTTCGATCGTCTTTCTCGAAGGAAGTTGATAGCTTAAGGAATTCAAATTCTAAAAACGACGAATTATTAAAAGGTTTATGTCCAACGTACTCCAACATACACTCCGTACGTTCGATATCGCAATTAACAATATATTGCAATAGAAATTAGTAATAAGTGTGCACCCACTAATACATTTTTATTATATTGCCAATAATAGCAAGCATAGCTCACATGACCGTCGAATCAGCCGACGAGATGCGCCGCTATACTCGCGCTTTCCTCCTGACAGTTTTTTTTTGCAGGAATTGTATCAATTTCGAGGATTATAGATTCTGTTCTGCGAATTATTATTTTTTTTTATTTTATACCAATAAATAAATATTAAACATATTAATATTACAAGAATTTATTGAAATTCAAACGTAATAACAGGATCAATCAAGTAAAACTTTTCGTCCTCTAATTTCATATGAATACCATGTCTTTTAAATGTTCAAAATTAATGGTATTTCCATTAGTTTTTTTGCACTCATGGATATTAACAGAAAAACCATTTAACCCGCCATCTCAAAGCATATCCTTTGAATTTTCATAAAATAAGAGTGATAGCAGCAAAACTAATTACCGCCGGCATCTCCGGCATTCATCTCGCGGCAGGTGAACACGTGAGCCCCTCGGCAAGGCCGAGCTCATTGTTCTTTTGTCGGCGACGTCAAGCGCCGGAGCTCTTTGTCAACGAATCAATAAGGAGCGAAACGCGTGCATTCATCGCTGCCCTCGGCCGTCGGGTTATTGTTGCTTCATATATATTGAAAATGCGCCCGCCGAATTTCGCGGAGCTTGATTGAGTTGGAAAGATGAGTGGACAGTATTGCACTTCGATTTTCAGCTTTTCGTGCGCTCGTCCTTTTTTAATTGATAAAGGCGGAATAAATAGGTTGTAGACGTAGTTTTAATAATTAATAGACATTAAGTAAATAAACAACTTAATCTTCAAAATGGTGTGGAAGCACACAAGAAATTTTGGTGGTTATTTTATTGTACAGTCGGGGATCCTTATTTATAGTTTTCATCGACTTTTTACCTCCGCGGCGAAAAATTCATTAAAACGCACCGGGGATCTGAAAAAACTCGATGGCATTCAGGATTTTAACATGTCACGAGTATAATCATTCAAACTCACGAGCGTCCGACGAAGCTTTTTCCGAAAAAACTCCGCTCCTAATAATCCTTGTTTTGTCTCCGGCCTCGTAATGGATTTCCCCTCTCTCTCTCTCTCTCTCTCTCTCTCTCTCTCCCACGGCTTTTTTTTATTCTCTCTCTCTCTCTCTCTCTCCCTCTCTCTCTCCCTCTCTCTCTCTGGATGCGTCGCGTTTGTTATTGTTTCTTTAGGTTGCGCGCCGTTCTCCCTCCCAGCTTTTTGTGCAGCTGAAAGCTCTCTCTCTCTCTCTCTGCCTCCTTTTTTGCAAGAGGGAAAAAGGAAGCGAGTGCGTGCGGCTGACGTTGATGGAAACTGAGGTCGCGGCGCGGGGAGAGAGAAAGTGAGTTAGAGAAGAGGGAGAGAGAGAGAGAGGGAGAGCGATGATGGCTTTAATAAAGTGCTCGGTGACTTTGCGTGCTTTGATTACGCGCCCCGAGTCCAATTTCTGCTTGTTTCGTGATTTAATTTCCTTCGCTGATGACTTTCTCGGCAACACCTTTACTTTTCCGACTAAGATTGACTTCTTTCATATATAAAGTACAAGCGCATTTGCGAAAGGGAAAGTAAGTGATTTTAAAGTAATTATATACTTTTAAAGTCGTCTCAACAATTATTATTCTTCTTTTTCAATGATATTTTGAAATTGATTTTTTTCCGGAACAGATTTCAAGCATTTAGAAATAATAGCAGGGAAAGAGAGATAAGGTACTTAATCATCGCGGAAACATTCCGAGTTCACAGTTCGAATTACCATTTGCGAATCTCAATTACCATAGTTATAAATCTGATAATTTCGATTCCGGAAACGTCCAAGGTGCTCGATTCGGTACTAAAACTTTCCTTACAGTCCTGATGAGAACATACGTTAAGAACATTATACTCTCAAACTATGCACTTGAAGAATCCTTCCCACCAATGGCCTACTTTAAAAAATGAAAGAACAAAACGTAGCAATTTTTACTCAAAACTTTCTTCAACCCCTAACGTTTCCTCCTCCGAAAGCCTCGCGCCACAAGCGAACTTCAATCGTTCATTCCGCGAATTAAGGCCGAAAACGTCGACGACAGTCGACGTTTTCGGCGATAAATCGTCCCGAGCCGGCAGCTTCGCGCGCACAAGAAAGACAATGAGCTCGCGCGAGCCTGCGACCGACGGCGTCGTAATAAAGCGCACTGCTTTCTTCGATGCACGCGCCGCCCCGTTAATTTTCAGCTCGCGGGAGGCGTCAATCCACCTAAGCTGGAGGAGGTTCCCGTTGCGCCGATGTATTTGAATTTGAATGACGCGCCGGAGCCCTGAAAGCTTATGTGTTTTTGAATTTCAACTGGAGCGTTTCGGTCGGTCTCGATCCCTGTCTAAATATTTTAGCTTGGGCTTTTCTTGGAGCATCCTGATATCGACTAGTTTCCGAATAATGAATACAAATTCAAGCGTTGGAAATGGTTAACCTACAAAAATTTACAAATAACTCTATAGAATACATATTGGTTTTTTATATAAAATGTGAATAAATAAATAAATAATCTTTAATAAATGCTAAGTATCGTTTTAATAAGTAAACACCAAATTTTGCGTTTGTTCCTGCGTAAAAAAAATAAAACCAGTAATATTTTACTTAACATACTTGAAAGATTTACTCGATTCATATAAAAATGCTTAATGAATTAAACAAAGCTTCAAATAACAGTCCTCGAGAGAAAGTTCCAGAATACAAAAAGCCATGTTTGCAAAACACGAGAAAGAGTAAATAATTTCTTTTGCAAACAGGGCGTTTACTCGAAAAAAAAAAACAAAAAAAAAACAATAAGCAAACGTCGCATGAAAGATTCAGACTCTTCCAGCGAACCCATCAGCAATATTTAAACGATCGCCGGCGCCGCGGCTCGCGCTCGCCCGACTGCTCCGGAAAATCGGAGGTGCGAAACCGGTTCGGCGCGCTGTTTACCCTTGTTTACGAATGCAAAGTGTTTGCGAGCATTGTGTGCTCGCTCGCTAGCACACTTGGCGAGCTGCCATTTGGGGTGTTCCCCCGTCGCAGAAGGGCTGATGAGAAACTATATTTCTTGCTTTTCTCTCTCTCTCTCTCTCTCTCTCTCTCGCTCTCTCTCTCTCTCTCTCTCTCTCGCTCTCTTTGCCGGGAGAGGGGAAAGTTCGGGGGGAAAAAATTCGAGGAGTCGGTGCAAGTCTGATACAATTAGGGGACGGGGGGCAGGGAATTGGAAGGATGGTTTATGGGAGGATGTGGGTTGCGCGGAAAGAATTTGGGGTAGTGTCTTAAGTAAAATACGATTTTTTGAACCTAATAGCTCTCCCGGGCTCGGCGGAGGAAAGTTGTAGACAAAGTTTAGCCGGATAGGCCTTCTAAGCTCGAAATGATTCATTTTCTCCGGTAGGATCATATATTGCAGCTTTTTTAGCTGGATGTTTATTTATTCTATTATCGTTTTTTTTTTTCATAATTCAATTCACTTCGATGAACTAATCATTTCGTATAGTTCTAACTTGGGGGAATCGAATTGGCCAAATAACGTTTCAAATCATTCAGTCAGTTTCTAATATTTTTCTTCAAATTCAATTTCAAGATGTTTTCCAGAAACTTTTATTCTTCGGCAGAATTAAGACAAGGTTGTCCGTTGGCAGTTAATGATTTTTCCTTGTCAATTAAAAGTCCACTTCGAGGGTTCGCTTTTTCCGGTTTCAGAATTTGAATTCGAGACCCTCCGAGAAAGCAAAATTACAGCGTGCGAAGCTCAGAAAGGGGTAAACTTCAGAAGTTGATGCAAATAGCCTGGTTAGATGAAAGTGAGAAGAGGGATTTCTTGTTTATTAAAAGACAAACTCATTCGTTTTAGTTCAGTCTGTAAAAAGTGTAGAGTTGATTTAAAGATGGTAACTTAATGACATAGTTCTATATTGTTGGAACATTCGCGAAATGTCGGTTCAGACGCTAAAAAAATATTCCCGGGATCACTCGACATCAAATGGCAATATGCGCAAGAGCCAAAATATAATAAGCGTCCATTTGTAGAAATGAATCTTGATACGCCGAGCTAAATTACAAAGCAAAAGGCACCAAAAAAGGTGTACCATGGCGTGATCGCAAGGAAGAGGGGGGGTAAGGCAGGTATTTGTTATTGCCGTCCGATAAAATCAGCGCGGCATCGGCCTGAAAGCTTCGAAATATCCCTCGACACGCGAAAGATACGCTACCAAGTTGCTTAATCTCGAGAATTCGTTAAATCCAGCCGGACCTACATTTCCCAAGGTTGGCGCAATAAAAGGAGAAGATTCATCTGGCGATAAGCGTGAAATGATTAGTTTCTCGCTTTAATGGCCAGCCTAATCAAGCGACTGTCGCACGTCTGGGCTTTTTTGATGAATACTGTGTTGACGGCGGGACAGTTTTGCAACACGATATTTACGTTTCGTTAAGGTTTCTGGTTTGAAGATAAAAACTGGGTAGTATTTTGTGATTTCTCAAAATAATTTGAAGGGGTGAAATGCATTATTTTTACTAAAACAATTAAAATTTTGAAGATTTCACTTAATAGTTTATCTAAAACGATTATTCTTGCTATTGTGATTTTAACAAAAATTTACGTAATGATTACGCAAATAACGTATTTTCCGCATTTTATTTATTAAGACAGAGAAATTCACTTTAAATTAACGCGAAAACATTTAATTCTCTCGGTTACTTTCTTGCTGCAGCTTATTTCGATTCTTAAAACGAAGCCAAGTCGAGAAAAGCGTTGATAGAAATAAACTAAATTATAATCCCCGCGTTGGCGGCCATTTCACGCGCTAACAAAATGGCGGGGGGGTTGATAATTACGGGCTAGGCGCTAAGCCAGGCTCGGAGGCCTCGGGGATCTAATTAAATAAACGAGCCGTCGGCAAAAAGGCAAGTCTCTCTCCTTCTCCCCCACCCTTTATTTAATTAGTCCGCGGATTCCACTCCAAGACTTTTCTCGCTTTCGTACTTCTGGCGAAAACTTGGCTTCTCTTCTTCTTTGGTGCCGTCGTCGTTTCACTTTGCGAGAAAGGGTCAGGAGCGTGTTTATTGTCGTTAATGGCGCAAAATGTTTGTCGAGGCAAGCCCCCGACCCCGCCGTACATTTTGCGCAGCGCCCCCTCGCGGCTTTCTTTTTAATTATCCATGTTGAATTAGCTTTGCTACCTTTCTTTTTCATTATTTCTTCAGATTTAAACCAGATGTTTCTTTTATCAAAAAGCTATACCATCGAAAAATCAAATATTTTAGAATTCAACGGACTTCAGAATTTAACAATAACATTGAAATTTAAACTTTAAATTTAAATATTAAGTATTCTTTTGATTAATGAATATTTTAACACTGAAAAACTAAAGCCCGCATTACTATTTTATTGGTTTTAACTTGAAATTTCTTATTTTGAAAATGTTTTAATAGAATCTCTAGCGATTAGTTAAAATAATTTAATTACAAAAAAATGTTTAAAAGCTGAATGTAGTTTTGATGAAATGAGAAATACAAAAATTATAATTAGTAACTGTTCATCAGCTTGGGACACGCATCCTCTCAATCACTCAAGAAGCGTTTACCCTAGACTCCGCAATATTTCCAGAAAGGAATATTTTCCCTTTTCATTTTCATAATTGGTTTCTATATCTACAAATAAAAAAAGGGGGAGAGAGAGCAGATCGCTGAACAAAAACAAAAAGAGAGAGAGAGACAGAGCGCACGCAATCGCTGCGACTATTTCATCCAACGACAAATCCCTCCAATATCATTTCTGGAAACTCTCGCGAAAAGCCCTAGTGATTGCAGCTGCGACGTGCAATCTCTCATTGCCCGACGAACTCGAACAGAGCTGAATTTTTCTAGCGAGTTCGAAAGTTAATATCCCGATCGAGTAGACCTCGAGCGACGGTCGCTGATCGAACCGACGCGCGAATGGGAATATTTTCAGATAAATGTTGGAAAATTCTTTTGGGAGAAAATTTCGAACGTACTGAATGCTAATTTCGAACAAAATTCTGATCAATCGCCGTCGCATTAATGAATATCGCAGAAGTGCCATACAGAAACCATAAAAATACCAAAATCACTTTAATATTTATTACTGCCGGGCGGGAGGGACGAAGTCGGTGCATACCTGCGTATAAAATAAATAAATAAATTCTCATCCACGCGGAATCAGAATAATTTTTTCATTTCGCGTCATAAAAAATGTATTCCCGCAAGATCCGACTCGCGATACAAAGCTCCTCCCCCGCCCGCCCCGAGAACTCGCCACGTGCTCTCGCCGCCGGGCCGTAAGCCGCGTGGGGTTCCAGCTCCCGAGGGGACGTCGGTCAGTTCGAATTTCTTCAATTTCCGCGCGGCGATCCGCGAAGGAGAGCGGGAGCTTATGTTTGTTAAGGAATCGCCGATATATCCGAGGGTCTATTAGGGGACGCGTAACTTCTTTCTCCTTGGGAAACTCCCTCTCTCCGGACGGAAGGAAAGGGGATCAGCCGTGCGCGAGGCTTCGTTTTTCCTTTTATTGAGTTGCGAGGATAAATAGTCGAGCACGACTGGTTATTGCTGCGGGCTCGTAATTCGGGTCGGCGAGGGTTTATTTTCGTGGAAAAAAAGCAGCTTTACCTTCGTGCTGTAGTTTTTAATAAAAAGAATTTCGAGCTTGGCTTTGCTTCAAGAATCTATATCAAATCTTTTATTTTAAAAATCACGAATAAAAATTACGCCCAAGAGCGAAGCTCGAAAACGTCGCCTCGGAAAAGAAAACGTTTACCCCCTCCGCGAAAGGCGGCGAGAAAGCTGCAGGCGTTAAATATACAGACGAGCATCAGGAGCCGCGCGAAGCAACAATGTGTCGCTGCATAAATAAAGCGCGCTCGCTCTCGTCAGGTGATCAATATTGGACGCGATGAAAGTAAACCCGGCGCGCCCGCGCGTAATTTAATGCCCGCGCGGCGGGTAAATAGTCGCCGGTGCGGGAGTAGTTTTGCCGCGGAGCCGCGGGTAATCTAGATGAATTCGCCGGCGCGCCCCGCGCGGTGCCGAGTGCCGGGGTAATTCTGTAATTGCGCGGATGCGCGCGTTTAGCGGGACTGCGGGATACGGCCGCCGAAGGTGCTGATGCTTTGTATGTATACGTCGCGGGAGCGGAACGAGCTATCCTGTGGGTGGAATTTTTTGCGCGAACTTTGCGGTGCTTTCGGATGTTTGCCGAACGATGGTGAACGTTTTTTACAGCGCTCGATTTTCTTCAATTTAGGCGTCGAATTTTTAAAGTTTGTGCTTTTTAACTTTAAATTAAAAAAAAAAAGACTTAATAATAGATACCAAAGCAAATTTTGAAATTACAAATTTAATCCTGCCTTTATATTTTACTTCAATACCTAGACGGAGAAAAATCGCTAGTGAAATTTACTGAAAAGGTATAAGTATAAAGATACTGATGAAGTTAAATTTACTTCATTTATCAAGTAAGCCATCGCACGTGCGAGAGGGACAGAAAGAAAAATGGCGCCTTGGATTCGGTAAAATTTACTTACAAAGCTGAGTAAAGTTTACTTAACCATGTTTGCTTAACTTTTTAAGCAATTTTTACTTAAATTTTAAGTAAATTTTACTAGCGATTTGTCTACGTTAGTTTTAAATAGAATTGATTAAATTTTATGCCTCATTTTCTAAGAGAAATTTGCTTGCTTACCCCAATTCCCGCCGCCACCCTCTTCCCCTTCGAGGCGTATAACTTTCTATTCGGTTAGCAGAGAGAGAGAGAGACAGACAGAGCTCCAATATAAATCGCTCAACATCCCAATTTTAGCCTTCGATCATTTATCCTAACGATCGCCTCTCGGAAAAAGGCATTTCTCACTGCTCGCTCGGCCACGAGGATCGCAAACAGCGTCGGGCACGGCGCCTCGCAGATTGATAAGCAAACAAAGCCGCGAGACGGAGGGCGAGAGCGGGGGCGCAATAAAACACGCGCGGGGGACGACGCTATTTGTCGCTCGCGGTGCGCGACGTGCGCGCGTGAGTGTGGACGAAAGGCGCGGCGCGCGCGAGAGAGGCGAGGCTTCGGCGATTTGCACTTGCGGGAATTAATTAGAGCCGTTCCGCGGAGTTTTTAAGGAGACGCCGCGGGGCTGCTTTCGATGGGACGTTGAGGGATCGTTGCGTAAGGTTTTTTTTGCAAAAAATGCGTGCACCTTCGCGTGATTAATCGTCGCGTGATTTAAAATTACGAGTTAAAACCCTAAATTATATAAGCAGGAGCGGAAGGCTACCTTACTTTCGACGAAATGTATTGAATTGTATTGAAGGTTACTCCGTCACAAACATTTATGATAGATAAAAATGCCAAGTCTCGAGCGAACAGCTTTTATTATCGATTTTTTAAATTAATTTCTAGTAGATTGCAGTTACGTAAACGCGTCCTTGGCACAATATTGGTCGAAGGATGGAACGCGTTAGGTAATGAATATTAAATCTCTCGCTTTAATTATCCACGTGCACTTCACGTGACGCAACTAACGAGAAGCTCCTAAACAAAAACTCAGCGTTCGCGCGGCAACAAAAAAATGAAAAAAGAACGGTAGGCTTACAACCCCCCATCGGCAGATATAATACATCATCTCCATACATTTTCAAGACTCTCCCCCTCGGGGAGAACGCGATGTTTTATTCACAATCCGGGAATTTAATCCCCATCGATCGATTATTAAAAAGCTCCCTCATTCAAAAGGCATTAGAGGCCTAATGGCATATTCACAATGCATTTTCCCAGCGCCGAATCCCGGTGATGCGTCGCCTTCTTCGCACGAGCCGCGCGTACTCACGGGGAGAAATAAAAAATGAGGGACGGCCGTCGCTGCTCCCTCCCCCTTTCCTTTTTTCGGGAGGGAGAAGAAATTATTTCGGATCCGCGTGACTGAGCTGCCGGGGCGCAACGCGGAACAGATGATTCCGCGGTGATTCGACAACTATTCGAGGAAGATGGCCTCGAATTTTCGTATTCGCGGGAGGCGACGGCTCGAGAGAAAATCTGTTCTGAATATAAGCTGCTCGCTGATACGTAAATTGAGCGCATTCTTCGCTTTATTAACTCCTTTTTAATACCAGGCGGTACGTGTAAGCTGTTCGATATTTCTTCGAGAATTCGATTATCTCGGGATAGTAAAATTTAATAATAAAATTCGATTTTTCGCACATTTTTATTGACTAAATTTTTGAAAATTGAAATAATTAATGATTTGTTTGAAAGTTACAATTTATAATATACCATATTCGTGTCTAAATCTTGTTGAAAAATATTTATCAGCGTTCTTCGAAAATATATTACCAACGTTGTTAATCCCATTTCCTTTATACATCATGAAAAAGTATGAAACAACGTATCAAATGAATTTATGCATCGTTTAAAAAGCCGCAGTACGGTAGAAACAATTATTGAAATTATCGAACTACAATTGCAGACAATGCATGTTCCTTAACAAAACATTATTGGAACTTAGCTTCCTCAAGCTTACGTTCCATATCCAACCGAAATATTCTTTAAATTAAGAACAACATTTCTGAAAAAAAGGCTGCCAATAATTCGATCCGCTCGCGGGGAACAAACTGATTAGCTCGCCTCAACGGGCCTCCCGCAACTCCGCCCAGCCATCAAACTCCTTCCGCGGGATCGTATAACCCCCCCTCTCATCGCTTTTTATGATTCGCCTTAAAAATCTCCATACGTGTGCGCAAAAAGAAGGAGCCACCCCAGACGATTTTCCGGCCTCTTAGATCGACTACGACTCGGCATATTCTAATAGTTGATGGAAAAATTCTAGTAAGAAATAAAATAATTACTTTTCTTCTTAAGTTGTTAACACATTTTTGTTAAGGAAAAGCTTCAATAGTTAATTAGGAATTTTTCCTAGTTTGAAGATTATGATTATTCATTCAACTAGACAATAGAATGCTTCAATTTTCCTACCAAAAGGAAAGTAATGCATTTAGATCAGATTCGAAAATCTATCCAAAAGCCCCGATTATGGACGATAAAAAATCGAAATCCACAGTAATTTAAACATAGAAATCAGCTCATTCAGCAAGAATAATACCCCAGAAAAATATTCAGAAAAAAGGCGCGCAGTAGCCCAGAATCCCGGCACTGATGAAAGCTCCACCGTTTTATTGGCCCGACTCTCCCGCGGAATTCGATAATCTCCCTGTCGGCTGAAAATTGAAAAGGCCCCCCTTAAGTACCGCTTTATGTTTATTAATGTAATAATTCCGGGGGATTTGACTTTTGAATTTTTTTCCTCCTCCTCCGCTTTAAAATCGCACACCGGCGCGTTCTTTTTATGCCTCCCCGCGCTCTTCTTTTTTTTTTGAGATTTTATGCCGATGTAATGCGCGGAATTTTATATGACGGGGCGGCGGCGGCGGCGGCGGCGGCTCGCATTTTTATACGGCGCGCGAGCCGCCCGCTCGTATTATTTTTTATCTCCTAATTTATTTCCGGATATGTTCTGAAATTTTATTGGAGCACTAAAGTGTTTCTCGCGCTAGTTTTCGTGCGTAGATAGTGGAAGATAATTGAATGATATTCAATGTCTCTCGGGAATTTATACTAAGTCTGAAAAAGAATTAAAACTCTCTAAAAATGAATAAGTGAAATTATTAACGTAGAATAAGTCCATATTTCGCTTTTTCATTTTTAGAGAGAAAATAACTTGCTAATTATTTCTGATTTCACTACTTTCAAGTGTCTATATTAAACTGGGTAAATTAAAGATAAAATTTCATACAATAAAAGTTTTTTAAAAGGTTTTCATTAAATGTGGTTTTAGCACAGGCAAAATTTTTTTAAGTGCTTCGCACTAAAATTGTTATAAAAAAAAGAGAAAGGAGATATTAAAAGAAACTTATTGTAAAGTACTATCTATATATACTTATACTTGTTTAGAATTTACCTTTTTAAAGGTAATTTATTCTTATCGATAGAAAACGTTTATTAAAAACGAAACTAAAAAGTAATAAAATATTTTTCTTAAATATTCTTTAATAAAGTTTCTGCAATTCTATTTTTATTCCCGACAATTACAACTGGTATAATATTAAAAGGTATACAATATAGATATGTATAGGTGTAAAAAAAATAATAAAGATATTGCTTTTATTGACCTAAGTACATTTTTATCAAAAGAGGTATTGTTACGAAAAATCTTCAAGCATGAACTCGTCAAGTTATAAATAAGGTACAAAAATTTGCTATTCAGAACAGTCGGTAATCCTCTCGATCCTCCATTACCGACCGAGTTTCCTTCCTCGAAAAAGTCACCTAGAAGGTAACGTGTTTGTTGATCCATTCGCGGAAGTAAGCGACCTCAGTATAGACTCCAGGGTAATCGGGCTCGGCACATCCGTCAGCCCAGGAGACGATACCAGCGAGACGTCCATCAATAGTGAGTGGACCACCAGAGTCACCGTAGCAATGGTCCTTGCCTCCGACTCCATAGTAGCCGGCACAGATCTGGCCCTCGGGAAGACCACCCACTTGCTCATAGGCGATATCGCAGAGGTCCTTAGAGACGATGGGGATGGTGACTGCCTGGAGCTGGAATGTCAAATCCGTACTGTTTTGGCCAGGACCATATCCCCAGCCGGTGGCTACGGAATCGACTCCGGAGAGGGACTCCTCGGCAGCATCGAAAAGGCCGATGGGCTGGCGAGTCTCGTCGAAGACGAACGGTTCCTCAACCTTGATGACGGCGATGTCGAAAAGTGGGACTCCGGATTCACTCGAGTGGAACTTCTTGTGGCGCACCATCTTAACGACCTCGTGCACGCTGCCGCCCTGCTCCCGGAAGGAGGAACCGGCGCGAACGGTGAAGTCCCTGTGGGAAGCAGGCGAGACACAGTGACCTGCGGTAACGACGTAGTTGGCAGAAACGATGCTGCCTCCGCAGTAGTGGAAGCCGTAAAGTTGGATAGAGATCTGGTAAGGGTAGGTCTCGATCACAGCATTTTCCCCACCGATGATGCGACCATCAGGAAAGATTGGTCGGTTCTTAAGGGCGATTGGGTTCGCTGCAAATGAAAAATTTTTATGGTGTAATAAAATGTCCAGGAAACTATTAGGCTAAAATGTACTTTATTTAATTTGGCTCAAAAATATTGTGTTAAAAAAATAGGCGACACGAGAAAGAAATATTTATAGTCTTATGTAGAATTACATAATAATTTATAAACTCACCAAAAGCGGCAACCACGAGGGCGGCAATCGCTAGCAAGAAAAGCATCTTGTTAATTAATTCATATTCTTTCTCCAAAGTATATTTATACTGTCAACAGTACCGGTCAGTTATGTGAGATTTAGGATACGTAGATGAGCTCTTTATCTCTAGCCACTTTTTTACGTACCGATAATAATCTATTAATCTCATGACGTTACCCATAGATCCAAATCACAATACTTTTACGCCTTAAAATACTTTATCGCTACGTAACAATCATTTAATTCAAAGAATTATTGATATTAATTATCGTACACGTTTTTGAGATTTATACATTAATTAACGCTATATATGAAACTTGATCATATTTAAATGATAGGCATACACAGATTAAATTCTTAGAAATTTATTACACCTAATGACCTAATTATGTTAATGAACGATTTTGCTTATCATCGACGCGTGTATTTATAATTTTACCTTTAACCGATGAAACCCCATTGCTAAATCAGTAAAGACAGAAATTTCACGATTTTTTTAGTCAGTTTACCAATAGTTCATCAATTTATTTAGCCAAATATTTTCGATAAATATTGGTTCAGAACTGGTGAAAAATAAATATGGTGGATTAATAAAGTGTAAATTAAAATTGTATATTTAAATGTAAGCATCTTTGAATTTATTATTTAAATGCGAATTAAAAAATTTAATTAACAATTTTTATTTTTTATTAAAATTAAAAAATATAAATAATGTAATAATTATTCAATACATTTATGTAATGCAATTTTAAAAAATTAGTAAAACTAAAAATCAGTTTACAATGCTGCTTTTTCTCTACCAATACTTTTTGTCCAAATTATCATCACGTTGCCGATAATAATGTCCAGGTGGTGCGCTCCGTAGTTCTAAGAC
Organism: Ormyrus thymus; assembly: GCA_035582935.1. Classification (NCBI taxonomy): domain Eukaryota; kingdom Metazoa; phylum Arthropoda; class Insecta; order Hymenoptera; family Ormyridae; genus Ormyrus; species Ormyrus thymus. Next base: position 10,516 of record JAWWEM010004681.1, on the reverse strand, counting down.
TTGAAGATAGTCTCGACAAGTCAAATCGAAATCTAGACTCCGAAAAACTACGGAGCGCGCCACCTAGACATCATCATCGGCGACCTTATAATTTTGACAAAAAGTATTGGTAGAGCAAAAGCAGCGTTGTGAACTGATTTTTAGTTTTAATAATTTTTTTACGTTTCATTACTAAATGTATTAAATAATTCTTACATTATTTATATTTTTTAATTTTAATAAAACATTAAATTTTTTAGTTCGAATTTAAAAGATAAATTCAAAAGTGCTCACATTTTAAATATACAATTTTAATTTACATTCTTACATTAGTTCACCATATTTATTTTTCACCACTTTTCGACCAATATTTGACCAAAATATTTGGCCAGAATAATTGTTCAATTATTGGTGAACTAGCTAAAAAAAATCGTGAAATTGCCCACATTTTTTTATACATGTACCCAATCGTAAACGAGAAAATCTTTAATAATTCTTTAAAGCAGAGAATGACAGATTGAAAAAAAAACGAATCTACTGAAAAAAGTAGAAAAAGGTCTGATAATAATTTTCAAATCGCCATCTTAGGCTCGCGGCAAAGAAAGCATTTTATCCCTATCAGAGGGGCACCGAAAGAGTCCCCGGCAACTCGAAACCATCAACTTTCTCCCGAGTCTCCTCCGATAAACTTGGACATGTTTGCCGAGCAATCAAATATACGAATGGAAAGTCTCGCCCAGCAAGAGAGAGAGAGAGTTTATATCGATCGGCGACGGCGACGGAGGCACTCGACGCGAAATGGAGTTCCGCGGCGTGTTTGTTGTTCCTCTCTGTTGTTCAACGAGCAAACATAGTTTCTCGGACTTGAAGCGCTCGCGAACTTTCGGGGAGCTGAAAGCTCCTCTCTCTCTCTCTCCCTCTCCCTTGCTCCCTCGTTCCTTTTATTTTCCACGGCGCTGCTTTTCTTCCTCCCGCCTTTTTTTTTAATTAAAACGACGTTTCGAGAGCATTGTTTCTTCGAGGAGACGCTGCCGCGGACACTTGAGGTGTACACAATGAGATTACATAATTTTCGGCTTGCTGCGAATGCCGTCGCCACAATGAGGCCGTTTGCATTGTCGGTATCCGGGAACATTGAATATTTCTTGTTACAATAACACTGGGTCAATAATACAGATTTTGAGATCAGCGTTGTTGAGCTTTCGATACACTAAAATTTTATTATACTTTTGCTGTATTATTTTTTATTGGTATATCTAAGAAACTTTGAAATAAAGAAATTTAAATTGAAATTTTTTACTTAATTTATTATAATGTAATGTAAATGGTGTACAATTTACGACTGAACTGACAATTCATTACGAAACATAAAACGTTTAAGAATTACGTGTTTTTGTGATATATTAAATAGAAAGTTGAGTCGCGTAATTAGCAGAAGAAAGTAGATTATACTCCACATCGGACTGAACAAAAAACCCTAATTAAGGAAAAGAAAATTAACTTTTTCATTTTTAAAAAGTGAGCATTTTTTTATAAAATTATACAACATCGCACTTTAAGATTCTATATATATGTACAGGTTTCTGTAGCTTTTTCTCCTTCCTCTTTAATTAAAAGGGTTTATAACGAGGCATGAGAAGCATTGTTTCTTGGAAAAGTTCACTCTGGCGTGGACACTTGAAGCACCGTACAATGAAATTATGTAATTTTCAGAATGTTACTGCGTCTTTGAACTTTTCAGGCACAATGTTCTCTGTTAAAAAGAAAGGTGCTTTCATTTGTCCCAAAAAGTTCTATTGTTTCTTTTTGCGGTTGAAAAAATTGAGGAATAAATGTACGGCTTTTATTTTCTCCCTTTCTTTTTTGGGTACTACTTTCTGCTTTTTTAACTCTTGTTAATCAATTAAATTAAAATTGAGGTTTATAAAAATTTGTATATTGCTTCTAATTACAAACAACGTTTCGATATTTTATAAGTTTTAAAATTCAATTCACTTTTCCTTTTATGAAAATTAAAATGATTTATTACATACGCTTATTATTTAAAAATAGATTTTAAATGAAAATATTTTGTTTAATATAAACCGGCAATAATTAAACTCGTCCGTAAAATTGCATCCGTAAAATGTATCATCCAATGCTTGTAACAATAATTAATTAAACAAGTTATGCAACTTGTCTTTATTAATCATTTCTGAAAACCTTGTTGAATCGCTGTCCTTTTAAAAGTAAGATTTATCAAGTCACCCTAAAAAGAGATTTTTCATTATTAATTCATGAATCGAATATTGCATTACATCTTAAGAAGTGAATTCAATCAGTTCTCCTCTCCCGGCGGAGGAAGAGAAATGACTTACTTATGCAAAAAAGTGCAAACAAGATTTTCCTCGCCCTCCGCTCTCCTTTCTCTTCGCTTCCCCTCTCCTTTTCATGAATGAAATTGACACTGACAACAACGACACGTTTCTTCGCTTACGCCGCACTCCTGACCACTTTACTGCCGACTTAGCATTGTATATCAGGTCTAATTTCTATGGTAAATGACGGTCAATTTGCAGATATTACGAATTTTCTAATTGCCTTTTTAAAGCGCGATTTACATGAATTACCTCCTCGCGAAAAGAGCTCGGGAAACTTTAAAGGCAGGTCCGATTTGAAAGTACGAGAAAATTAATTAATCTTCTCTCGGATTAATAAGGAAATACGCTACAAAAAGAGGGACGAGCTCTCCCTCTCTCTCACTTTGTTCCCCGGCTGAATAACATTCAATGGCTAATTAAACGTTCGAGGAAGGGGTGAGAGAGTGCCGCGTGAATCCGAAGCTGGCCTATTCTCCTCGTTATTTTAAATCCAAGATAATGCAAACAAAATTCTTTTGTACGGCGTTCATTACGGACAAAGATTTTTAATTGAATGGAACTGCTGCGTGCTGTAACAGTGCCTTTCGCGAATTCCCGGCCCGAAGTCGATATAACAAACGAACTCTCGAGCATCTATCCGTTTTGAACTCGTCGATTAAAAAAAAAAAAAAAAGATGGAAGTGTGGGGGAGAAAAACAAACGCGCGCAGAAACGTTTGTAAGGGAAAACCAGATCAAAGAAAATCTCGTTGAAACCGATCCGGCGAGCGATTCAAAATTGCGCATAGAGGGATCTAAAGTTGCGCCGAAACCACTTGGGCATATACCGTTTATTTGTGCATGCTCTTTCTCTCTCTCTCTCTCTCTCTCTCTCTCTGTAAGTGCGCACCTGTTCGCTGAGAGTCGAATAATTCGTCCTTGCTCCGCGTGACGAGTTATGACTCTTTTTTTTTTTATTTTTGAAAAAATCCCGTTCTCTCTCGCTGTTTGTCAAAGGGATGTAGTGTTGGGTCGTTTTTTAGTGCCGAAAAAAAGCAACTCGGGAGTCGACGTTTCAGAAGAATATATATTTTAATTAAAATTCAGAATTACCGCGCGCGCAGTACGGTTATTTGAATTTAATTTACACTGAAAGTGAAGCTGCGCAAGTTTTGATTTATATTAATTAGAAAAGGGAGGGTGAAAAATTCACAATCCCGGCAATCGGGAATTCTGGATTTTTAGAATTTCAAACGAGCAAACAAGCCTCCCGAGCGGAAGCAATGCGCGCGCAGCAGCCGCTTCGACAATTTAATTTGCCCGCCATAAATAACCGTAGCTCGTAAGTCATCTTGGCTTCGTTTTACGCTATCCATTAACGCAAAAGACACGAGAGCCAAAGACGATAAATCAGCGCCGGGCGTCGAAGAGTTTTCGATCTTGAGAGAAAAGCATAACGCATTCCTAACCAATAAGTGGCAAACGAAGATTTACGAGCGTCCAAGTCCCGAAGTCGTCTGCTTAACGTCTCTCCCCCGTTTTTTTAAAGCTCTCTCTCTCCCTTTCTCTCTCTCTCTCTCTCTCTCTCTCTCCGAGTATTGATTAGCGCGCAGCCGAACATAACCTCTCTCTCTCCGCGTGCACCGCACCGCCGGTGACGCAGCAACTGCGAGGGTGCGAATGCGACGAGGGGAGCCGCTGTGTTTTAAAAAAAAAAGTATAAAAGGAATATTAGACTCGGCCCTTTGGTGCGTACGGCTGCGTCCGCTCGGCCATATGTAGCCGCCATTTTGCAAAAGCTGGCGACGGCTCTTGATACACGCTTTGTCGAATGACAATAATTTTGTGGGCTCTTCGTTTGAGATTTGTTTTTTTCTTCAGACGTTAGAATGGAGACCATTTTAATTTCGAAATTTTCAAATATTACTACGTTTTTTTTTTTTAATTATATGCAGACACGTTAACTTCTAGTTAATAATACTAAAAGCCCCAAGGGGTTGGCAGACAAAACTAAGGGTAAATTACCTCAATTGCCTCGATCTTAAATAATCTTGTAAATTACAAATATGGAGAGCGATCTGTATACTTTCAAACAACATTAGTAATAAACATCACTAGTAAAGTAGAAGATGCATATTCAACAACCCTTACACAAACTGATAATAAGACAGCCGATATTGTATACAAAAATCTTTTAAACGGAATTTGTATGCGGATCAGAACAAATATTTTACGAAAAATGTGCTACTCTCTGAGGGCTTGACAAAAACAATATTTTTTCGTAATCTATGAGAAAAGTAGGCGTCAAGGATACTTATATAAAAAATGGTCATACTTTACTGATTTATGCTTCGGTTTATATATTTACATAACGTATATCACTTAAACCTTAGGCCATATAAATCAATGCTGCGAGAGGCCGCCGTTTTAAAATGAATTATTATCCCTTGCGCAAGAATAAAGCCTCCTTTTCATTCGCGCAACGTCTAGACCACTCCATTTGCTGATTCAGCCTCGTCTCATCCGGGCTTCCACTCTGATTATCAGAAAAAGAAACGGACACCCAGCCTTGTCGACTGCCTATATTTCACCCCCGGCGACTCGCTACATCGCCCACTAAACGTTCTGGGCCCCGAAAGTCCACCCGTCGCCTCGCCTCGACTCGCGGACAGAACGCTTCGGCGTGAAAAATACGACCAAGTTCAGCTGCTCGTCCGCGCGTCGGAAGACGATGGCCTCGGTGGGAATTAGGGCGAAGAAGAGCTGGCCGCGCGATAACGCTGCGAGAGAGCTTCGATTTTCCCCCGACCCCCGTCCGACGTCGTCCATCTGCTCCTCTCTCCGCCGCTTCTCCCTCGCTTCGCTCTAATGCGCGTCCGTCGGGGTGCTTTGCCGATTTCTCGGTTAGCTTTTTTAATCGGCGAGCTGAATTGCCGGGTCCTTGATGCGAAGGGTGCGAAGGGGTGAAAGCGAACTTGGGTTAAAAACCGACCTTCCCGGCGTATAAATGAAAGCAAGAGAATTGAAAAGAAGGGCATACGGAAACGTCGAGATCATTTTCTCGAGCGTTTAAAGACGCGGCAGTGAATCTATATACACTTTAAATTTCGAAACTAGAATCTGTCTCCGCGCTCGAAGCGCACGTCTTTTCCACCGGCGGCGAAGGAATCTTCACTCCGCCCTGTCCTATACCATTTTTCCTAAAAGATACCTGAAAAATCGAGAGCCTCGTCGCGCGGAATCTTTCCCGGCATGAGAGACAGAAGAAATTCATCGGGGAGCGTGATGGATGACGCGATTTTAGTGCGTTTTATATTAACGGCCCGCGGCCCCGGCATTTTTTAATAAAGCCACGGAGAATGTAAGTTATCGCGATAATACGGAAGAATTTATTATTCCGTCTCGTATAGGCTTACAGGCATGTAATCCCAATACACCCGCATCGCTGAAAAACAATTCTCGCCCTTCGAGCACTCCCGTCCCTTTTCGCTCCCGTCGAAAGGAGGCGCGCAATTGATAATTCAGCCAAAGCGCATAATTCGCCGTCCGCGCGCATCGCTCTCGTCGAGGATTCGAGCGCAATCCATTTGCCGGGACGATGCATAAAACATCGGTAACGCGAGCTTTCGAGGAAAAGAGATCGATGAAGGCGGCTCATCCGCCGGCGCGGGGGGGGCTCCTTTGTCTTGGAGGCCGCTCCGTGCGATAAGCGCCTCGATGACGATACTCCCGGCGATTAATCGCCCGGGCTCTCCCGGGGCCCTAATGCGAAACAGCCGCTTTTTCATACCTGGAGGATTTATATCCCCCGGCTGCGGGGCTTCTGCTTCTCTGATGAATGAAGTATTAAGGCACGGACGCGCCGTGGCTCGACAAATTTTTCATGCATTTGGCTTAATCGGGTGCCATGCTTTCGAAATTGCAAAATTCGGCGTCTGGAATTAACGAGTGGTCGTTTTGGTTCTGATTGCAGGTTGTGCTTTTATCAAATTCGCGACACACCAAGAAGCACAAGGGGCGATAAACTCGTTGCACGGCAGCCAAACTATGCCGGTAAGTATCTGTTTTATTTAAGGCGATTTCTCAAATAATATAGGATATCAATTCCATTACCGAAGTGTACGAATATTGCAAACATTGCTGTACAATTAAATTCCGTGCTTCTACCCTACGTACAAAATCAATAAAATTCTTTTTATACTATAGACAATTTATTGAACTGCTACATTTTATTAGCTACAGATAAAAAGAGAGCGAATCGCTAGCAACTGTATAAAGTAAACTAATAATAAACTCGTTATCGAGCTATCATCCCAGTCAAACCCAATAACAAAAACACAGTTAATCGCCGACTAAAAAGAATTCCCCGGTCTCCATCTGCGAACCGAATCTCAAGCTCGAACCCTTTGCCGGAAAAGGATAGAGAGAAAGAGACAACAGCGTCATCGTCGACCGCTAAGCGAAAAATCAACACGGAGGAACGAGTAGCGGTCGGTCCCCCCTCTCTCTCTTTAAAAAAAAAAAAAACCACCCGAAAGAGGCACTCGTTCGGCGCTCGCTGGAAAAGCGCAGCACGGGGGATGACTCACGCGCGCATAAATTTCGCGTAGTCCGCGCGGCGCGTCGATTTTTTTCCTCCTCCCGCGCCGAGCGGGAGAGAGAGAGAGCACGGCGCTTTAAGCCTGCCGGGGGGGCGCGAGCCGGGGATGCATGCGGGCGGGAATATTTAACGTCGTGTAAAAGGGTTCTGTGTGCGCGGCGGCGGCTTTTGAAGGAGAAAAAATGGTTCGGCGGAGGTAAACTTATGGGGTTTTTCGGTTTGTTTGAACGGGAAAGTGTTTTTGAATCGGCGGGCGATCGTTTGTTTTTTACGCCGCACTGCGCGGCGTTCGCTTACTTTCGCGATTCTCATTTGTGAATAATGAATGTTTTAACCGTCTCATCCATTTTTATAATCTTCTGAAGCTATATTTGGACGAATATGATATAGTTTTTAAATATTTAAATTCATCATCATCTCTTTTATAAGTTTAAAAAGTTACTGCACTCTGAAAAAATTTTCAGTAAAAGTTAATATGACTTTTTGTGATGAGGGGGACAAACTTGGATAATCCTAAAAAATTACTATATTACGTAGTAAAATTTCAGATAATTGTAGTAAAAATTGATAAAGTTTAATATATAATACAGTAATTTTTTAGGATAATAAATAATAATAATAAATAATAATAATAAATAAAAATAATAATCAAGAACAGGAAGAGAATTTCTCTGCTGGATTACTTTTGTAATTATTACTTTAGTGATGTAATTATTGTAGTTTCTCTGGTTTAATAAATAAATAAATAAATAAATGTAAGTTTGTCCCCGCATCACTAAAACGTATAGTAATTTTTATTACAACATTTTTCTCCGCGTGTTAAAAATATTTAATTACTAGTTCAAGTACTTCTAGAACATATTGTCAATGTCCATGTGTCAACTTAATCACCAAACAAAGACAAAGCTTCTTAGGAGGAAGCAAAACAATACACAAATAAATAAGCATTTGTAAGAAGAAAAAAAATGCCAATCAATCCCGTAAATATTCACGCGTCCAATCAAATCATTCTCTAATATTTACAACACCCGGAGCCGAAGGAATCGCCCGGCGTATATATTCCGATCGATCAAGCGTCTGTCCTCGAGCAACTCACCCTTCCAAATTGAATGAAAGAAACGCGGGGAGATAGTCATCCATTATCTCGACCGGCCAGACTCTCTCTCTCTCTCTCTCTCTCTCGTATATGCAAAGCCAGACGGGGGAGTCGCCCCAATCGCAAACAGAGTCCGCTGTAATGACTGTCCAAACATGAAATCTGCATAACGCCGCCGGACTCTCTCTCTCTCCCGGGGGGGGGGGAGGCGAGTGTTACTTCTGCCGTATCTTCGCAGCATTCGAGAGCTCCGGGGAATTTCGAGTCTGACTTAATAGAATGTTCTGAGACCCGCACCGGGCTTTCCCTTTGCCGTTTTTACGCGTGAGCGTACGTGAAATTGCTTCTCGTCCAATGCAATTTTCGCGGCGATTAGCTTTTTTTACTCGGAAACAATATTTAATCGGTTGCGAAAGTTCTCGGGCGTCAATTGCGCTTCTAAGTACGTTCGTAATGCTACTCATTACTTATTGACGTCAATTATTCTTTGCCGTCGGGCATTTAATACAGGAGTTTTGGAAGACCTTTTAATATTTACAACTTTGATCTAAATAAATAATCTCCCCAGCAAACCACCATCCAAAAGCGTTCGCCCGTTACAATACCATTAGACAAAAACTGACACGCCGTATTAACGATTACCTCGGCGAACAGCCAACCTCGACAAATACCTGCTGAAACCCGAAACTCGCCGGATTACATCTTCCCCACCCCCCCCTAATCACGGCCATTAATCAAAAGCCATAGCGCTCCTCTCCGTATCCTTACATCGCGAAGGAACAAATCGCCGCTTGGCGCGCGCGTCGAATTTCGCGCGATCGATATATACATATATCCCTCCCGAATCGCGTTACGCGCCGCGTCGCCGTCCCCGTCGTCGTCATCGGGCTGTTCTCCGCCGCCTAAGAAATGAGATATCGATTCGCGCGAGCCGGGGGGATAAACGCCGTTACGCCGCTCGTTGTAACGCCGCGCGAGCTCGGGCACAATTTCCGGGGGGCAGGACGGGCGGGGGGGGGGGACGCGCGGAGATAACGAGATTTCACCTGCTCGCGATCGGAGCCTGCAGGATGAAAATGAAAAGCGCCGCCGTGATTGGTTTCCTTTTTAAAGCTCCTGCGGGAAGCGATTGCGCGCCGCGCTTTTCGAGCGCAGTTTCGTATAAGGCGGATGATAATGGCGCGCCGGGTATAGAAGCTATGAATTTTCACGCGACACCGAGCTCTATCGCAAGTAGCTTGGTGTTTTTTAAGTTCGGCTTAATCTTCCTTCTAAATTGCAGCTCCTGATATCCATATGATTTTTAATGTACAAAACGATTAACCTTCTCGTGCGAGCATTGCTAATGCTCTAAATTACTCTCGGAATCGATCTCGCATCGTCGGCGACTCGAAATATTTGCAAAACATCGTGCTCGCTCGGGCGTCGCAGTACATCCCCATTAACGTTCGAGGTCCGGAAAACGGGGGGGGCGAAAGAAACGCGGAAAGAGAGAGAGAGAGAGAGGGACAAGTCGAGAGCGCGGCGCGCGCGAGAAAATCGCGCTGCCGAAATTTCCGTCGCGTCATCCAATTTTCCCTCTCATCCATCCTCCGCTTTCGCGGCCCCCGCGGCCAATATTTCACCTTACCCTCGGGTGTGCCGGGCGAGCGAAAGAGAGAGAGGATGGGAAGTCGCGTCTTCCGAAGCGCGTGACGTCTCTTGTCGCGCGCCTCCTCCGCGAACGTCGTGGACGCGTGCATCTTCGCGGGTGGAATACGCAAAAGTTCGCCTGGCGGTGTTCCCATCGAGTCGCGCCGCGGCGGCGCTGCGTTCTCCGCTGGATGTATTCAATGCAACTCTTCGCATAATCGTGCCGACAATTAGCGGGATGGTTAAAGCGCGGGAGGTACAAAGGCAGCTCCGGCGAACTTTGCCTCAAAGCGGGGCCATTTACGCGGAGGCGAATGCGAGGCGGAAAAAAAAGCGAGCCGCCGCGCGGCGAAGAAGTGCATAGAAGCGGCGAAAGAAGGAGAGGAGAGCTCTCGACTAATTGCCCCTCGAGAAGCGGCAGCCTCTCCTCCGGCGCTCCGGTCCACTTGGCACACCTTGTGAGATTCCCTGCTCCTTCGCGGGAGGGGCGGGGGTGGCCCGTTCTTCATCGTCGGGGAGTGCAACGCGTGTACACGTCCCGAGGTGCGGGAGAAAGGGATGAAGACTCTCGAGTCAAAGGCGCGCCCGTCGCGGGCAAGTCTTTTAACTCGAAATGGAGAAAGTTTCGCGCGGGGGATCGGCCGTCGTCGGAGAATTCAATGCCGCCTTCGCGATTTCTAGACTCCGCCAGCCTTTGATCGAGAGGTGACACGAGCGATTACGCGCCCTTAAACTTTAAAACTTCGTTACACGAAGCCTCGGGAGGACGGAAGATGAGCGGGTACGGCTCAAAAGAAAGGAGAGGACCTTCGGGGCGGGGCGGGGCGGGGGGGGGGGAATGCGCTTTTAAAGCTCGGTATCCGGATGTAGC
>JAWWEM010004660.1:0-30889 GCA_035582935.1 Ormyrus thymus | reverse complement strand
CAAAAACTGACCCTGCCCATCGAGGCTTTTGGCCGCGGCCGAGCGCTGAGCCGGTTTCTCGATCCGGCTCCTCAATTGGTAAAGCGATCACAGACTACGAGAATGAAAATTTTTACCAACTAGGTTTGTAATTTTTGCCATTTTGGCTTGTAATTTTTGCGATTCTGGCTTGTAGTTTTTAACAACTAGCTTGTAATTTTTGCTAGTCTAGATGGTAAAAATTTTCATTCTCGTAGTCTGCGATGACTTTACCGACTAGCTTAGTAATTTTTACAAATATTTTTGTAAATTTTAGAAACCTTAATTGATTTCTCAGCGTAAAATCTTTCAATTTAACTTTTCAGTGCTTCGTTAATAGTTTTACGAATACATAAAAAAAAAACCTTTAAAAGCAGCACTTTATTTATTTCGCCTACCAAAACAACGATTAAAATTGATTTTATCGGCTTAACGAGATACTTAGGACGTAAAGCCAGCTGGCGGGAGTTGAATAAACCGAAATTACGCTCAGGAGTCGACTTTTCTTTTTACCTCACGACAATGTACTCTTGATGATCTCTTGACTGGTGAGACGGGAGGAGAAGGGGGGGGGGGTGGAGGGCAAAAAGGGCTGCGCAAGAGGAAAAAAGTTTGCCAGTATCCTCGTATTTCGCCCGGTAAGAGGCTTTTCCTATTTTATTTGCGCCGCGCGCTGAAAAGGCACGCGACGAGGCTTCTTTTCCTTCTTTTTCCTTTCCCATTTCTTGAACTCTTCATCAAAGCAGAGCCGGACTTTTCCCCAACTCTCGCCGGACTTCTTGCTCTTCTCTCTCTCTCTGCATTTCTTTCTCCCATCCTCCGTCTCTCTTTATTTTTCACAAGCACTTTCTTTCCGTTGTTGCCGCCGCCGTCTCATGGCAGATTTATTTGGATTTCCTCTACGGACTTCTAAAAGAAACTTTTTTCCACTCGAGTCGTCGGGATAATTTGGATTTATCTGGAGGCCGAACTCCCACGTACTCGAGGATTAACTACGTATTTAAAGAAAAAAGAACCTGTGGGGACGGATAAATAATTTACGGCGGTTCTTTTTTAAATTTCTAATAAAATAGTCGATTGAACGACTCTTCGTTGCTGATTATGCTTGAAATTATGGCTTACAATGGCAACGTAACCAATTAGCAAAATGCAACGGGGCGTTTCAAAACATGCATTTCGACAAAAAATTTGCCTCAGCAAATGGAAAATGGAATGTATTCAAAGTTCAAAAAATAACATCGGCACTGTATCTATATTTTTTACTCTCTGACTAAACGCGGAGTCCTTACACTTCCAACTTCGTGAAGGAAACACTCATAAGTCAGAAAGCGAATGATTCTTTCTCTCTACATTGCTGATTCAATTGTTTGTTGAAATACGTCTTTTGAAAAACTCTATTACATTGTGCTAATTTCATACGTTACTTTTAAGGGCGAATATTTTTTAAGATCCTCTTTTGATAGCACGTGTCTTTAATGTTACTGGCATTACAATACATTATATAATTTTAAATTAAATTTAAATCAACGATTAACAATTATATATTAAATCAACAACATAAAATGCAAAATTGTTGATTCTCAAAATGCAGATTCTCACGATCAGATTTTAACTCATGTTTTTTTATGAAACAAATCTGCATTATCGAATTTTTGTTTCGTTTGATTTTTAAATCGCGTATTGTTTTAAAAAATTGAAAATTAATTCTTTTGTTTAAAATTTTAAGCCATCAATTTGTCATCTTTTATTTTTGCAAAAATTAAAATTTTTTCAATTGATAATACTTTTATTATAATATCAACACTAACACTTTGTGGTTGTTATATAAACTAACTGAGAAAGTAAATCACTGTCATTTCCATCGTGTGACTTTAACTGACACCTAAGCAAAAGACTACAAAATGGGTCATTGAACTTTCTTCAACTGCGTCAAACCCGAAATAATTATAATTTCACTTTGATAAAGTTTAATAGATATTTTATAGATACAAGAATTTTACTAATGAGTACTACTATAAAATGTCAGAAAATCTTGCACAATTTTATTATAATTAAATATCGATTTAAACTCGTTTTCCATTTATTTATTTTTTGAGATTCTTAAATGTATTGACGCGCAGCAAGAAAATGAAAATTCCTCGAATCAGCCTTTCTTTGCTTTATTAAGCGAACCCTGATCAAGATTCTACACATCAAATTTCAATCTTCTTCATTGCATCCACACTTGAGGCGGCCGCGCGAGCCAAAAAAATTCATCAAAACCTCTTTTTCCAAACCATCCCAAGCACCGACTGATCAACCTAAATATAAACTCCGCGAGTTAACGAGGATCCCATTGCCGTCCCTATACATGCATTCACCCAGCTGAGTTTTACGCTCGTTTCTTTTTTTTTTCCCTTCTCTCGCTCCCTCTTATCTAATAAAGCAATTTCACAGAGCGAGCAGCGGCGGCGGCGACGGTGGTCGCAAGTTAGGGCGAAGGAAAATAACACCTCTCGAGCTATAACGACGTGACAGAGATAAAAAGAGTAGAGGCTAGATAGGTAAGGAGAAAAATCGCGGCTTTTATTTACCTCGCCCCCCCCCCCCCGCCGCCGCCGCCTCCCTTGCCCGGCCGCGCGCACTAACCTGTAATCGATAAAAAAAAATGATAGTGTATAGAACCGCGAGATCGCTTTTGCAATTCGCGGCGGTGTGTATAAATCTCTGGCCACTTAAAACTTCGCCCTCCGCGGCTCTCTCTCTCTCTCTCGCTCCGTCGCTCGCGACTTATTAATTAATCATGGCCAAGTTTATGCTGCGATTTACGTGTGCGCTTGTTTTATAATGTTAAAAAGATAACAAACTTGCGCGCGACTATAGACGCCCACTGCACACACTCCGCGCGCCGCGCTCTTTCCCCGCGGTCTGTCATTACAGGCTGACTTTCTCTTTATCGCGCTAAAGTCTCCGTTTCTTTAGGCTTTCCAGGCAGTTAGCGGCTGTTCCTAATTAATTTTCTTAATTATTAACGTTAAATATGAATACTGCCCTTCTTTCTCCTCTCGGCGCATCGGCCAATGTACTCGTGGGGCTGTACATTAATAATGAACGTCCCCAACTCGTTTTCAATAACCGTCGCTGCCCTGCGCATTCTCTCCTTTCGCTAAAAAATGCATTAACGAATGCTTTTATCAAGCGCGAGTGGCCGGCGACGAAACGCTACAGCGAGCACCTCCTGTGAGGAAAAGCAGCAGAGGCTCGGCGGATGAATCAGTGCCTCCGCTTACCGTCGCAGAGTTACGCGGGTACCGACCATCCGTAATCTCGTCGGTGGGTAAAGAAGACAGCGCAAAAATCGATTATTAAAGCTCCTCCGATACTGCAGGAACAGCCCATCCTCGTCGGTAACCATCCCCTCGAGAGCTTTCCCTGCAGTTCCCTCCATCACCCGCTCGACTGCGTGCGCAAGCAGCTGCCTGCCTCTCCCTCTCTCTCTCTCTCTCTCTCCCTCCGCCGACCGACGTGTGCTCTCTCCTGGGCAAGATCTCGGATTACGCGGAGGTATGCGTATGCACGTGTTCTCGCGCGCGTGTACGTACGTGTGCGTTTGTACCTGGGTCGGGTAGCAGGCTCGGCGTGTGCACGCGGGATACAGGCCGCTGCAAGGCCGCCGCGCGCGCAAACCAGACAATGAGAGCGCCAGTAGTGGATGCCTGTGTTTGGTCGGACAATATATGCTCTCTTTCAGCTTCTGTTTTCCCTTCTCTCGACGAAAATACACCCCCGGCCGATGCGTGCTTCGCCGGCGCTCGCCCCCTCTCCCCCCCGCGTAACGCCCGCGCGCTTTTCACCGAAATAAACGGCCGCCTCTCTGTCTCGCTCCTTACTTTTCTCCGCCTCTCGCTTTCTCGCGCGGAAGCCTTTATTGTTAATTGCGCCGATGGGAGGAAGGTTGAAAGCGGCACGGCTCGTCGGCTGTTTCGTCGTGAACGGGAGCTCTGCGGGGGTCGGGATCGTTTTCGAGGTGCTACGCTGGAAATGTGTCTTGACGTATTCGAGGGGAGGATGGGATATTTTGGAAAATGGCCAAATACAGACGTGGACGTGCACATATTTTAAATGATGTATCTCGGCGACACTTGAACTTGAGATCTGGCTTTTTAGTTTTTATATTTTCGAATTAAAAGAAGCAATTCTAGAAGAAATTAGTGTTCTGCAATCAAAGTTATTTTTGTGTTATATTTTCAATTTAACTTTAGTGCGCAACACTTTTTAATAAACAGCAATTAATTCGTATCAGTAATTTTATTTCTGAATACCTTTATCGTTATAATTCTGATCATTTTAGAAATGGGGTACTTACCTTCCTTATTTAAATTTACTTTTTTAAATATATCTTGAGCTGATGTTGATTTTTCTTCTCTGTGAAGCAAAATGCGCTATTTTTATAAGGATTCCATTCTTTCATTAAGAGCACTAATGAATTTAAACTACTGACTTATAAAATACCTTTAATATTTTTGAAAAATTTGTTTTACTGAATGTAAATACTAAACATTAAATTCGCGCGAAAAGATTTTTCTTTTTGTCCTTCACCTAACGGCGACTCGTAATAACATCACTTAAGACCGGAAATAAAATATAAAATTCTTAAAATCAGATTTTAAAGAATTCAGAGAACTTACATTAAAGAATATTTTTCCATTATTTTGTTCAACATTTGTTTTCTAATTTGGTATTACAATTTAATAATTATAATTTTATAACATACAAATCATTAAATAAACTATAAATTAATTGCAGGTAATTATAATTAACATTTTTTTAGAACTAAATAAAGGATAAGGTGAAGGAAAAAACAAGACAGGTAAATATACATGTGTGTAATAATTTTTTATTTTATTTTGGTTCTATAATTTCAGATATAAGGTAATATGTACATACACATACAAGTATACTCGCAGTATCGTACAACGATTACCATATATACGCATTGTACATATAGTCATCGGTATGGATCAATCGCAGTGTCTACTTTATCTAGATTTTAGCCATCAAATCCATTAGTTTCGTGTGATATTTTTCCTTTCAGTATCGTTCCAGTATAATCTATTATATATACTTTTGAATTTTCAAGGTACGCGCTTTTTCCCCATTTCCCCCACACTATATACTTATAAACGAGAACGTAAAAGAAAAAACGTACACTCGCTCACGGTAGGAAAAATCCTCGTCAAAGCATTTTACTCGTGCGTGCTCCCTATATAATGTATACACGTTACCGCGAAGCAGAAAAAAGGCCGTTAAGACGCTCGATCGCCCTTAAGCTCTCTTTCAATTTGCTCCTCTCTCTCTCTCTCTCTCTCTCGAGTCTCGAGTCTCGCAAGCGCGCTACTCGCAATTTTAACGGTACCCGATGGCCTCGATCAACAATCGCTGCTATCCTAACACCTACGCGTACTCTGCTTTCCTCTGTCGAATTTCAAATTCAGTTCCACGCGCCCGACGGCGCGTGAAATAATTACGACGAGTTTACAGTGGGGCGCAGCCCAGAATCACATCCGCTTCGGATCGCCATTCGAGCTGGACGAGCGCATTTCACTGGCGATCGCGATCGTCGATGTCAGCCGCGAGAATATTTACCTGCGCTACGTGCGGCGACTCGAAATTAAAAATCGCGGCTTCGGGTGCGCTATTTTCGCGTTGGATTTTTAAACATCCTCGCCGGTTAAGCAGTCGATAAATTGCCCTTCTAAGCGGAGTAAGCGTGGAGACAGTGAAATTTTCGTACCCTTAACCGCACGTATTTAGCACGACGTGCGTCATCTTATCGAAGTAATGTAGTAACTTTGGTCAAAGTTGATCATCTAATGCTTACGCCATCGTTTTACAATTGATTGGTCGTCACAACTGGAATAAATACACTTTTCGTACAATTAATATAAGTAATTTATATTTATCCGTATTCTCGTAAACGTACGTAGATTGTAATACACTTGGTAGACGAACTGAAAGCGAACGTGTGGCACGTGCTTCTCAAACAATTAGGTTAAAAATATATCATACAACGATAAATAGTTCTTTTTTTTTCTTTCTTAAACTTTAAACGTATTGTCTTACATAAGAAGATCGATAAGTGGAACGAAAATACATATATGTCCATAAAAGTATACCCGTAATTAGCCAATTGTCACTTTTAGTTGTACTGAATAAAAAGATGCTCTGCAGACGCTCCCGACGACGCGTTTTAGAGTATACTATAATATCTTGGTTCTCTAAATTCATCTAACAGTATCATATATTTATATATATATATATAGGTATGTATGTTTCAAATTTGATTCGAAGGATTCGCAAGAATCGTCTGTTGAGCATTTTCTTACATCGAGATATAACATTTGGATTTTCTACTCAATTATCACAAGCTTTTAGGTGTGTATTTTTATATGATTGTATGCATGATTCTTTTTTGTATATATATAGTTATACATTGCTCTTCAGCCACGTCGATTCAGTTAAATATATTTAAATATATATGTATATCATATATCTATTTTAGGTAAGACCTATACAGATTTAAAATGAATGCTGGTTCCCTTTATACGCACACTTTAGATACCCGTAATCAAGAACTCATAGCCGCGAATATCCCTTACTTTTATTGGAAAAGAGCGTTGTGCCTGCTTCTGTCGTAAATGTGCGCGGTGCGAGTGTTTATCGTGCGTCTGTGTACGTGGCAAAGTGCACGTTCACGGCACTCAAAAAGTATATAGACGACGGACAATAGACTTTATAAAAAAATAATAGAATACACTCCTCGGCGCTTTTTATCTCCTTGCCGCTTTCCTCCTCTTTCGGTTAACCGAGCCGTATTTTATGCGAGAAACAGAAGCGCAAAATAGGGGGAACCGTTTCGCATACGTACACGCGGGGGTAAATACAAAATAATGCCTGTACGAGAGAGAGAAAATAAATATCGTGCGCTCGGCGTACGTAAGCGTGAATGAATCGACGAAAATTCGCAAAAATGCCTCGCTCCGAGCTTGAAATATCTTATTTGTTTTAAAGTGTCGCTAAATTTCATCTCGCGGAATAATGCGCCTTTCACGACCAATTATTCGCTCGCAGTCCTAATTCGCCAAAATCAACAGGTTTCTTTTGGGGTAATAAAATTTGTAAAGACTTATTAATCAATTTAGATAAATGTACGTTTTTTTGTCGACACTTTCAATCTGATGCTCAACGACAATGTTATTAGGTACTTTAAACAACCTTGGCAGTGGTAAGTATATTTTTACCACGCTATGCGATTTTGTAATGCATTATTCAACGAATCATGGAAAGAACTTAAGACGTAAAATGAAACGGAATAAATTAGCAGTTTTGGAGGAAACGTTTACTAAAGTATTTATCTTCACTTTCTCTTACAAATCTCGAAATTAACTTTCTCAATAAAAACTTTTCTAAGAAAATTGCACGCTTCAGTTTTCTTTCTGTGCGAAAACGGTACACGACACGAATTGCGTGCATTATGAGTAGCGACAAAACAATCGCACTTCTTCATTGCAAACAAGCTAAATCGAGCATTCCGATTACTTTTTCGAAAGTGCTCTTTCATCAACTTTTTCCAACCTCTCGTTGCGGCATTACTCGTACATTGTGAGAGATGTGATTGATGCTCGTAGCTGTGCGTTCCCGCACGCGCGCTCGAGGGTTAGACTAAAAAAAAAAAAAAAAACACGAGAGAAAAGAGGGGGTAGGCACGAGAGAAAGAATGGAGAGAAACAGTTAGAACCCTGGGAATTTTCGAGATCAATGTTCATGTTGGAAAAAGCTGCCCCCCGTTCGTTAGGTTTGTACGTGTCAAACTGTTCACTACACGAGCGGTATTTAAATTCGATGGGCTTTTGGAAATTTATCTAGGCTGACTGCCCGTCAAAACATTTTTTTTTTACAATTATAAACGTTCGATTGTTTGGTAGTTTATATCGTGAGATGGATTTTCGAAATTCCTTGTAAAAGTTTTACTTTTAATCTTTTCAATTCCTTTTGAAACGCGAGAGGATATCTCGTATCTGGATTATAATTAGAAACAAAAAGGTGTAATTGCGTGGAGAGCATTTTAAACAAGAAATTACAAAATTGCAGACGCACTGAATGAAGGTGAAACGCAGTCAATTAGAATCGTACGTTTAAAGCCTTAATTACAGGACAATTTCAATGAGTTTAAATATTAACTTGACAGTCCTATAGAAAGAGTAATTAATTACATTCGAAAGAGCATTCAAATTTCTGCCAGTTTCGTAGAAAACGAAACAAATCCAATTAAATTTTCGGCATATCGATTAATCAGTCAATTACAAAACATAAATACATTGTTCTCGAAATAAAAAACAAAAAAAAAAACATCCTCCCTCAGCAAATTCCACCTCAATAAAAGTTATTTCCTCGCTGAAAGGAACAATCATTATAAGAAATCAATAAAAAGCGAGGTAAATCGTCCTTTAAACTTTGACAGCGAGGGCACGCACCGCATAACCGTATTGCTTTACGACTCGATCGCGTCCATCTCCCTTTCGGCCGTGTACACGGCAATTCCTCAGCTTTTCGCTTCCCGCTATAAAAGCGTCCACGGGCTGCCACGGCAGTTTGCCTTGTTTTTAAGGGTCAATTAATTACCTCGAACGAGTGCTTTAACGAAGCAGTTTTTACCTTCGGCGTACCGGCAAAATATTCGATTAACCATCGGAACGTCAATCCCCCGAATTAACCCCAAAACTTGTCTGTCACTCCACGGGACCGACGCCGCCCGCAGGTGGTCGTTTCTCTACCCAGATATCATTAGAGAAGCGCGTTTAAAAGCCCGTCTTTACAGGATTAATCGTCGCCGAAATAGGCTCTAAAAGCCCGTGGGATCTTTCGGGCAAAAACTTAACGAGACGACGGTGCGCGCAAAGCTAAAGGGGAGGGAAAAAAAGGAAAGGAGGAATCTCTCCTCTCGGCGACGTCCGACACTTTTTCCCGCAAGGAACAGAGAGAGAGAGAGAGAGAGAGAGAGAGAGAGACGCGCAGTGGGAGAGAATCTCGAGATTGGTAATAGGCGTCTCTCTCTCTCGCGTTCTCTCGCGCGAGTCGAATTGAATTTGAAATTGGCGAGAACGGCGGGAGAGGGGGGGTAGGGCGCCTTTTCAAAAGAATTTCTCTTTCGCTTTTTAGATTGCGATCGAGCGGGTAAACGCGCGAGTATGTGCAGCCGCGTTCTCGCGCGTCAAGCCATTGGCCCGCTTTTATCGAGCCGTCGTCGCTGACGCGGCTGACTATTATGTCTGCATATAGTTCTCGATATACATATATATATACATATATATATATATATGTATATGTATCGAGTATGCACGCCTCGGTGAAATCTCTCGCTCTACCTCTCTTTCTCCGTGTTACTACGTGCGCGAGCCTCCTCTCCTCGGCAGGTTGAGAAAAATTTCATAGTTGAATTGACTATTTTCAGTCGCGAGAGAGAGGGAGAGAGAGAGTAAGAGACGCCCTGGTCTTCTGGGTCACGATAAATTTTACGCCGAGAGTCTTGGAGTTTTAGAGGCCGGCTGATAAAATGTCACCTTATACTGACTTAGTTGGGAATGGTTATGTTAATTTTGTGTCTACTTTTTTTTTTTTCGAGTCGGGCTTCGAATTCGCACGACGGAATTTTTGAATTTCAAAAATTCTTTTCAGATCGCGAACGCTCTCCTTACAATAATTTGCATTTAAATGGCGAATTTTCCAAAGGGTAAATAAAAATCAGCGCCGCCGCCTCGGTGAATTTTGGGTACAAATCCGCGGGAAAGTACACGCCACATTGTTTGATTAAACTTCGTGACCCGAATGTGTGACGTGCCCGTCTTGTAAAATGCCCCCGGCCCTCTCAGATGAATTTATCGATTGGCGATCTAAACTACATGCATTTGATTATGCCGAGCAAAGCCCCCTTACGATGCAATTCCCATATCCGTGGATTGCTCTCCTTTTACTTTATTCTAATTCGCGAAGAGTAACACGTAATTGTTCCGATAAATATAGCCGTCTCTGTTCCCGTCTGACCGTACGCAGTATTTTCTACTGATCGACTTTTCGCCTGTTTTTCTTTTCCGCGCTTTCTTTTTCATTCGATAAATCATTAGACTGAAAAAAATGCCCCCCCCCCCTCCGCCTTTCCAGTTTTCAGTGCTCGCGCAAAAACCCCTCAATCCGGCTAAAAGTTCTTCCTCCGCTTTTCCTCCGCCTTTTTCCGCGTCGCTGTTGCCGTGCTCTCCTTTTCCCCGGCGTGTATTTTACTGATTTTCTCCCCCGCCGCGAGACGGAAGAATCGCCTATAATTGCGATATTATTTTCGGAGGGAAAATATTATTAACCCGTATTTCCTTCCATTTTCGCCGACCCGACGTTGTATTACTTTTTTTTTATCACGGCAAACTGGCAATGTTTCGTTCCGTACATTTTTTGCCGCTGGACCTCTTTTGTTCGTAGCTTAACGGAAGAACCGTCGAATTAACCCTTCAGCCGTCCGCCCGTCTGCTGCCTAGTTTTCCAGGAAACCGGATGTCGTATTAGACCTTTTTTGCTGAATCGCTCCGGGAAATTAACTGTAAGTGACAGGAGGACGAAGACTGCTAGTTTCACGTTTCGGGCTGCCGTTGAGTGCCTCCATTGACTTTTAATTCGCGCACGTGAAATCTTCGTTGGATATATATTTTTATTTAATTAAAAGTTCTTCCGGATTTTCATTAAATTTTATTGCAGTTAATAAATATAGGACAAAAAGGCATGCTAAAGCGTCCCCTTTGTTGATTGTATTCAGCGAGACAAAAAAAGAGTGGTATTTAAACTGACGAGTCGCGTTAAAAGTACAATAGCATTGTGAAAATTATAACCATGAACTTTTGTTCTCGAACATACGGCCGCTTTGGAATGAATTTCGTGCTTCATATACGTTTTTTTATTTCAAAATTAAAATAAAAATTTTAAACTTTCCAACAAAGTTTACGTAGAGAAAAATTTATAGTTTACTACAGATACATCAAGGGAAAAAGTCTAGAGAGTAATTAAGAGAAATTTTCGAAAATTACATCAGGTATATTCAAACGTCTGCTTAACTTTTAACAACTGTTTTCGCATTAGGAAACTGCATTACAAACGCAAAGTAATGATGCATAATAAAATTAAGTTGAAGAATTTTAGCGCAGTAAAAATTGTTCTTTCCGCGAGGAGGAAATACAACCTTTGTAAAATTACTGTTAATAAAAACATGTACCTAACGTTAAAGCGGGAAAGCTCTGAAATTTCCGTAAAATATTACGCGATTCTCTGTAAAAGAATACGAGAATGAAGTTTTAAAAGGTATTTTAAAAATTAGAATTTGTATTATTCTTATTCCGAGCTCGGCGAAACAGAATAAAGTATTCTATAAGTTAAACTTTCTTTTCTTTGAGCAAGAATTCGAATAGCAGTTCGGCGCCAAACTTTTTCCTCCCTTTCTTCAAAAGTCCGAAGACCCTCCCCGTTTTTTGCATTGCTAAATTCTTGAAAAATTCTCCGCTCCTTCCGCCCGAACATTATTAAACAAAGAAGCTCGCATTCGGAACAGTCGCGCGCCACATTCGTTACAAAAAAAAAAAAAAAAAATACAAAGCCGCCGCGCGGCGGAGGAGGCGGCCGCCGCGGGTAGCTGTCCCGGGCACCTAAATCACGAGCTGCATTTTTCAGTGAATTACAAGTGTGTCCCCCGGCCGCAAGAATTTCAAAATCACACACCCACACGCGCGCGCAGCCGTATTCGCCGAGGCTCGCCGGTACGCGCCGAATTACAATGAATTATGACTGCACGCGCGCCTAGCAAATGAGCTCGCAAATTGCATTTGCATTTCAGAGGACCATTCCAGCTGCGCTCCCTCTCTATGCTCGATATTATAGCCATAATATTCGTGTTCATGTGTGTGTGTGGGGGGGGGGGGGAAGGTTATACCTTCGGATGTGAATGAAAGCCTCTCCCCCTCCCTTCGCCGGGATTCCGAGTAAACTCTCGGATCTCCTTAATCAGCTTAATTCCAAATGCCGGGGAATCATTAGCGGCGCAAAAATGAGGGGTTTACACGAACCGATGATCGTTATCTTTAATTATACACGCTCCGCGAGCTTCGCCCGAAATAATTTGTCTTCGAGTAACTTTGCTTCTAACGGTTCTCCCCGTCGAGATGGCTTACCCTCGCAGGAGTACGCTCGGCGCTCGAAATTTTCGGACGTTTTTATTTGACTTTCATTCCCCGGCGAGAGCGACGGAAATCCAGAATTAGAGCCGCCCTAAAGCTCGGGCTCGAGCAAAGTTTCGAGGGACGACGCTGCGAGGGACAAAAATTGAGTTATACTTATTCAAATGCCACCTCTTCCCCCTTTGTACTGCACGGAGAGAGCCCTCAATATGTCTCAGACAATTGAAATCCAGCGTGAATATTCATGAGGGGGTCGCTGGTGCAGCAAATTTATTGGGGCTTGACTATTATATGACGTTTGCGGACTTTTCAAGATTCATCATAAGCTCCCGGGGTATATATATCTTCGGGTTAAAACGCCGCGCGCGAGTCTTTCACTGAAAATGAATTATTCACTCCCTCTCCTCTCCCTTTGCCACTCTTGCTTGAATTTCTTTAAGTTTAAATTGCTGTTTTAAAATGATGACGATATATTGGAAAGGCAAAAGTACAACTGGGAGCGAATAATTTAATTCAACCTTAAAATACGTACGAAATTGGCAAATCTAGGTGGTTTTGTTAATATATTATGTTTGATTACAGGTACTTTCCAAGTTTATCTTTGAATTTCGTCCGCAACTTTATTTAATATATATTTTCATCTTTAAACTTCAAAATACATAATCCCTTTTACGCGCGTAGCTTTGATTTTCCGTTTCTAACGAGAGCGATAAGCACGAAAAAAAACATACCTTTTCCCTCTCGAGAGAGGAAAAGGTCTATCTATAGCATAAGCGGATAAAAAATACGGAGAATTGAATAAAAATGCAAATGAATAGGTGGCGGCTTTTTTGCCACGAGAGCATCGAATTTATACGTCGAATCTAATTTAAAAAAAAAAAGCGGCTCGTTGTTTAAAAATTACACTTTCGAGGGAAAGAAGAATCCCGTGCACAATTTTTAATTAGGTCTCCGCGAGCATAATTCAGCTCGAGGAGATATTACAAGTTCGCGAATGGAAGCCTCCGGCGAATTCTGCCGAACGAGTGCCAGATTGATTCGGCATGGTTTCCCCCGCTGAATAATCGCGGCAAAGAATAACGGCCCGCTCGAAACTTGCCCAACGCAATCGCGGAAGTTGCGCCGCGCGGCAGTCGAGTCGCGGAAAAAAGCAGCTCAACCTGGTTTAAATGAGAAATTAGCTTGGCCGCCCCCGCCAGGCAGGCACGGTCAATAAACTTGAGGCAAATTAAATTTTCAGAGTCAACAAACGCTACCGGTGCAGCTCCGTCTGCTTTACAAGTTAAATTTTACAAGAAGCTCTGGGTCCCTCTCTCTCTCTCTCTCTCTCTCTCTCTAAAATATTCAATTACAAAAGTTTCGCACAGCACGGCGGAGCAAAAATTCCAGGCGCGCGCCCCGGTGCCATGTTAAATTCAAGTGATTCGCGTCCGGATTCACGCTTACTTCTCCCCCGACTGTCGTGCCTGTCACGCCGCGGCATCCCTTTCGACCGGCCTTAATCAGCGCACGTGAGGCTTTTTCAAATTAATGCGCCGCGCCCTTCGCTCCTTCTCCTCCCGGCCACCAAGTCGGGCTAAACACGCGTCGTGCGTGAGAAGAAACAGACGCACGCCCGAGGACGCGCATTGATTTTCGAGCTCGGCTCGCGTTAGACGCGACCCGTTGTCCTCGACATCAGACCTTATTATAATAAAAACGAGCGCGCGCCGCCTAGGATTCTCTCGAGCGTTCCGCCTCCCTCGCGCCGATTCGAGAGATATTCTGATTATTGAATTGGCTGGCTCTCCCCGCCCTCCCCATTGAAATTCGATTCTTTACCTCGTTTTCCCAGCCCTGGGATATCAGAATAGATAACGAGGCTTCGCTCGAGAATAAAAGGAAATCGCGTGAATTGTTAAAGTTCCATTGATTCGGGGATAATGTTATAGTTTATTAAGCGCTGCAGCCGAAAGCTGGAATTGAATACGAGGCCTTGGTAAAAAATTTAACGCCGAGAATAAATATCGCATAAATTTGAATTCGAGCTTTTTAATTCGCGGAAATTTCCCGGATAATTTATCGAATATTTTTCAGACGGCTGCGGAATGTTTTTAAATCACGACTTTTCCGGGATTCTCAACATTTTTAAATGAATTCTTTTTCACTTTTCGACGTAAATCAATAGCTTTGTTGCTGCACCATAAGCACATGTAAGCATTTAATAACTTTTTCCGAATAAAAAGCTTGAATTCCCGATAAAGCAATCGACTAAGTGGTCGGTTTTATTAGTCTCGGCCAATAAAATACTGTTCTGCTCTGCAAATACCCCAAATTTCACTCTGCGCCCGGAAAATAAAAATAAAGCTAAAAATAACCGTTAAAATCGGCGCAGCGGCGACCCTCCAACAATCAAATAAAGCTCGAGAAGTGAAAAATTTGTAATGCGCGAAGTGGCCTTCTCTCCCTCCGGCAAAAAAAAAACAGAAGAAGAAACGAAAAGGAAGGGAAAAAAGGGAGGGAAAAGGGCAGCCGACAAGCGAGAGTGAGAAAAGCAGTAAAAGCGAGCCGTAAAAAGCTTCGAGCCCCGGTCGACTCTCGTGCTTTTCGAGAAATACTCCTACGCGCGTCGTGAGACAAAGGCACGCGCTCACGCAGATAGAATTCCCTTCCTCTCTCTCTCTCTCCCGCTCGGGATTCTCAGGAAGCATACTCCCACACGAGTCCCGAGCGGGTGCGCAAGGTGGGAGGACTGGCTGCCTACCGCGCGAATCAAAATCCAGCCCTAACTATTATTACCGCTACGTGAGAGCTCGCTCGCTCAGGAATTATTCAGCGAGCGGGCCGGAAATCCCGAGCTGCCATCGCTGACGATGGAAAAAAAAGTGACCCCGACGAGGTCGGGGAGGGCGAGCCGGCCGCTCGCTTACCCCGAAACCCCGAAGCCGGTCGATCGAAGGAGGATAAATCATTCGGGGAAAATTTAACGATCGACGCCCGGCGAACAAGTGTATCGCCGCTCTCGGCTTTCGGCCTTTGCAGCCGAGCCGAGACGCGATGGCGGCCGCGGCGTATTGCTGATTCTCGACGGTCGATAAGTTTGACAAAATTGACGTCGGGCCGAACAGAGTGTAAAATAAATAATGGCCCGAGTTATTTTTATCTTACTTCCGATTATTGCAATTTATCGGTATCCTCGAGGCTTTAGAGGTCCCTGTTATAAACCTGTTCGCCGGAACGTTTCGACTTATTGATTTTATTAGCTCGGCGGCTTCCTTTTCGGAATTTTCCGATTTCGCGGATTGAATTATTTATTAAATATATCGCATAGTTATTATTATTGTTATTTCGAGCTCATTCGTTAAAATAACTTGTTAGCGACCTGAATCGTTCGAGTAATTATACGAAAACTTGTACTAAAGACTTATTATGACGTCGGAAAGAAAATGGTTCATTAATTCTCAGAGTTTCATTAGATTCAACTGCGCAACAGTAATTACATAAACGCAGGAATGTTGAATGAAAAATAAACAAATATTATCTGAATTTTTAAATTAAATTTCTCGTTCAAGACTGATATTTAATTATCTGATGATTAATCGAGCGTCGGGAAAAAATACATAAAATAAACGAAATTATCAGCGAAATCCAATAATGAAAGAACTCCGCCGTAAATTCGATTGTTGGAATGTTGGGAGATAAAAATGCTTCATACGTTCTCTGGCGCGGCATTTATTTGCACTTAAATAATAATTGAATAAATGTTTAATCGACGTGAAACAAAGAGCACCAACGCAAGAAAAAGCGTTATCCGATTTAAAATTTATTGTTTAGTTAAACCAGATACTGCCGATTTTATAGATCTTTATTGAACGTTCAGCTTTATTTCTTAAAGTATTCCGACGATTAATGTCCCAATATATTAATGTATCGAATTTCAGAGAAACATAAATCCAAACTGTTTCTATCCGTTTTAACTCGTTTGTTACATTTGAAAATTTGTTTCAGAAATTTAAAGCACCTTAAATCATCACTTGAAATCAAAGCGAAACAATTCGAAAATGCCGATCATTCGCGATAAAGGATTCTCGCGAAATTGCAAGTTCGCATTAAAAAGTAAAGCCTTAAAAGACTCGGCCGAAGACAGTTCCGTCTGTAGATATATTTCAAGCTGTAAAACTAGCCGTTAAAACAAAGGAAAAGCGATATCTCGTATATAATTAGGTTCTGCCGGAAGAACGGCACTCTCTCGTTCCCTCGGCGCTCGGGAGAGAAGCCACGTGCCGGTAACGGGTAACGTAATACTTAGGCGAGCGCGCCGTACATTCGCGCGTTTCCGCGCGAGGAGAAAAGCAGTCGATAGCCCGAGCCGCGCGACGATATAATCAGCGATTAATTGAATTATTCAGATTCGTTCGTTTACTCGTGCGGCGGCCTGCCGCGGGGCGTCAATTAAAGTCCGCCTCCGGCCGCCGAGAAGAGTCCGCGCGCAGCTGACGCACACGGACGTGCGTCCAACCCTCGGCAAATAACTAGCCAGCGTCGGCGCAGAGGCGGACTCTGATTAAAATACTCTTTTGCAGCCTCCTCGGCGTCTAAGCGAGTGCAATCTGGGTGCGCGCGTCCCTGGGGGGGGGGGGAGGGGGGTGGTTGTCAAATATCGCGGCGAGTCTTTATTAGAGGCTGGAAGGTCTTACTTTGGCTCGTCGGATTATTGTTCTCTCGCGCTAAGAGCGAGTCCTTTTAGATAATCGGGGTGAATTTAATCGGAATCGACGCGATGCTTTCGTTAAATGCGGATTTTGACTGAATACATTGACCGACGAAGCGGCTAACCCACTGCAAAGGCTATATTCAGTCGACGCTAAAAGAAGAAGAAAAAAAGAAATTGAGTGGTATCCGAAAAAAAACCTGAAAAGCTTTGATTTTCACTCGGGGAAGTGTTACTTTGAGAGACTTCCGTTTCATTAGCCCTCGAGCCTTTTTCTCATTGTCACCGCGAAGATAAGGGTGATTCACTTTTACTTTACGAGCGTAATAAAGTTAAAAGCGTCCACTCGAGGAGAGCGAGGTGTGCTCCTCCCCGGCGAGAGCAGTCGTCCGGCGCATTTTGACAGCTTCGAGAATGAAAAATCACCCGGCCCTGGCGCGACGTTTCGGGCGGCTCGTAAAAAAAATGAAAGTTCTTATTTCCTCCGCCCGTTTTAATTTCCCCGAGATCCAACTTCGCGCGCTCCGCAGATTCCCGCAGCTAAGAATTCTCATTAGCGTATATCTTTAGAGGCCGGGGAGATTATATTAATGAGGAAGGAGGCGAAAATATTTTCATTCAGAGGTGTAATGCGATTTCCTTGATTTAGCTCTCCCGCGGAGAAATTGTTCCGACGGTCGGTAAGTCATTTCGAAGCACATTAAAAGCTTATTTACGTCGCCGTCGTTTTTTTTTTACGCGAAAATTAATTTATCAAACGGGAAGATTCGTGAATTGTCGACGAGCCGCATTACCATAAAATATGATGTATCCGTTGATGCTATTTATGTTAATGCCTCGTTATGCATACATTTCGCATTGCAATTTATTGTGCTACCACAAACCCACACACCCACACACACCTCGTCATCGACTGCATAGTTCACTTTCTTATGCACGCGGGGTTAATTATTATACTCGAGAGGTAAAACCATGAATCATCTTCCCTGCTTTCTAATTATTTCAAGCCTGTCTTAAAATAAAATTTGCTAAGCGTCTCAGTCAATTTAAAACGTCGTTCGCCAGGCAGGATTAATGTTTGTTAAACTAATCTATTCGTCCAATTACTGTCTGGATGATTACTAATTACACGGTTATCTTGGCTCGATACTTGATTAATACTGTAAATTAATAGCTCGGCTCCGATCAATCGTGCATTTTACCCCAGTCCAACAACCCGCGTCGCAGGCCCACTTTTCCTGCTTTTAATTCGGAAAATTAATCCCCGCGGGAGGAGATTTTTTCGCCGACAGGCCTCCTAATGAAAGTTTAAAAAAAACTTAGCGAAAAAGCCCAAGCCAGCTGAAAAGCAGAGCGGAAAATTCCCCGAGCAAAAATGCGCAAAGCGAGGAAATCCTCGCGTTTCGTGCTCCGAACCGTTTTCAACGTACATCTCCACGGGCAATATAGGTCGTCGATATCGCGCCGCGAAAGAACTGCCTTCTCTCGTTTCTCCCCCCGCCTCCTCTGTTCCTCTCCTCCCCCTCCGCCGATGCCATCGTTCTTTTAATTCAGCCGAGCGCAAAAAAAAAAGAAAGGGTAGTCTGCACTAAGTAAATATCGCCCTCTCTCGAGCCCAAGTCACCGCGATGGCATTGATAAAGGGAAAAACAAGATCAATAAGAAGGGAAAGGATAATGAGAACGAAACTAAAATTCATGGTAAAACACGAAATCAAAAGATAGAGGTGAAAATAAAAATGAGAGTGAGAGTGAATCCGCTAGCGAAACAGGTAGAGCCAGTTTAGTTCTCTACTGGCCGGCTCGAGTTCTCGCAATTTCGTGAAAACGAGTCGTTCTCTCTCTTTCTCTCTCTCTCTCTCTCTCGAGCTTTCGCCGCGAGAAGCCGCAGGAAATTTCGTAATAACTCGGTTTTAACGAAGGAAGACGAAGCGAACAACGAGAGCGACTAGCGTGGAAGCGCGCCCCGAGATTATGGGAGGAACGATTTCCGAGGCGCGCCCGGGAGAATCCCCGAACTCTAATTTCGAGCTCGTCTCCTGCATGTAATAATGCCCCTTTCCTTTATCTCCATCCCTCGGCGAGCGGGCCTCCCGGCATAATGCCTAATAAATGTGTTCTTCTCCGCGCGGCGCTTCGGGGCGCGCCGAAGCGCCGCGCGAATTCGCCGTTTTAATATGCCACGAGTGCAGCCCCGCGAGCCGAGGGTATAACGCTTTCATGCCAGTTCTGCTCTGCGTTTCGGGAGGAAATCGGCCTCGAAGTGTTTTTAAATACACTTTGGAGAATCGTTACTGCCCGCCGTTTAGTTGGGGATGAAATATTTATAAAACGGCTGAAAGCGGCAGAACACCGGGGATAAAGAGGAAATGCACGAAGAGTTCAGCGACGACGAAATATGGAAATTCGCATTGCGAAAGGTGTGTTTTTTTGAAAAATTCATTGTGAATTACCATATTTTATATGGGCATAAAACATACTGAAACGCGGAAGTCCGCCTCGTACGATAAATTTCGCGAAAATAGGAGAACAATAAAAAGGTCGTATAAAGTACGCCGATATATAAAATACTTTGAAAATATTAGAAGGGAATTTTCACGGTTAATAAATAACGCAAATACATCCAGAAATAAATCGCCGAGCTCGCGTATGCCTTCCGCAAAGTCCATCGAATTCCATTAATCCGAGGCGACGACCCCCCTCGCAAAACTTTGCAAGCCCATTGTAATGGTCAATTTCTGCTTTGGCGCAGTAAAAAAATCTTTACCGTTTCTCTCGGCGCGAGCGCGCAGAGCGTCGAGCTTCGTCGGAGCCGTTATTGGAAACGCGGCTCGCATCAGGTCCGAGTCGCGCGCTCAATAATGTACTTTGACACTTTATATTGTGTCCTAGATTAAAAACTCACCGCGCAAGAGGCGATTAAACCTTCTTTTTCTCTCTCAAACTCCTCGAGCTCTCTCGTTCTCGCTTCTCCGCGTTAAATTTTTCCTCCCCCGCGTTCCGTGCTTGGCGGTCTATTCAAGTCGTTTGCGCCGAGGTTCCCGGGAGAAAAGTTTGATCGGTAAGAAGCACGCCGTTGGATCACAAATTTTCTTTCCCCCTTTTTTACTCCTTTGGCCGGGGATAGGGAGAAAGAGAGGGAGAGTCTTTCTTTCAGTTACCGGTGGAGTTCATCAGCTCTCCGTTGACTAGCCGCCGACGTCGGGTAATCGAAAAACTTTTTCCGCGCGTGTGTGCTCGGATTTACTTGTTTGGTTTCGACTTTTCTTTCTGAGCGAAGAGCACGTTCTTGAGTATTCACTCGCTCGAATTGCTTTCTCCCGAGCGCGCGAGGGTTCATTATTTCTCGAGCGCGGCGGAGCGCGTTAAATGGATCGGCGATGAATTCTCAAAATTTTGTACCTTCTCCTAAAAAAGAAAAGAAAGAAAAATAATATTAATTATCCGCCCGCCCCTCTGCTCTCCCGACAGAGGAACTGGCAGTAAAAGAAGCAAGATGAACCTTTATACATCTTTTCCCAATCCCGGCCGCGATAAAAAATAATTGTTGCCGCTTGGTCGTAATCAAAGTTCGGTGTGTGCACGACTCGCGCTCCGTGTGCAACTCTCGTACACACAGAGAGAGAGGAGAAAAAAAGGGGGCGTTTAAAGGAGAAACCGCGCGGCAGCGGTAAAAAATGTCGCCGTCGCGCGCTGCTAATCTCCCGCGTGAAAAGAAGCGCGCGTCGAAGAAGGGACTGACGGAGAAGAGAGAGAGAGAGAGAGAGAGAAAAAGCTGCAAAAGTCGCGTAACGTCGCCCGCACAAAATAGAATCCACTCTAATTAGGGTAGAGGCAAGAAGAGAGAAGTGCACGCACGAGGTTGCGAGTAGCTTCTCGGCAGCCTTGGAGCTTTTCTATATGCATGCGCGAGGAGTGTGTGCACGAGATGAAAAAAATATCTTAATGTCTGCTTGGACGCTTCTTCTTTTTTTAGCCTTGGCAAATTTGTTTCGCAGCTGCGCGGAATTGAATGTAATTCTTCTGTTTAAAATTGTCCTCGCGCCCTTGGGAGCGAGAATTCGCCGCTCCGCGAAGGAAAATTTACTCTACAGCCGGGGAATCTAAAGAATTCAAATAGCGAAAGCGAAAATTCTTTCATTCTACTTGACTTCTATTAGCCGTCGCTTGAAAATAGATACTTTTTTTTTTTGCTTTCTCTGCTGGATATATTCAGAAGGTTTATAAGACTTTATTAAAAATGTAATAACGGAAATCTGTTTATTAAAGCCTACTTTTTCGAGAGTCCAATATCCTCGGACTTAAAAACATGTATCTCGCGTAAAAAATGTTACACTCTGTCGGACGTATGTAAAAGCTTGAAAATTTCCAAACCAAAAGACGACTGAAACTAACGAGAACCACTACCACGTCCGCCGTCGTCTGCGGGCGAGTGCATGAATTTTGAGATTATTTCGCGAGCCATCGTTCGTCGAGTCTCGCCGAACCGACAAAGTTACATGCATTCATCCGAGCAAAACAATTTACATTCAGGAAAAGGTCGGGGAACGTCAAAGGCCACTCTCTCCTCTCGGAATGACATTTTTCAAGCCGGCCTTTGTCGAAGAACTTTTACTTCAACGGACGCGGCGATTTTCGAAAAGCGTCTCTCTCTCTCTCTCTCTCTCTCTCTCTCGGCCAATTAGCGCGGGTATTAAAACTGCGCCACGGAAACTGCGATGGAATTCCGAAGTAATCCGAAAGCAAGCTCGGGCGCTCGAGAGCCCGACGTTGTAATATCGCGGAGCCGGCCGCGCTCGAAGTAGCCGCTGCGCGCGCGCGTCGGACGAGAAAAGGGGGAGAGACGTCCAGCCTCCTCGGTCTGACGCGGCGCGTGCGTCGGCCTGCGCGCTTCCTCGGCGCGAGCAATTAGACGATGGGAAAAAGGACGAAGGAAAGAAAAGAAAAAGCAAAGAAGCCGGCCGCGGAGAGGAGAGCGCGCGAGTCATGAAATATTTGGTCGGCGGCGGCGGCGGCGGCGGCGGCCGCGGCCGCGAAGCCCATTATGGGCTCTGGCGCCGAGCTTTGCAAAATGAACGAGAAGCGCTTGTGCCGCCTGCTTTCGGAAAAAGTGCACCGCCGCTATTGTTCTCCTAAAGCTCGTGCTCGTGACGTCGGGCCCCGATAATTGGAGCGACGCCGAGACCGTAATTTTCCACTTTTCTTTCTTCCCTCTCTCTCTCTCTCTCTCACTGACGCTCTTTCTCTCTCTCTCTTCCTAATTCTCGCAGCTTCTGTCTCTCTCTTTATCTCTCTCTCTCTCTCTGCCTTGCGGAGCTCGTTTTCTTTGAGTGACGCCGCCGCATCGTCTTGCGAGACGTCTGAAGAAGTCAGTCCCGCCATCAAGGAGCGAGAGATTCTTCCGCCAAAGGGTCGCCCCTCCCTGTCTTTCTTCTACTCTTTGTCCGCCACCTGCCTCTCCTTCTCACTTTGTGACCCGCTGTTTTAATCTCTCGTTTTGTTTCGCTCCGCCGAGAAAACGGCCTCTTTGTGACTCGGCGCCGCTGCGATATTCCGAGAATGCTTCCTGGCCTCTCGGCTCGGCTGTTGTACTCCGACTCTTTCCTCAGCTCTTCGCGTATACTTAACAAGACTCTACTTTATGGAATAAAATTATCGTAAATTGTGTGCCCGGATGTCAATTCCGAACGCTGCTGAATGTCGGCATCGTATAAAGATAATATAAATTAGATTTTTATTCATGAAAGAATATATATATATATATATATATCGCCAATTATAGGCAAGATATATACATATATATATAAGGCAATAAAAATTTTGCTTGAAACGTAAAAGCCTTGTCAGAAATTCATGCATTGAATAAAGGAAATACAATAAATTTTTCAGTACTTTCATTATTTTAGTATTTTTAAAGTTAAACGCTGCTGTTATTTTTTGCAGAACGTGAAATGACCGTTCAAAAGAAAAATATAATCAAAGGCTTTTATCCAAGTTCCTTATAGAAAAGGGCCATTATACGGGGCGCGTTCTTTGAGCGCACGAAGAATTTCCTCGAACGGGGAAAACGCGCGTTCTTTGACCGCACCGCGTTCCGTATTTATTTTCAGTGGGGTGCAAAGCCCGAGGAGGATTTCAAAAAGCCCCGGCACAAGTTACCCCTTTAATTTTGTTCAAGTCCAGTTGAGCTTGCGAAGCCCCTTCGTTGAATAATAATTTTATAAATTTTCAAGCCCGAAAGTACTCCTCGACGCGGTCGAGGTGCACTTCGTGCCGAAAATCAAAGCTATTCGTTTCTCTCGATTTTTCTTCTACACACATATATATATATTATTTTTTTTCATATATAAAGCGTCAATCAAAAGGCGCGTGTTATCGTCTCCGTCGTCCCGGAGAAAGTTTCTCTTTATCGCGCTCCTCTTTCACCCCCCCCCCCAAGCTTTTTTCTCTCTCTTTCTCGCGTATCACAAAGCTTGCAGATAAAAAAGGTTCGTGCTAGAAAAGGAGCTTTTATATATCGAAGCGTACAAAAGGTCTGCATATGTTTAAAAATTTCTCGGGCGTCGGCAAAAATCGCTATATCGCAGTTTGGCTTTGTGTACTTGCGCGTGCGGCTACGTTGTATTATACTCTAGACTGCCCACTGCTTTACGGGGGGAGGGGGGAATTAAGCTAAAAGAAAGGGGGGGGGTTTACTTTGCGTTTGGCATGTATCGATCGGCTGAAATAATTACGCGACCGTAAGGGATAATGATTAAATACGATCATCGAGTCTACTTTTTTCCTCTACGCGCAAGACCAACAATTAAGTTGCAGTAGATTCAGTCTACGCAGTTGGAAATTACTTCCCGCTTAATCGTAATATTCTTTTTTTTTGCATTTTTTTTTTTTTGCTAATTTAACAGTTAATTAACAATCTATCGTATTTCAACAGTTTTGAACTGCTTGATTTTCGTCGGTGTTTCTTTAGATAAAGCAACGCTCGTTTTTCTTTTTACCACAACATTTTTTCGAAACAAGAAACAATCGTAAAAACCGATCTACCTTCGCAGCTGGTCTATATAAATTACACCTAATTCAGAAAAAACAATGACTATATAACGGATCTCTTTAGGTCGTTCAGAAGAATATTTCTACTTACATCCTACGTGTATATATATATAATCTCTCACAAATTCACAGAGCATCTTTTACGAGTATTTAATAATCGATAAATTTATCATAGAGTTTACACTTTTTCCTGGTCAATGTGTTCGAACAATACTAGTCAGTTAGTAGCGGAATGTTCTAAATTCAGTGCGAAGCTCGAAGCTTCTTTGCCTCGCCGGCAAGAGCGATCGTTAACCCTATTCTAACCGAGTTTACCTCCTAACGGTGCCTGCAATTCCTCGAGAAAAAAGTTAATTCCTCCCCCATCTCGAGGTGATGGGGGACGGCGAGGTTAGCAATTCCTCGGCGACAAGAATAAAAAAAAGAAAAGACGAGAACGAGGCGGACAGACGCTTGAATTACGACCCGTTAAGGTCGCCGCGCGCGTGCGCTCCCGCTAAAACTTTTCTCCCCCGCGGTCCCTGTCGATCGCGGTAAATTATTTCCGGCGCGACTTAGCAAGAGAGCTGCCTCACCCGCGCGGAGAGAGAATCCGATAAACGGCCTCCTCGCCGGAAATCCCCGTGAAATCACTCGGCCGTCCGAAAAGAAACAGAGAGAGAGAGAGAGAGGGAGGAGGAGCACGCAGCTTCGGAAACTCGGCGGCGCATAACAAGTGGCACGCGGCGCCGCGGCTGCAAAATTCAATGTATCCGCGTGCGCGCGAGTTTCCTCCGTCGTCGCCGTCGTCGTCTTCGATCGATATTGCTTCTTCGCGCTCTCGTGTACCGATAAATAAGACGCGCGCTCTCTCCCTCTCTCTCTCCCCTCCGTCGCGTCTCTCTCTCTCTCTCTCTCTCCCCGGAGTGAGGCCGAAGTTGGCCACCGGCGCCGCTGCAACAGGCGCGGATGATCCGCCGAGGCATTTTTCATCTTTTTTCCTCGCTCGAGCGTCTCTCCTCTCTGTCCCTCCGCCGTGCCGCTTTTTTCCCTCCCTGCTTGCTTCTCTCTCCCTCTTTTTTCCTTCTCTTTTTGTTACACGCGAGAGAGAGCAGCTACGCCCCACTTTTGCGGGCGTCTCTCATCGTGTGAGCCGTAAGTAAGCGTATATATACATTACACGTACACTCCGCTTGCGCCGCTTGAATCCCCGGTCCGTGTGCCCTTTGGCTCTTTCTTCTCGGCGAGGCTTCCTGCGACTGTTGCTCTCGACTGTTCCGCGATGCCGCGACGAGTCGGCCCGCGCGGCCGTAAAACCGAACAAAAAGAGCCGCACACCGGCGACGTAAATTACGGCCGGGCGAACTAAAAGCAAGAGCCGGCCCTTTCAATCCACTCTCGCGACGATCGATCCCTAATGCAGGACCTTCGAAAAAGAGCAAACAAGAGAGAAGGTAGTCGATCCAAGGAAGACGATATACATATGTGTGTGTATTTATACGCGTAATGATCGGCGCTCGTTCGGCCCCCTTACATTTGGCGCTCTATTCGCGCACGAAGACGAACTCGTTGTAGTGATTCCAGCGGTTCTCCTCGAGGTCGACGCCCGGCTTCAGCTCGGAGTTGCTGCCGGCGGTGCCGGAGCCGCAGCTCGTCGCCAACTTGAAGCCCTGCTCCTGCAGCATGTCGAAGGCCTGCTCGATGAAGCTGTGCTTCAGGAAGAAGCGCGACGTGTAGCGGTCCGAGAGCCCGTGGTCCGGGTCGCGGCTGTCGTTGAGCGTCTCGCCGAAGACGGTCCGGCAGAGGGCCACCCGGCCGCAGACGAGGATGCGGGAGAGCTTGCGGAACTTGACGTCGGCGAGGCCCTCGCGGCCGAACGCGAAGCTGCCGCGGTAGCCGACTGTGATGTAGCCCCGCCTCTGCGTCTGGGGACAGAGAGAATCGCATCGGGGATGCTTACTGGTGGGCTTTGGGCGTGAACGATGTATTGCGCGGGATTTCAGTGGGATCGAAGGGGGGTTGCTTTGAAAAAAATTTTTAAAAGGCTTTGAAGGGGTTGAATTACTTCGGTGAGATTCGTCGTGTAATTACGAGATTAAAATATCTGATTTATTAAGGCCGGAGAATAATTCGAAAGATTTGAGGTAAAAGTAAAGTGATATTAAATTCTATTAAATTCAATAAAATGAGAAATTATTGTCCTTCCTCTACTCTTAAACGATATTAAACGACATTACTTTTTATTTTCGTTGAAAATTAGAAGTCAGGACATTATTTTAAAAGTAATCTTTTTTCGTTTAAAACTTGTTGAAGCGTGTCTTTTAAAGAAGTTTTACCTCATCAAGTTCGAGAAACTAGTTTCAAAGACTTAAATTTAAAGTAACAGAAGTTGCGCGTTTATACACGTGTGTGAATAAGTTGCATACCGAGTACATCAAGCCGCACGTTCTTGACATTTAACTACATTTCCTTGTTTATTATGTAAAGCAAAAATCAAGGACATGAAAAAAAAATCAGCTACAATATTAACAAAAGAAGGACGAATATAACGTTTAAATTTATTTTTAAATAAAGCGTGATTTTAACGGGACGATCAATCTTTTCGAGCGTCTTTGATCAAAGTTGAAATTTTGAATTCTTCTGTTTACTCGAAAAAAGATCGATCTGTTCATTTACTTCGCCGTTCGTACTGGCTTCATTTT
The DNA here is from genome assembly GCA_035582935.1 of Ormyrus thymus. Taxonomy (NCBI): domain Eukaryota; kingdom Metazoa; phylum Arthropoda; class Insecta; order Hymenoptera; family Ormyridae; genus Ormyrus; species Ormyrus thymus. Next base: position 4,206 of record JAWWEM010004660.1, on the reverse strand, counting down.
CATTTTTCAATGTTCACTTTTCTAAATTATTCGGTTTTTTCTTCTTCTTCAAAATCACTTGGACATAACTAAAAATTTCAATTTCTTTGTAAAATATAGCTAACCTAAATCCAGGCTATTTCTTTATTAGTCTTTTCTAAAGTAAAATAATAAATTTCATTCACCGCTACAGCCGTCAAATAAATGCTGCAAAAACTAGAAGAGAATTTATTTAAAAACGTTATCTGCTACACTTTAATGGAAGAAAGAGGAAGTTACTTAATAAAATTAGCCAACTCCTGCGCAGTCTATTTGCAAAAGGTCCCGAAGGATCGTTACGGTGTGTTATCTCAGTGTAAATCAACTTTATTTCCAACTTACTTTGCATATTAAGATTATTTCAAGTTAACGCGGGCACAAAAGTGCCGTATTGAGATGTGCATAAAAGCCGAAGCGCACTCGGAAAGCATAATGATTCAAATCATAACAAGTGGGATATCCCCCTCAGAGTTTACCTTTCGACCAGATATTGTTTTAAGCAACCGTTTTCAAAGGTCATAATTTTAGTTTACGAACTCGTTTATTTTAACAGGCTCGTAAAATATATTTTACGATTAAAGTTCAATGTGGCGTAAGTAATAAAATTTTCGTATAAAAGAATTGTATTAAAAATTTAATAATTACATCGAGGAAAAAATTTCATTTATCGGGCTTGACCCTCTATTAAAGTGATTTATTACTGATCTTTTTTCTCGGTAGTTGAGACGCCGCGCACACTTTTTTTTCTCGAAAACGCGGCGGCACTTAATTTATAGCCGTAATATAAGAGTGTAATAAGCGTCAAAATGTTGTTCCAGATTTCAGAATTTCGTTAAACATTTAAAGCACCATTTTTTAAAGTAAACTAAAACCCGCCATCATTGAATATTTCATCGCAGCGCAACCTCAACGTTCCACCGCGAACGAGCTGCTTTAAAATGAAAAAAGCCCACGAAAATAAAAATTCAAATCAGCCGGAGCTCGGCAATCTGAAATCATCAATCTCAAAAAACCATCGCCCCGATCGCGCAGCCACTTCCCAGCGCGACGATATCAGCGAAAGCCCCGACCTCTCCTCGGCCCGTAATTTATGCCCGCGACCGCACCGGCCGTTCTAAAAAAAGGGCTCGCCCGGATATTTTCGTCCTTTGCTCGAGGGCGATATCGGCGGGTAGCAGACGGGCGCAGAGGCAGTAGATATTTAGCCGGGTGCTCATTGTTTCAGTCTATTAACCTTGGGAGCGCTCGGAAGCGTATCTTTGCGATGAACGCGCGAGATAGGTCCGTCCGAGGTACGATCGCTCGGGCGTTATTCAAAATAGCTTTGGGCTCAGCGTATCGCTGCGGCGGCGGCCTCTGTCGCGCCTCATCAAGCCCGGCTCGGCGAGTTAGCGCGAGGCAGGAGGGCGCCGAGCATAAATTCGCACCCCACCCCGAGCGCCCGCCTGTAAATGGACTCGGGCGCCGCCGAGAGGCACAAGGTAACGCGCTCCCGCGTGTATAATGCTACAATACGCTCCGCGATTTCGACTGCTACCGGCGGCTTTCGTTTTCCATGACGCTATAAATAGGGCGAGCGCCGGCGGTGCCGATTTTCGCCTCGGTCGTTCAAATTTTTAAACGAGCTTTTTCGGCCGGCTGCCGTTGGAAAGTTTTGATTTTTTCTTTCATTTTTTACTCGAGGGCTTTTAACTTTTGGAGGACGCAAATTGACGACGGGGAGATGAACAAAAATGAATTTAAACTGTTGAAACTCGTCCGCCGCGAAAAATTACGAAATTTTAAGCGCGCAGCTTGTGAAATTCCCTTTGAAATTTCGCAGATCGCCTACTGCGTTTATTTAGAGATTCAGAGATTGACGCAGCAGCTTCCGGTAAGTGGTAAAAACATCTCTTTTAGAAATAGCCAGCCGGAACGGCACGCGCGCTCTTTCGAGAAATCGATCGATCAAAGTCGTAAGTTACCTTCGCTCGTCGCAATAAAACGCACTCATCTTTTTGACGGAGCTTATGAGACTTTGAAATCAGTACGTAAAGGAAAGGCCAGCATAATTCAGCGGCACGCGCAGCCGGCGCGAGTGTAAAAAGAAGAAATTCCCGAAACGCGGAGAGGAATGCGTAGCATCTGTTGCGGAGATGATCTGCAGACATAACCTTAAAGTCTTAAGGGATCGTAAAGTCCCGGATCTTCCCTACATCTGCCCATATTAAACAGTAGTAATGGACGACTTGACTATTACCGTTTGTTTTTAGTGGGTCGTAAAATTATATGCACTTATGCTCTTTAAGCTTCTCCGTGCTGTAACTACGCTTTTAAGCTTCCGGTTTTCTCTCTTTGCCAGAGGCAAATTCACTTGTAAATATTACACGAAATGGCGAATGAAAACCAGATTAGCGAAAGAAACTTTACTTTTAGCGCTTTAACTTAATAAAATTAATTGTCGCGCTTACGTTATACAAGCAATTTTGATGTCGAATCTGGTTCAAAGAAATGTCAGAGGACAGCTGTTTAAATTTGAAGTCGGGTGTCTGTGAACTTACGAGGCTGAGGCTCATAAAAATTCGACGAAATTTGGAGGTCTCTTATGCGAGATACAAAGTAAGCAATTTTTTCCCTCGCTTGTAAAGCTCGAGCTCGCATAAAATGTTAAATCTTATCAAAATTTTACGAGGGCAACCTCTGTTACAAATAGGTAATTCACAGTTAAAGAGAAGCAGCGGTAAAATTTTTATCATGAAAAATTCATAGTGGGGTCTTTATGTAATAAAATACCTCTCGGCGAGTTCAATGTGAAACAAGGCAAAAAAAATGATGTATTGGCGATTAAAAGGTTCACATCATACTTTACACTTTCCGAGTGTAAATTAATGGAAAAAAATTTAATTAAATTATTTTACGTATTCATGTTACTCACAGCCCGTATTTTTATACACGAATTCGTACATCTATTTGCCGTTATATTGGCTGGTAAGTATTAATAGAAGAAATATTTTTGATGCCCAATCGAGCTTAAATTTCCTTCTCAACGACAAAAGAAGCTCACCTGCGTGCTCTCGGGCTGCTCGAGCAGCTTCACGAGGTTGGCGAGCCCGTAGAAGCTGGCCTCCTGGCGTAGCCGGTCGCGCTCTCGGAAGCCCTCCGGCAGCACGAGGCTCTGGTTGCGCAGAAAGTCGAGGACGTAGCGGAAGAGGACGCCGTCCCGGTCGAGGAAGTACTTGCCCTTGGCGTCCTTCTGCAGGCTGCCGATCTTGTCGGTGAAGAGGGAGGCGAGGTGCGAGTCCGGCTCGCGCGTCAGGGTGCTCAGGGCCGTCGTGTAGAAGATGCCGCCGACGTTCAGCTCGACGACGCCCGCCGCCGAGTCGCCCTCTTGGTCTGGCATCGCGCTCGCGTTACTGCTGGCTGACGCCGAGTCGAGCGGTTACTGCTGGCTTCTTGGGTCTGGGAACAGAGAGGTTTTGCGTTTCTTTTGTCAGAATGTTGTTTCGAATGATTTTGCTGGAATTTCAATATACTTTTCGGTAAACAATTTGCATGAAAAAGTGAGGAAAAATAGTTTTGGTTTCTTGAAATCACGTAAAATGTATACACAAATTTGAAAAACTCAACTTTAGCATGAAAAATATTTTTAATATATTTTGTGATTCCAAGCTACTTGCTGAAAGCATGAGAAGGCAATGAAATTTTTGCTTTGATAAACTGAAGACTACTGAAGTATATCTTCATGAAAATTCATTTATGTTAACTTATTTTTCATCCTTTTATATATAGTTAGCATTATTTTAACAAGTTTTTGCATGCGTCGCGCACAAAGATCAGCTTTAGTAGTCATACTGTTTAATGATAGAATTGAATTATTAAATACATTTCATATTGATCTGTATGGCAGCTGTCAATTATTCACGATTTAGCTTTTGATATATATTATAGAAAATTTCAAGCATTTTTCGATCAACGTAAAGAATAATAATTATCATTACAGAGCGGTCCTCGACTCAGGTGATTAGGGCATCGGTTTTTTCGGATCATTCTCGGATCATGTCAATAGATTGAGCATAACCAGAAATATTCGAATCAAGTTTCAATCCGTTCTCAGTTATGCAATACAATATAAAAAAGATTTTGAATGCTCTAGATAGCTTTCTGAAATAGTAATAAGAAGCATAAACGAAACATTTATTTATAATACTG
>JAWWEM010004631.1:0-30916 GCA_035582935.1 Ormyrus thymus | reverse complement strand
AGCAAATCTTTCTGTTTACCTTAGAACTATCATACCGCTCAACGCAAAAGTCGAAAAGTACAAAATCATACTCGTAAAGGTGATCGATCCGTGCACGGAGAATTACAAGTTCGTCAACGTGCTGAAGTACTTTAATTTAGTCATGGACTATCTCGTCTACGTGAACGGAATAGACAAGGGCTACTTCATCGCGATAGACATGACGGAGTTCACGGGCGCCCACGCCGCCGGGGCGGAGGACGAGGACATCATAAGGTGCTTTTCCTACTTCATTAACGGAGCACCCTTCAGAGCCTTGGGCGTTCACCTGTTCAACACGAAGCTCAACGAGGACGTACTTAGTCAGTACTTGCGAGTGCAAACTCAAAGAATGATATTTAAATATGTGAGTATGCATTGCTGAATCTTCCAGTTATACGACTTCCAATGGATACAACGGTATGAAAATCTTTAAATTAAAAGAAAATGTCTTTTTGCAATTTATTACTGATTATGTGCGGTTGGCATAAAATTGAAAAAAAGTTCAATTTAATTGAAAGGATGCGCAGTACGAAAACGATAGATTTTATTAAACGGATACAAAAACGAAAGCGAAACTGTACTTGCACGTAAATATTTCGTATTCAGAATTTAATTTTCAGTTAAAAAATTGACTCATTGTCAGTACTATGCATTTTTGACGAATCCTTCGGAGAATCTACCCCACCGCTCTTTTCCAGACGATATTTTACGAGAGCCTGGCCAATCTGAAGGCACTCATACATCACCACTACCTGCCCGAGGACATGAAAGGCATCGCCCCGAAAATCTTCGACATCCACAAGCTGTACGCTCACCGAATCTACAAGATGCGCAAGTGGCTCGTGCACCTCGAGCTGCGCAACGTCATCTACGAGCGCCTGTACGTCAACAGGCCGACCGACGACGAGCTCTTCCTCGAAACCGACGAGGACGCCGAGAACGACCTGTTCACCGAGCTGTCTACCATCGACGAGTACTATAAAACGTTCATAAAAGTAAGGACCCCCTTGCCCGAGGAGGCTCAACCCGCGGCTTCGGCAGCTTCGAATGACCCCTTGCTGCTCTGACGAGCAAAAGAGGGCGTACCGCCGGGTTGAGTTAGTTCATCTACCAAAGTCACGCTTAATTTTAGTTTTAATATATTTATTTATTTTTCTACTCGTTCGTTCATTTAAATTGTAAAAATTCATCTCTTAATAAATTACGGCGCAGCGAAGGATTTGGGTAGCGTTTAAATGAATTAGGCAACAAACAAATGTGGATCTTTGGCTTTTATTACGACGCCTTAATGACCGATTTGATGAAATCTTTGTAAACATAAACGTTGGTATAAACGTCCGGATATCCCAAAGCACAAGGAACTCCCCAGGAAGTGACGCCCACGAGCTCATCGTTGGCGACCAAAGGACCACCGCTGTCGCCCTGAAACAAATGATCATTCGCAAGTGACGGAAAAATATTCGAAACGCGTCGGCGCGTCCGAGAGGTACCATGCAAGAGCCGACTCCCTTTTTGTGGAAAGCGCAGATTTGTTCGTCGAAGAGTTTCAGAGGGTGGATGAAGGGACGGCACTCGTCGGTGGTCATGAGGTTCATTTTGGCCATTTGCATGCGAACTGGAGTGTCTAAGGTTTCGATGGAAGTGTAGCCCCAACCGGTCACCACTGCCGCTTCCCCGCTGTAGATATCTCTGGACGGCAGATTCACCTTCCTTTGGGTGTCGTCGAAAACGATCGGATCTACAAGCTGCGAATGAAATTAGTATTTTAAATGTTTGCCACTCGCATTCGTCTATTGACTGATAAGATTATTTATTTGAAAATTATTGCGAATCAACAAATCGAAAGACCAGATATGTATTATAAATTAAATTCACTCTTGTGGAAGAATACGGAGAATTCTAAAAACAAGTACTTTTATGAATAGCCATTAATGCAAAAAGTATATACAAATACGTGTAAACCAGTCTTAAATCATGAGATAAATTGTATATTTTTTTATAACAGAAAATGTTGGATAATTTTTTTTGAAATATGTTATAATGTAAGCCTATAGCTATTTTGACGTATACTTTTTTAGTAAAAAGAAAGAATTTAACATCTATTTCAATAGAATTTGATTGTTTTTTATTAATTTTTCCTGCAATTTCCTTTATTCATCCATGAATCAGTTTCCATAGAATTTATATTACGTTGAAATAAAATCACATATTTAATAAATTTAAATCATAAAAGAGATGCCTGCAACTTGTCTTAATATTATAAAAATAGTAACCAAAGAATTTCTTACTTTAAAATACACAACTCACCGTAACAACAGCGATATCGTTCCGATGACTGTTATCAGGATCGTACCCCGGATGACCGACAATACCGGCTATCCGGTGCTCCTTCCCGGAATCCCTGGCACTGTGGGTACCCGAATGGACGGATACGTCCGCGAACGGCGCCACGAGCACGTCGCCGATGCAGTGGGCGGCCGTCACCACGTGCCTCTCGTCCACGATCGCACCGCCGCAGTGAACGTCGCCGAGGACCCTGATGGACACCTGGTAGGGATGCTCGCGGATCCAGGCAGCGCTGCCGCCGATTATCTTCGCGGACGTCGAGCGAACTTCGGACGATGGCGATGCGAGGGACGTTTCTGAATTCGAATTTTCCATTATTTTAGCTTATCTTGGATTGGTTTTGAAGATCAAGGAAGAGTTACTACTTAAGGTGGGACTTTTTGGAATAAAACACTTTTCCTTGCCTAATATCGTCTAAAGGATTAGATATTTGCTTGGTAAGTATTTTTTGAGACTGAAAAGGCAGTCTTATATTAGTTAATTATGTATCTACCGTTATTTACACAAGCTACTTTAACAATTAACAGAATAGAATCAAAATAGTTTGATCGATGTTGAGATCTTCAAAAGGAACACATTAATATTTAGTTCATTCTACTCACCTAATAAAAGTGCGAACAATAAACTGCTGATTATACAAAGGTGCATGTTGATTCCTAGAAAATGTTAAACAACCTTCAAAGCTTTTTCTTTTTCAATTTTCCTCTTACGATTAATTTAATGAACAATTTTTCTATAAGTACTTGACGTAAATTTTTTTAATCAACTGTACCTGATACTCTATAAATGTTCTATAAATCTATTTATAAGTTGACATCTACTGGTCTGCAGGCCTCCTTACTTTCACAAAAGTGGGTCAAAAGTAACGCAATAATGCTTAAACGGAGGTGCTTTTATTGTGGCAAATAACGCAGGGAAATCAAGAGAGATAAACTGCAACGTTCTGGCGAGGAAAGCTGGTTCGGTATAATGCATGCAAATATACATAAATCAACTAAAGTTGAAATTATCTCGCTTTTTATACACTCCCGCCGGCTTTCTCTCCAATGTTTTTTCAATCTACAGCTTTAAAAAGAGCCTTTGCAGCAAAAACTGTGGATGTTGCGTTGACATCATTTATTGAGATTTCAGTAAAAAGGCATTTAAATTTGTAATTATATTAACTGCAGATAAGTTTCAATGAAATATTCAAATAAATGTACGCTCATAAATTCAGTAAAATTTTTTGTGACATATTTGTTATTTTTGTGATGAATATTTCGGTAAATTATGATAGACGTGATATATGCAGAAATTATGTAAAAATAAACTATTATCGTTTGTAAAAATATTTACTCTTGAAAACTCTTAATTGTTCTTTTCAGGAATTAACAGGCACATTAATTTCAATATTAATTTTCTAGCGAACTTAAGGACGTTCACGCGATAATTCAATTTCTTCGAATTTACTTGAAATTTGTACTACATGTCAATTTAAGTATAGTTTGTAAGTGATTAAAATTTAACACGGAGTTCCTATAATGGTAAGCCTTTCTCGGCAGCATATTTCTACAGATAGCAAAAGCAGTTATCTTCGAATTGTTGTGAAAAATTGCTTTATGATTCTATAAAATATGCAGAATAATATGATACCAATTTTATAGTAGCTTCCGCTACTAATTTTGAAGATATATTTGTTCGAAAGATAATTCTTACAACTAATTATTATTACAAACTAATTATAGAAGGCTATCATTATAAATTATCGGAATAAATTACAATTTTCGTGAACGTCCTTAAAAAAGGGTCTCAAATATCTTGGTTCTCTTGCAAAACTGATCAAATGATAAAGGAACGAAGGTAAACATAAAAAATTCAATTTAGTTTTAACATAAAAATCATTATATTAAACGTATTACCAGAATAAATTATAAAATTTACTATACACTTTGTACATACAAAAACTATATCTTTGAAGGAATCCTCAGTTCCACTGGGAAACTTTTATCTAGCCTTGGAAGAGGGGGTACCCTTGGAAGGGATCCTGCTGCGGCAAACCCGGGAAAGGGTAGCCAGGGGCTTGCCAGGGGTTCTTCGGCAGCTGCGGGTAAGGGTTCTGCGGCAGCTGCGGGTAGGGGTTCTGCGGCAGCTGCGGGTAAGGGTTCTGCGGCAATTGCGGGAAAGGGCTCTGCGGGATCTGGGGCTGACCGCCGGCCGGAGGAGCCTGAGGAGCAGAGCTCATGGCTTGCTTGATGAAGTCCCTGTACGCGTAGACTTTGGTGTATACGTCGGGGTAGCCCTGTCCGCAGGGGATGACCCAGGAAGCGATGCCGACGACTTCGCCGTTGCTCACGAGTGGGCCGCCGCTGTCACCCTGGAAAGCAGACATTTTTTTAAATTATTGTGCTCTCTTTATTAGGCGGGATAAGGATTCTGAATGATTTATTTATTTCAAAAAACGTTATTTTATTTAGTTCTTCCACCATTGAATAAGTGTTATCGCTTACTCTGCAAGCTCCAACTCCGGGACGATTGAAGGCGCAGATCTGTTCGTTGTAGAGTCTGTTCTGCTCCATGTATTGCTGGCACTGGCTGACAGAGACGAGCTTCATGCTGATTTGGTAAAGCTGATTCGGAGTTCCGGCGGGGTCTTCGAATTTGAGCTCTCCCCATCCGGTAATCATGGCAGATTCTCCTCCGACGACATCGTGGCTGGCAAGGTTGATCTTCTGCTGGCTACCGTCGAACTTGATCGGGTCTTTCAACTGTAATAACAATTGGAGTTCGAAAATAATGCTCTAACAATATAAAGTTTACTATAAATTCTGGACAGACTTGACGTATGAAAAATATATGTATATTTAATTGTGGTAATATTTACTATAAAAATTGTACTTTTTTCAAATTTTATGGCACTTTTTTTCATGCGTCAAATCTGTTCTCCGCTTATCATAATTTACAGTAAACTTTACTGCACTGTTTTTCTCGGTGCACAAACATCCCTGAAATTCGCAAGCCCGCACTCACCGCGACGATGGCGATATCATTGTGGTAGGACATCTCAGCGGAGGGCACGTAGCCGGGGTGCACCTTGACGCCGGCGACGCCGTGAGATTTTCCGGCCTGGGTGGAATAGCTGGTGCCGGAGTGGACGGTGAAGTCGGTGTAGGGGTACGCCACGATGCCGTGGATGCAGTGGGCGGCCGTCAGGATGTGCTTCTCGCCGACGATGGATCCGCCGCAGAAGTGCTTGCCGTCCTTGCGGAGCGAGACCTGATAGGGGTGCTGCTCGACCTGGGTCGTCTGGCCGCCCACGATGCGGGTCTGGATGTCGCCGGCGCTGATGGCGCCTGAGTGGGAAACGTTTTTATTCTACGTTTTTGAGGAGAGTTTGCAGATTTTTTTCAGGGAAATTCAAGAATGCGGTTGCGCGGTTTACGGTGCGTTTGAAGAAAAGTTAAAATTTTTCAGTTTGTTGATAAGTGAATTGAATGGATGAAACTAAAATCTATACTGATAGTAAAATACAAAAACTCACCAACGAAGAGAGCTAAGCTCAAGATAGCTGTGGTGCCACAGTTCATTTTGGACGATTGCAAAAGAACTCGATAAAGTTCCGAATCGTCGGAAGCTTTATATACGTTTTTAAATTCCTGAGCTCTCCGAATTAAAAGCCAGAAATTATGACGTAAGGATTCAAACATCCATTCTTAGTGCTCACCAGTGCTTGAAACTATGGATTACATTTAACCCGATCGTAAAAAGCTTATTAATTCATCAAGTCATGTGTTTAATTAGCAAATTACGCTTTTATCGCCTTTTAATAGAAAAAAATATATCAATCTTCGATTATTCTTTAAACCATCGCACGAATAATACTTAAAACAAACATTGCAGTATTTAGTGACGTACCTTCCTGTTATTTGTTTGCACACGTCATTAAGGATCATGAAATGAATCCTTTTTATATAAAGAAAAACTAACGTAATGATAGATTCGATATTTATTAAAAAAATATGTATAATACTTATAAAATTTAGTTGTTTTTGTTTTTATCAATTAATATCATTAGATTGGAATTTTATCAGTTTATATTATACAAACATTGGAACGTATTCCATAACGTCATATATCCTGTTCTTATCATAATGTCAAACTATTTAATGGGAAATAGCATAAGTGATACGCAATATTTTGAAGATATTATATTATGTTATCTTTCTTATTTATTTTAAAAATTAAAATACTTATTTTTCGTTGAAACAATTTAATGCTGAAAACATACGTAGGAATATAGATTTTGTGGAAACTTTTAACACAAAAACCCTTTCTGCTTTTTGTTTTCTAGAAACCAACGTTAATTAATCAATTCCCTGTTTATTATCGAAAATCTATTCAATGCCTGAAACAAGTATAAATACTACACGTTTTGAAGTATATCATTTATCGAACCCCATTCAGAAAACTTATTATGACTTAGAATTTTATTTGTGTTAATCAATTGGATTAGGAAATAACCAGGATTTTGATAAAAGAAGTAGTATTTCTTTGTTTGATGTATTGAGTAGGTTTCCGATAATAAATAGTGAAACGATTAACGTTAGCATTTAGAATTAGAAAGCAAAAATGGATAAAACGCTAAGACACGTGTCTTCTTTTTTTGACTAAGGAAATATGACTTCCTGCAATTGAACCAAAATCCACGGTCTGGTGGGTCATTGACATGGACATTGACGTCTGGGATTCATATTTATAATGAATTTAAATAATAATTTAAATTGAAAAAATGAACCATTTATGAAACGTAGCTGATTTTGCCAAATTTTGAATGTGCCAATCAAACGTCCCTTTTCAATGTTTTACAATAATAAATAACTGCACGGAAAGAAATATGATAAATGCACATGCAAACAAAATCCCTTATTCAAAAATCCCACGCGATATTATCGATCTCGAGCGAGAATCTCGAACGATTTCGAGAATCTCGAATCGTTTCGAGATCATCAGCCGAGAGTGGGAAACAACAGTTGAATAACGAATGCGAAACATCGGGGCGCGGGGCGTACCCATCTATCCTAGTTCTTATTATAACAATCCCACGAGAGATTCGTTCGTTTCGAATTATGAAAAAGAAAATTGAATAACGAACAGCAAATGTTCGAGTTCAAATAAACTCGCGTAGCTCAGTTACCGCCCGTATCATCGATAACGAGCGAGTTTCGTGGAAGAAACAAAACACGCAAGTGTATATATCCGTTCGTAATGAATAACTTTATACCACTCGAACTGCTTCGCTCGTGCGAAAAACATCTCGTGCGGTAAATAATTATTAGCAGTGATTGCTCGAAGCAACAGTTTACTTGGACGTTTTGACTTTAATTCCATCGGAAATGAATATACAAAAAATCGCGAACAAGTGGGGCGTCACTCAGACGACAGTCAACAAGTGCAATTACACGTGGATTATAAATAATATCCGTTTTGTGCAGACGGATGTTGACGAAGTATTAGATTCGCCGTGTTTCTCTTTGGGAACCCAACACGTGGGAAAGTGGAAGTTGATACTCATCATAAATGGAGTAAACAACAGTTTAAAAAAATACATGTCGCTGTACCTGAAGCTGCAGAGCGGTAAGGAAGTCAAGGGTGAATTCACGGTATCTTTGCTGGGGAAGAAGAAGATTGTCGAGAGAACATGTAAAGGTAAGCTTTCTTACTCTGGCTTTACTGACTTAGTTAAAGTCGAAGACGTTATGGGCAAAGGAGGCGACCTTCTCAACGACGGCAGTTTGACGATTTCTTGCGCAATTTTCTATGTCACCAAAATTGACAATTTCTCCAGTGAAAGTGTTCAGAAAAGCCAGCTGCAGTGCTTCGTCGACGAGAAGCTTTCGAGTTACCTCGAAAAGCTCTTTCTAGAAGAGAAATATAGCGACGTCAAGATCGTGACGCCTCGCGGCGAGGAACTTCGGGCGCACAAAGTTATATTGGCGAGAAAAAGTCCGGTGTTTTCGGCGATGTTCGACGCCGATATGACGGAGAAGAAATCGAACATCGTCGAGATAGACGACGTCAATTACGAGGTTCTTAAGGAGATGCTGAGATTCCTCTACATTTCAAAAGTTGAAAATATCGACAAAATAGCAAACGAGCTTTTAGTTGCGGCTGATAAATACGGGATCGACGAATTGAAGAATTTGTGCGAAGACACTCTCGGTTACAACATGAGTGTGAATAATGTGATTGAAACACTCACCACGTCCGATCGTCACGGCATAGTTCACTTAAAAAAAGAGGCTTTGAATTTTGTAAAAGCGCACGCGAACGAAGTTATTGAATCGGAAGGATTTAAGAATCTTGTGCTGAATGACTTGGCAAGAGATTTAATTCGTACAATATTGGAATGAAATTGATTCGATTTACAGATTCATTGTCTTACTCGAACAAATAGAAAATAATTGTATTTTATAAGAATTGAGTTGTTTATTAAAAGAATAATGTTTTTTATTATCCATAAGTTTTCTTTTAAATAAAAATGTTTTTGATACAAACGGCATTTTTTATCAATCGAACAAACTGCTGAAGGCCCTCGGCATCAGCGCCGTCCACTGCGGCACCGAGGACGTCGACGAGGAGGCCTTCGAGAGCCTCGCCGAGCTGAAGACCCTGATTCTGCGCAGCAATCGCATCGCCGCCGTCAAGAAGCAGCGGTTCAAGGATCTCGGAAAGCTCGGTAAACTGCGCAAAAATCGCTCGAGTTTCTGTACCTTTTTTTACCCCGCGTGAATTTCAGCCATGATCTCATTGGGATCTCATCTCCTTTATACAAATAAATTTCTTTTTCCTTGAGTTTTCCCTCACAGCGCTACGTACATACATAAATTATATAATTCGATCTGTAACGATTTCGTCTTTTTCGGAGTATATGTGATCACGTACAACTACGCTAACAAGTTATATTTGACCGTATATTTCAAGCACAAATAATTAATTACATAATTCCTTATATTATATACGTAATTTCTCTTGTTGACTCGGGAAACGTATTTCCTCGCGAATCTATCGCGACAAGAACGCACGAAAATGGATAAACCTAAGTCTAGAAAATTTTATTATAAGGTAAGTTATACGGTCATTTTTTACCTCAGAACTCTACTTCTTTTCTTTACGAAAATTGTCACAATAAAAATGTTCCTCCTAAAAAATCACAAGCCAGTTTCTTAGCCACAAGCAATAGACGTAATATGAGCTTTTTTTATACAATTACGATTTATTCTCAATATAACGGGAAAATCATTAATTACACAAGATTTTTAAGTACTGTACCCAAGCATACATACTTATATATAATGATTTATATGAATTTGTACAATTGAGCACAGTTAAAAATACATTCAAGATTTTTTCCCGTCATATCCTATTGTATTTATGTGCGTGACTCTTAAGAGTCTTTTAGATCGTCGTTCGAGAGTCTTAGAGACTTGGACATTTATTTGGAAGACAGTCTCGAAACGAAAAAATGCACATTTCTCAAATAAAAAATCGTGATTATACAGGCTCTTAGCTTTGTGCTGTACAAATAAAAGCTGCGTTCCTTTTTTACTCAAATTTTCGTGCATAACAACAGTTGATACCAAACCAGTTTTGAAAAGATTTTAGCATAAAAAATGTCAAAAATATCATAAACATTACACTTTTCCTTATAGATAAAAATCGGCTACTTACATAATTTGTCACTTCTACTTTCGCAACTTTGTCATTGTTACAATTTTTTTTTTAAATATTCTCTTTCCTATAATTGTTTTCCTCTGCATTTATTTTAAATTTTTGAGTCGATTAAATCCTTTTATAATAAACAACAATTTTGGTAAATATAATAGTAACCAAAAATAATCCTAATAAAATACGCATTAAAATATGATTTATAATAAAAAATACTTTTTATTATTTAATTTTTTAATGAACCAATATCAGTACTTGCAATGTAATAATTTTTTTGATTAAGTAATTAATTTGCAATATGAATTTGGACTTTTTAATAATGTACAAAAATTTAAAATATTCTAATAATTTTAAAAAAATAAAAATTTTATTTTATTGTATTTTGAATTTAAATATTCTCATAAAGTAGGTTTGACCCCCAGTAAAATACCGTCAAATACCCAAAAATTCGTTACTTCTCGTCACAACTTCAGAACTTTACGTAAATGCTCCGCCTGAATTGCCTGAAGTGAACAGACCTTTGCATTCTTGAATTCTCGACGACCGTTAAACTTTTGCCCAATCAGGCCCAAGTTCGGCCATATTGTTTGTGCATTCAAACAGGTTTTGCGCGCTGTCGTGAAGCGTTGCGTCGAGTATTTTAAACTTCCTCTGCAAGCAAGTAACGTCTCTCCCGGAAGGAGCTACTTTTCAGCATCTTTTTTTGATATTCTACTGTTGAAGTTTACATCGTACTTTTGATTACCATTTACCAGCAATAAAACCATGCCTGCCGATCAAATACAATACTCGGAGAAATACATGGACGACAAATATGAGTTCAGGTTCGTTGTCACTAGTCTAAGTAGCATTGTCACTACTCCAAACATGCTTTGTTGTTCTCGTTTTCTGTATTAATGATGTGTAAGTAAAAGTTTTAATATTTTTAACGATTATTGTTGGTTTTCTGTGTACAGGCACGTCATTTTACCTCCTGACATAGGCAAGGATGTTCCTAAATCACACCTCATGACAGAAACTGAGTGGCGGAACCTTGGAGTCCAACAAAGTCAGGGTTGGGTACACTATATGATGCACGGTCCAGGTAATATAAATATTTCTTACAAAAACTATAAAATAAAAAAGTGTGTTTATATCAAAGCCTAATAATTTTATTATTTTACATTTTTAGAGCCACACGTCCTTCTGTTCAGAAGACCCAGAACAGACCTACCTCCACAAAGAGGCGGTAATAGCTCAAGTCAGAATCAACAGAATATTCGTGTCGTTTAAGTGATACTTCAGCTATTAAGTTTGATTATATGCGTATTTTTTTATCTAGTATTACTGTATTTCGTTAAGAAGCAAAATAGAATAAGTAATATGTCAATAATGCTCATTTTTTTAATGCTTTCACAGATTTTGATATTGAATTATAAAACTTGATAAAAAATTAACTTTTGATAGTTTTTGTTTAATTTTGTAAAATGAACAAATATCTCGCGTAATGAACTGAATTTGTACACTGATGACAATTATAGAGATAAATAAACTTCAGAGCATTGCATAAATTTTAATTTTGAGTTATTTCTATTGACATAAGATAATAAAATTTAGATTTAATATATTTATAAAATAATTTGACATTTATTTCCTCCATATTTTGAAAGCTGTGCTTTTATTTTTATCATAATTAACTGAATAAAGAATTTTTTCCATTCTTTAAAGGTGATTTTGTATTTATTTAGCCACTAATAAAGATGGAAAATGTTTCAGTTTTTTTATATTTTTAGATTTGGCTGCTAGAACTGGATTTATTTCTAAAATTTTTATTTGAATATACAAACATAAACAAAACATAAATTGACTTTGAATTTTCAATTGCAATGAATCAAAAAGCATCAACAAATAAAAATGTTATAAATGATAAAAAAAAGTGCAAATTTTTAAAAACTAGCAATTTTGAAAAGTTTATAAACTGATTTTAAAAAATATTTTTAACGTAGAATCTTTTCTAAAATTATTAGCTATATCAATAAATGAGGCTCTTTAAATCTATAAATCCAACTACCACACGTGACTGTTACCTAACCTCAAATCCAAACATTCTGGTGTATATCTATATATATGCAACCGAAGCTCGCATAACAATGTTCTTCATGCTTTACCTAACGTTATTCTAAATGTTCATCCAGTTCAAAAGTCTTAGAAGAATCTTAAGGGCAGTGCCCGGAAAACAGTATGTAGGAGAATATCGCTTCCTTCCAATATTCTTCTTTTTTGGAGCAGCTCTGGAATATGCTATGATCCATTGGCACGTTGGAGAGGTTAACTTCTACAGAACATTTAAAAGGAGAAAAATCGAGGAACTCGCCCAGCAAAAAGAGAAGCAGCTGCTGGTGCAGTCTGGTATCATTCAAATAGTACCCCATTAGAACAGCGCATTGACAATGCCTGCAGGGGTTTCGTGGCCAAGATATCTTTCGTTCCTGTTGTCTTCTATTGCTACTGCTTTTGCAGGAGCGCAGGTTGTACATTTATATTACAAACCATTGGATGATCTTGATGAATTGGTGCAGCAGGAGGTGGAGAGAAGAATGGCTGCAAAAAAACATTTAATACAGGTCTCTAGTCGGCAAACTCAAGTTACGTAGCTTCCAAAAGCATACTTAATCAATTGTACATAAAGTTAGCTTGAACTGTTGAATAAATCTTTGTAGTTAAAAGAAATGATTAATTTGATTTTATTAACCTATCACTCCCAAATTATTCATTCATCATATAACTAAACTTTTTTATTTTATGTTGAAATGTGATGAAATTTTCATTCTTTTTTCACATTGTAATAAAATAAAAATTTGGAATAAAAATATTTTAATTTTTTAATAATTTATAATTGTTTAATTGTATAATTGTTTGATGGTCTTTTACTTCAACATTTTTATTTGTAAATGGAAAAAGTTATATGTAGATTTAAGCAGTTATAATATTTTAAAAGTTAATTCTAATATAATACTATATGCAAGTATTATAATGTTATTTAATCAAATTTACTCGAGTCATTCAAATTTTTTTTCTAGTGTCTTTACAATTAACTAATTTTACATTTACTTCAAAACAAAAGCCTTGAATTTTTCTGTGAAAAATGGAAAAAGATAATAAAATGTACGAGATGAGAAAATGATGTATTTTAATCTGCACAAAAATTGTGGGTCAATCTCATGAGCTAGCGAGCTAGGGGCTATTAATTCTTTATTGCCATAATTCTTTACGCCTTACAGCATACTTTCAAAATGTAGTTTATTCAAATAACTTGCAGATAAAATATTTTTCAAACTTCTTTAAATTGCTAAACCTTGACCAACGACCTTTCAAAATCCCATCCTACAGCCTCGCGGAAGAGAAGCAACGGCCCGAATTTCTGAATCTCCCAAAATAACCAAAAAGGCCCTTTTTCCCAATCGTCCTCCACATTCCAACGGCAAGGCACATACCAGCCCGGGCGACCACTTGCACCACGGTGCGCGTCCGCCGTTCAATTCGCTCTCGGCCTGATTGCTACTTGCGAACGGGGTCACGGGGTGAGAAAGGGGCAGGAAGTGCTCACTCATCGCGCGCCCGATCGCACGGCATCGGCGAGCGGCGCGGAGCGCCGAGAGAGCCGAGCTTTTCCGAATTTCTCTCCCGCCGGGGCGGCGAAGGTCTCTTGCGCGAATTGCCGCCGGCGATTGTCGCGTCGGGAAGGCTGCGGGGGGTCCGCTGCGGTTTCGGTTGCTCGAAAGTGGGACGGACACGCTTTGGGCAGGGTAGAGATCGGGGTGATACGAGAGAACTGAGTCGGTTTTTGGTCATTTGGAGATGAATTTTTTAAAGTGCTTTGTAATTATTAGATGGAAAAGTGAAACCGCGGAAAATTTATCAAGTCCTCCGATTGAGAATTGAGTTTATTATATCTATTCTGAATAAGCTATTAGCTATTTATTTAACATTGTTTAAAATTCAATGAAATTAATTTGAAATATCTCTCTCTTATGAGCTTCATTCTAGATTTACTTATAGTACAGTTCCTTACAATATATATCAATTGAAATTTACTCAGATTGCTTAACGACAGTCACATTTTAGCTGATACGACTGAATAATTTCCAATCACCCAATTCCTTAGCAAAGCTCCAAATAACACCGCAACAACCAATAACCTGCATACATCCCAATTGAAACGAAAACAAGCAGCCCGCGTCTCGATTACCCCCATCGAATAAACCGAAAGCCCCACATACATACAGACTCTCGAGAGGCGCTCGATTTTCGTAGCGCGCGCAAAGTGCGGCGACGGCGGCGGCGGCGGCGGCGGGCTCGTTTAGCCATGCAGGGCTCGCGTCACGAGGTAATAATCGCGGAGCTTCCTGGATGGGGACACAATATATCACGGGGGGCTGATTGACGCGCGCGATCGCGGTGCGGCGGGCCGGATCGCCCGCCAGTGTCTGCCCTGTGGCCTCGCCGCCGAGAACCGAATCGGATTCGGCTCTAACGACTCTGCTGCCCCGCAAGAGACGACGGTACAGCTGGCTGCGGTTTTGGGAGTGGTTTTGCGCCTTTTTTTTTGGTTGAAAAGCGGCTGATTCGTGGATTTTTTTGAATGTGGGCTTTGATTAAGCCAAAACGGATATAAAGTTGATCGGTTATTTTAAGTAAACTCACAGTATTGTGTAAATAGTTATAAGTTTTATTTGAGAATCAAAATTTTAGATTTAAAATATATTATCGTTTGTGTAAATGTGATCTAATTTTAAATATATTTATCGAGAAATGTATATTATATAATTTTGTTCACCTAAATTTTGTTGCAAAGTAATTAATGAATGACGCTGGATACCATTATTCATTACTACATTTTTCCGAAAAAAAAAACCAAATACTGAATTCAAAGTTGTAAAAATTAACTTGCTATTTATCCTTCGTTATTTTTTGACGCCATTAGAAAGCCATTCACACAGGATTATGTAATACAACTGATATCCATTTACGAGCAACATTATTTTCTTTGAACAATATGCTAATTCATGAAACATATTTCTAAACTAAATTTCATACCCCTCATGCTAATTGCACAAAAAATATATTTTATGTTGAAACTAAAGCTGTCGCCCAATAATTTTAAAAGTTTCTAGCGAAGACTCGAATCATTTCCCCCCAATGCACAGAATCCAATTGAAAATCAACTAAAGTCACGCATTCGAAATTCAGCAGCGAAATATGCCACGCTGATGAAAGGAAATAACTGTAGATCGCAAGCGGAGGGATGACGGCGTCGGGGGCTTCCCTGCTACTTCTCTATCGCAGAGGGAGGCAACTTTACGACTGTTAATCGCCCGATATCATTGAAATATGTCATTGAAGCAAAGAATTATCGGTGCCATCGCGGTGCTCCGCGGAGCCCCGCTTCAACCGATGGAGCAGGAAACGTAAGTCGATCAATTCGCCTAGCTCGTAATGTCGCTGTGAATTTTTAAACCACTGCTGCGAATCGCAGAACGAAAATCGAGAATGTCGCGTCCGAGGACGAGATCGAGGAGGAGAAGAAGCTGCAGGCCAAGAAAAAGCTGGCGGAGAGGGCCAAAGTGGTGAAAAGTGTGGTAAATACGTACTTTTTTCCCCACGCGCACCTTTCGGAACTCGAGATGCACATTCTTTCCCACGTAACTCCTATTTTCCTAGATGTACGTCTGGATGAAGGACAATCTGCTGCTGGTCTTGACGATCGCCGGAGTGCTGACCGGATGCTTCTTCGGGTTCGTCGGTCGACTGGCCAGCTTCTCGCCCCAGACCATAATGCTGATCAGCTTCCCCGGAGAAATACTCATGCGCTCGCTGAAGATGTTCATACTCCCGCTGATCGTGTCCTCCCTGATTGCGGGTACCGCGCTTTCGACCCTAGACGAAGCAATTTCATTGGCCGTTTTCGATGCAGCAAGATGCTTTTCGTTTCAGGAATGGCCCAGCTGGACGCCAGGAGCTCCGGCAGAATCGGCGTCCGAGCCCTGACCTACTACATGGTGACGACTGTCTCGGCCGCGATTGTCGGCATCGCCGTGGTGCTGATCATTCATCCGGGAAATCCGGCGATCAAGAACATCATTGCCGGCTCCCAAGGCGACGACAAGAAGGTCTCCAGTTTGGACGCCATCCTCGACATAATCCGGTACAGTCGCATTTTTCAACTATTCTTGCGTCGGCCTACTTGCGATTGAAAATTAACGAATTTTGCACTGCGGCCCAGGAACATGGTGCCCGAGAATTTGGTTCAAGCTTGCTTCCAGCAGGTAGAAACGACCTACGTGAAGAAGAAGGTGATACTGATCGGCGAGGGAGTGAACCAGAATGGCTACAGATTGGAGCAAGCGTTGCTTTACAAAGATGGCACCAATGTCATGGGCATGATCGTGTTCTGCATCACCTTTGGTCTCATCGCTGGTCACATTGGTCCCAGAGGTAGGCTGATGGTCGACTTCTTCGTGGCCCTGAACGACATCGTCATGAAGCTCGTCAGCCTGATCGTCATGTGGTAAATATTCCGCTGAGAAAATTTTCGATTCACGGTGCTAACGGGGCTCGACGGCAGGTACTCTCCCTTCGGCATCATGTGCCTCATCGCAGGAAAGATCATGTCCATCAGCAACCTCGCGGCCACCGCCGAGATGCTGGGACTCTACATGATCACCGTGGTCGTGGGTCTGCTGATTCACGGTGTCGTCACCTTGCCGTTGATTTTCTGGCTGCTGACCAGACAGAACCCGGCCGTGTTCTTCAAAGGCATCATGCAAGCTTGGGTCACCGCCATGGGAACCGCCTCCAGGTATGATTCCAAGCTCGACGACGATTCGGCGCCAACGAGTGTGCTAACTCGATCTGACCTCTCAGTGCGGTGACTCTGCCCATTACCTTCCGCTGCCTGGAAGAGAACAACAAGGTAGATCCCAGAGTGACCAGATTCGTCGTATCGGTCGGAGCGACAGTCAACATGGACGGAACTGCGCTCTACGAAGCTGTCGCTGCCATCTTCATCGCCCAGATGAACGGGATCAGTCTGGGCGTCGGTGAAGTCATCACCGTCAGGTCATTATCGACTCCCTTTTGAGTCGATCCGGTAGGTATTGCAGGTAAATCGAACTTTTCTTACAGCTTGACGGCGACTTTGGCGAGTATCGGTGCTGCCAGCATTCCCAGTGCTGCGCTCATTACTATGCTGCTGGTTTTGACTGCTCTTGGTTTGCCAACCAACGACGTGTCTTTGCTATTCGCTGTCGATTGGTTCTTGTAAGTGCTTCATTCATTTGCGTCCAGCTGAATGTTTTTTTATTGATTAATTTACTAAAAATATCATTCTGGATCACAGAGACAGAATCAGGACCTCAGTTAATGTACTAGGCGATGGATTCGGAGCAGGCATCGTGTACCATCTCAGTAAAGACGAACTGGATAAAATGGATGGACTCAAGAAACTCGAAGGTTTAGAAACGGTGGTCATACCAGACGAAAGCTGTGTTAATCCCAGCTTGGGAGAAACCAAAGAGGAGACTATCACAGAATCAACTTCGGAAACGAAAATTTAAAATTAAAGTTTGACAAATGAAAAATGACGAAAAATTCAGGTTGAATTCTTTTTTTATCTGTTCAATTGACTGCCATTTATTTTAGTAAAAACGAATAATGAAATTGTATTTTTGCAGCAAACAAAAAAATGAAAAACACGAGCATGTTAAGTACAAATCATAGAGTTTGGAAAATAGGATTAATTAAGGACAGTTATCAATACTATGAATAAAATAGAATAAGAAACTAAATAATAAAGCGTAAAATACAAGAGATCGAGTAAATCCCCCTTCAGAAATCAAGTATGTCATTCATCAAAATGAAATGATAAGTGACATTCATGCCTTGTAACTACTGTGTTCATTGAGATCGAGCATTGTCGAAGCAATTCTACGATATAAATTATTTTTATAATATTTTGTAAATGCCGACGTTTAAATAATCAACTATTTATTCAATGTAATTATGTATACAATAAAAACTTAATAAATATTATGTTTGTTCTCCTATTACAATTCTCCTATTACAATTATATGCGTATTTATAATTCTGCTTAACGTTTTAGTACTTGATATTGCTAATTAATTTAAATGTACTTAAAATACATTTTGTAGAGAAATAAAAAAGATGTTTGAAAGGTATTAAAAATTAAAATGCCGATTGCTTAAAGGAATGTTCAAAATTGTATCAAATTGCTAATTATGATAATATTTACATTTTTTATTTCTGTACAAATTTCTGTTACAGTATGAGATATAAATTGTTTTGTATAATTTACTTGGTCAAAGTGAAATAATTTCACTTTTTGTGAACACAAATTAATGCATAATTGAGAGAGATATACAACGACGTGATTGACTTGCAAATGAACTGCATTCAGCTTTCTGTGAACCTCAGTAGACATGAACCATTCCATAAAGAAATCTGTTTAAAAAATGTTAAGAAGAATGCGATATTTAAAAAATGAAAATAAATATATCAATTAATTGACAATAATAGAATATTTTGTAAATATTCTAAAATTAAAATAAGTATAAATTTAATAAAAAGGATACGTCCAAAACAATATGTAAGTCTGCAGCCACACAAAAACAAGTTTAGTTAAGGAAAATAATTTTTTCTGACCCTGAAAAGTTTTTGCAAGATATTTTTAAAAAAGGATACAAATAAACCTCCAAAGAATCCACTTGTTAATAAACTTCTCCTACTAACGAAGAACTTTTTCCATTGGCCTCCTGCCTTCATTAACAGCAGTCCCTAAAATATTAAGTGTAGTAACGCAAGTCTCAAGGTTTAATTTCCAATGCCAAGATTAAGACTTACCCATAAGCTAAGTACAGCAAATAGGTAGAATCCAAAGCCATACAGTCCTGTGAGACCTAAAAGACCTGCTGTACCTCCCGAAAGAGCAGCCATTGATATCCTGCAGTACTCTACAACTGCAGCATTATTCCGTACTGCAACTTCACTGTAAGCGATGAGGTCTAAAATGTAAACATAAATTACAATCTTAATTTTCTTTACTTGGAAGGAATCAGTTAGAAATATGATATAAAAAATTTCTCTTGGAATAATTGATACACTTACATTTCAAAGTGCGATGGTTAATAATTGAATTGAATTATTAATTAGATTCGTTAACGATAAATCTAACCTTTAAAATTTACGCTATGATATTGATTTTTTAATATTGGAATACTTCTCGTAAATTAGTTAAGAACATAATGATCTTAAGCACTCACCTCCTGGTTTCTCTTGTTTCACTTTTACCTTTCCTGACATTGTAAAAAAGATTTCTATTCAAACGTCAAACTGACAAAACAGAATTTTAGCGTCTGCTTTATCGGTCAGCTGCTGGCGGTGCATAAACGTATATAGTCACGGAAGTAATCAATCGCGTAGATTTGCCACTAAAAATCGTATAGGTTATCTTATTCATTACGTACTTTATGGTTACGAAGGTGGCACTACTGTCTATCATTGTGCACTTTTGGTTTTCTTTCAAATAATAAAAGCAATTTTTAAATAAACTTACAAATTTAAAAAAACAATATAAATATTTATTTTTAATATGTACAAATTATATTTGTTTTTTTATAAATATAATATGAAAATAACATATTGTTTTTAAATAGAATCATCTGCCTAAAACTCACTTATTTACATGAAATGATTTTTGATTTTACACATTATTTAGTACTTAAAAAGTTTTACGAAATGTAGCTTAATACACTCAATATTAAAAAAAATGGAAAATTTGTTATACATGTTTAAAATACACTTAAAACAATAAAGTCTTAAATCTTGCCTAATTATAACTTAAGTATAAATAAGTTAAAATTCAGATCTATCATATATTTCGTTTAAATCGTCAAAATGCGGATTAAGTCTCATTACAATTCTTCCAACAATTTGAGCAACTCTTTTACATCCACTATTCGAAAATAAATTATCTGGCTCTGGTCCGAACGTTAATTCTTCAAATACTTGACTAACTAAATCTTTGGTAGGCTTAGTATTAAGTTCTTTAAAGGTTTCTCTGATACAAATTTCAACATGTTGCCTTTCTAATGGTAAGAATGGAACATAAACATCAATAGCATCTGCTTTAATCATTAAACTTTCAAATAATCCTCCATTGTGTTTGAAAGACTCTCCCATTACTATCTGTTCAAAGTCTTGAAGAGTTGTATATTCTCTTTTATATCCTTCCTTAATTTTTTCTAATAATTTTTTTTGTATTACCGAACTGCCTGTGTTTGTTAAAAAAATAAAAACAGATTTATTCTTTTTTGATTTTCCAACACAGTTTGGACAGTCAATAAATGGCATCAATGCATTTAACAACCCTGGAGGCATTTGATCAACACCATCAAATACAAATAATGATCTTTCACAAATGTTAATAGCTGCTTCAATTTCATTCTTTAACTGAACCTAAAATTATATTTAGCTAAATTGTAGTATTATATTACAAATTTAGATAAATATTTTACAATAATTTTTACCTTATACTCAGACAACTTTTCAGTTAATGGAAAATGATCCAGCCCATAATAAAAGTGAAAGAAGCGACTGTTTTCTCCTTTCTTGAAAAAAGATTGGGAAAGCATCCTAGATACGTAAGTTTTACCAACACCATTGGGCCCATGAAAACTCATTACCAATGGTTTTTTTGGTTTTGATATTTTTAAGTGACTACTAATTGTATTAAAAACTAAATCCTTTGCTATATGTTGTCCATATAGTTTGTTGTAAATCATAGACTGAAATTCTAAAAAAGTTTTTAAATTAATTAAAAATTTACATAAATTTAAATAAAAATTTACTTATTTACTTACTGTCCAATATATAAGGCACCGGTATATTATCACAACATTCATATACATTGCAGTAATACGAAGTTACTGATTCTGAAGTTGATTCCATCCAAGTTTTTGCAGTTTCAAGAAAGTTACAATGTGATTGACCAAAAAGGAGTATCAGAATTATTAAAATATGACTTCCTACTTTCATCTTGATGGTTGTTAATAATTTTGTACATTTATAGAGAGCTGAAAAAGATTAAATCAATAAATGAAAACTTAATTGCTTAAGTAATAATACTATTTGATTTAAAGAAAATCAATAATAACAATAAGAACCACTAATTTAAGAAAAACAATTAGTTTCTTTAATCTTTTGACGGAGTTTCAAATCCTGCTTCTGACAATATTACTTATAGAAATATATAATTTTAAAAGTAAACAAACGATTTAATGATTCTTAACCTCAATAAGCGTAAACAAAGATTTGAACGTTATGTAATAAACTTGTGTCATTCAAAATAAATACTGAAATGTCTAAATATCATTAACAAAATGAAAATTACCGACTAATAAAGAGGAGGCACCTTGTACTAGCCTAGAATATACCTGTGCAAATTCGAACGATGAGCTCATACTCCCACCCATCAGCTGTCAGTTTTGTTGTGCTTCTGCTTGTCCGATACAAGCTGATACAAGGCACGATCTCGTCAGTCACGGACGCTGTGTGAATGTGTAGAGAATTACTCTCCTAATAATTAGCGACGCACAGTATAGCACTGCACAGTATGGAAGGTGGATTTTGGTTTATGTGTAGATGTAGTGTAGGTGCCCTTAATAATAAACTTGGGTCATTCAAAATAAATACTGAAATGTCTAAATGTCTATAATAAAATGAATATACCGATAATAAAGATGAGGTTCCTTGCACGATAATAACCTAGAATACACCTACCTGTGTAAATTTAAACGACGATGATCATTCTTGCGTCCCACCCACAAACTGTCAGTTTTGTTGTAATTCTGCTTACTCGAGAATCAGAGATCTGTTGATCTGATCGAGAACATAATTAAGTGGAAACATAATAGTTGTCTCTGGCCAAATACTGCCAATTTTTGTCAATGACATGCATAATTAATACTTTCTAACTACCGTACTTCGGACTATTGAAAACATTAGACAGCATTTAGCAGTGCTGTCAAAGTTTAATAGCATTTGATAACTATTTGTTAAAATACTTTACAATTATCAGTTGAAAAGTTATACGTGATTAAACAAAAATCGGTTTTTCTTCGCTTTTCGCCAAAAAAGCTCTTAAGTTTTGAAAAATTGAGCGTTATATAGGCCGAACGCACGCGGCTTCCTTCATATTTGAACAAGACACGTAAAACGTTAATTACGTTGGTAAATTTTAACTTAAATTTCGCCTTTTAATAAATAAGATAATAGTAATTGTTTCATAACATTCCATTTATAATAAAAATTAATTGTTTCATTATTTTTATGTTCTCTATGAGAAAGCATTCTGCCAAAATCAGTTGTCCGCGTTTTTGTCAATGGGTTGCGAATTTGGACATGTATAATTAAAACACAGCTGTACGTTCGAAAGTACACTTCGGATGCCTATCTTGGGGCCTAATATCCTATAAAGTGAGAATTGTTGTTTTCAAACAAATGTAAGACAAAGTAAAAAGGGGCCACTTTATATATACGACCGTTTGTATTTTGCTTTAATTACTCAACTCACTTGAAGCATACCACCACCTAAATACGCTCGAAAGACGGTCTCCTGCGCAGGCCTTCTTCTTTTCAAGCGTTCGAAAATTTGCCGACTTAGCGCTTCAAAAGGGTCTCCTCAAAATCCGATCGTATCTGGATTGTTGCTTTTGGAAACAAGGGCTTTAAAGGCCATAATTCGAGACGGAGATCCGTTTGATTTATAGGGGGCTTTTTAAACGGTGTTAGTTATGATGCTTTGAACTCGAAGCTACGTGATTTTCGGTACAACGATAATTGTTAGTGTTTATTTGGCGTAGCTACGTTTCATTAAACTCAAAGATTTTTGGAAGCAATCTAAATTTTAGTGCGCTATATTTTTTAGTATAAAAATATGTTAAACAGAATTATAACATTATATTTAACAGTTTTCACACATTAATATCACATAATTTACGGTCTGATACTGGTTTAAAATTACATACGTCTTTGCAATATTACATTTCACCCGTTTTTAAAAGAACTCATCGACAATTGTGCGTTCAGTAAAGAAGTTACCACAAAAATCGGGAGACGGGAGGGATTTCCCTATTCCCAAGTGGCGGCGTCGATCCTAATGACAAAAGGATCAACCACTCTGCGGCTTGAGGGCCGAGGTGCGATTTGTTTGTGGGCGTGGACGACAAATTTTGCAAACCGGGGGTTCAACACCCCCCCACTCTGCCGGACCGACGGGGGTCAGTTCGAGGGCACAGGTAAGATTCAAGTCCGGGTTTGCAGGATTTCGCATTCAGTTCGAAGGAACACTCTGAGGAGCAAGGACCTCCTGTCTCTGAGTTCCAGTGTCGGTCGCTTGACATCTGCATTTCGGCGAGTTCGGATCGGTTTTACCTCGGAAGTCGAGATGGCCAGCGAAATCGAAGCGAGTAAGATCGACAGTTTTTTGGCCGGGCCTTTGGTCAACTGGCTGAAAAGCTGCGGCGAGGACAAGGATCGCGAAGTCACCTACGACGAGTTGGTCGACGGACCTCTTATCGGCAATATTTTCATGCAGATGTAAGTACAGTCAAAAATTTTACTTTTTATATATAGGAATTCGAGGAAGAACTATTGCACAAGTAAATTTACAAAATCAGCACGAAGCAGTCTTTTTTTCTTTACTGAAATCGCTGGAAATAGAATGTAGATTTTAACTTTTCCAGCGCACCCTCCATATTTAAATAATTTCCACGAGGGCCAAATTAAATTAATCAAGTTGATTCTTTTTTGCGGCATTTCGCCAGGAAAGTTTTACTGACATCGTCAGACACTTTATTTTGAACAAGAATAATACATTTTTATAAAAATAAAAATACAATATATTATCAAGTATTTAACGTTCATCATTCGAAATTGCATCCCAGCTGAAAAAAAAATGCGCAAAATAAAAAAAAAACAACGACCAATCCCTTTTTTCAGAGACCCGCACCCGACCCTCGAAAGCATCGTCCCGTCCAACGACGACCTGAAGATCCGCCTGCAGAACCTGCAGACGATCTACGCGAACCTGAAGCGCGTCTACGAGGACACGCTCGGCCAGCTGGTGGTGCGGATGCCGAACGCCCTGACCCTCGCCCGGGAGCCCCGCGTCAACCTCGCCGAGCTGGACCTGCTGCTGCAGCTGCTGCTGGGCTGCGCCGTGCAGTGCGAGAACAAGGGCTTCTTCATCACGCGGATCCAGCAGCTGTCCGCCGACGAGCAGAAGGTCATCGCCGAGTGCATCAAGAAGGTGAGGGTCGAGTTTTTTTTTTTTAATTTATCTTTTGGACCTTCGCGGACGAGGAATGAAATGTAGAATTTTCGTTTGCGGACATTTTGACTACCTGCAAGCTTTAGTTATTCTGAGAAAGAAAATTTTAATTTCTCATTTGCTGTATTTAAAAATGGGTTTACAAGCTTTACTAATTAAGGGAAAGTTTAAGGAGCAATAATTTTGGCTAATAAATACTTTACATCTTAATATTTATTCTCCGAAAGAGTCGTATAAATTGCTCAGCAAACATTTTCCGCGTAATTAATCCATAATACAATAAACTAACTCGGTCATCTTTCACTTCTCCGCAGGTGATAGAAGTTCCGGAATTGGTCCTGAGCCTCGAAATGTTCTCGGTGGAGAATTCGAACCCGCAGTTCAGCTACATCCCAATGAACTCGCGCAGAGTCTTCAACAAAATGAGCCAGATCCACCGGGAGCGCAACGAGTATCTGTACAAGCTCAACAAACTCGGCAACATCGAGCAGATCCTCTACACCCCGAACAAGCTCGAGCAGGACGAGGTGGCGGCGAAGCTCGAGGCTCAGATCGCCGATCTGAAATCCGAGGTCAGGGCCCAGGGCCAGTCTCTGAAGAACAATGCGGAATTGCTGGACGACCAGCGAAAGGCGATTCGGGAGTGCGAGAGCGCCCTGGCCGCCTCGAGGAAGGAGAACGAGAGACTGACGCTGGAGCTGAGGGAGGCGCAGAGCTACCGCGACACGGTCGAGGCGGCCAACGAGTCGGCGGCGAAGCTGAGCGACCTCGAGAAGGAGTACGCGGAGCTCAAGCGTCAATTGGTCGACTTCGACTTCTACAAGACCCGCGTCGACGAGCTGAACGAGAGCCAATGCATTCTGGAGCGGAGCAAGGAGGAGCTCGAGGAGAAGGTCGACCGCTACGAGTTCAAGGTGCGCAGGACCGCCGAGCTGGAGCAGCAAGTCCGCCTGCTGAAGGAGGAGGTGGCCGCGCTCAAGCTGCAGAGGAGCGAGATCCAGCAGAGGCTGGAGGAGGTCTACCTCGAGTACAACAAGCTCGGCCTCGCCCTCCAGAGCCCGGGCCAGCCCGACCTCGAGAGCTCGTTCGAGTGCGACGAGGACGGGGGCGACGCCCTGTTCTCCTCGACCCGCATGCAGGCGAGCCTCTGCGAGGAGCTGAACCAGACCTCCCAGGCGCAGATCGCCCAGCTCGAGCGCGAGAATCAGCGGCTGAAGGTCCTCCTGGACGCTGCCAAGGGATCCTCGGCGGTGGCGGCGAATCCGCGCGTCAGGGAGCTCGAGGCGGAGAACGCGGCGCTGAAGATCGAGGTCGCCTCGCTGCAGGACGACGTGCAGTGCCTCCGGCGCAACAACTTCACGATCGAGTGCCAGCTGCAGTCGTTCTTCAAGATACAGGAGCTCGAGATGCAGGATCTGCGGAGGAACGAGTGCGGCTCCGACTCGGACAAGGTCTCGACCTTGCTGAGGAAGGAGAGCGAGATGCTGAAGGAGAAGCAGGTCCTCCAGGCGCTCCTCGTCGGCACGCAGCGGCACCTGGCCAGGGTCGAGAAGGAGCTGCGCTGCGCCGAGAAGCAGCTCTTCGCCAAGTCGGAGGAGACCGCGAATCTGTGCGCGAAGCTCGTAGAGCTGCGCAAGGAGCTGCAGCTGGCCCAGCTGCAGCCTCTCGCCGAGAAGGAGAAGAAGAACGACGCGAACAAGGGCATTGTCAAGGAGAAGCGCAAGAGCTCGGAGGACGTCGCGAGAGAGAAGCGCCAGAGCTCGGAGGTCGTCGCGAGAGAAAAGCGCCAGAGCTCGGAGGTCAACGTCGATCACTGCAGCAACTGCAAGAACGAGCTGCGCCGCAGTCAGAATCTGGTGCAGATTCTGCGCTCGGTGACCTGCCACAACCACGAGCTGTCGAAGCAGATACGCGGCGAGCGCGAGGAGGCCCAGAGGAACCTGATGACGGTCGAGCAGCAGCTGTACGACCAGTGCAGGCAGGGGGAGCTGCTGCAGATGAAGATCATCAGCCTGATGGAGCCGGTGAAGAGGCGCGCCTCCCGGCTCAAGCTGATGAAGAAGAATCTGGGCGATTTGCGCCGCAAGAGCTGCGAATTCTTCAGGCGCGGGAGCAGGTCGCAAGGCGACGAGGGAGAACAGACGTGGAGAGAGCCGGATAACGGGGAACGCGGGTTCGAGCAGAGTGCTCAGGAGGTCGAGCTCGACTGGAACCGTCCGGATGTCTTGCCCGGAGGGGAAGAAAAATTGCCAGAATTGAAAGAAATGGAGTGAAGTTGGGAAAATATAATTCGCTGCTCTCGTTGTACATAACTGTATATAAATTATGAATGCTTCGATTGTCATGATTTTCTTGATTGATATGTACATCGGTATATATCAGTATATAATTTTTCAATGTGATATTATGATCTCAATTATCAATATTAATTAGTATATATCAATTTTTTATACTGTGATTTATAAAGATTTTTATTAAAATGTATATTAGATTTAAGAAAATTTAAGATATTTAGATGTATTTTAAATAAGTAATTCTAAAAAAATATAAAAAATATTTGTTTCAAATATAAAATGTATATATAATAATTAATTTGAAATAAAAACTAAATTAGATGTATATCTTATAATGTTAATTTTCTTATTAATTATTCCATTTTTTCCTTTTCGATTACTTATTAATAAG
Source organism: Ormyrus thymus (assembly GCA_035582935.1). Lineage (NCBI taxonomy): Eukaryota > Metazoa > Arthropoda > Insecta > Hymenoptera > Ormyridae > Ormyrus > Ormyrus thymus. The sequence continues at coordinate 3,777 of JAWWEM010004631.1, read as the reverse complement.
AAACTTACTGTTTTCAAATGAATTTTTTATTTATATTTAAATTTTATTACAAAATTTTTTTTCATAAATTAATAAAAAAATTTATTATAATAAATTATATAATAAATTTTATAAGAGTGCTCATAGACTCAAAATCCAAAATATAGACAGTTTTTGAGATATAGTGCATTTAACCCTTTCAGTCGTGACTTTTTATTATTTAGAATAAAGTATTGATATTAAGTATAATGATAGAATATATATTACATTAAATATTTTAGTAAAAATTTTATTTTCGTTGAACTTTCACTACGTACCTTCTAGGGGGTATCAATAATAAATGGGACTACTTTATAATTTGGGACGATTCAACCGTGAGATCAAATTCTAATTAGCATTTTTAGAAATTGTTAATAAAAGTAGACGTATAACGTGCAAAATCATTTGGATAGGAAAAGAATTGCTTATAAGTAGAAAGATCTAAAATTGTACAGTAATTGGCTCTTTAACCGGATCATCTGAAAAGGTTTATGATTAATTGATTTTAATCTTTGTAAAAGTTTAGAAAGTCTAACATTCATTTGCATATAATTACTTGAGTGAAACTGAAGCTTAATGAAGTATTTAAACCTCGAAATATGCTTTATAGTATTATATATGTAAATTTAGTGATCTGTCCTGCGTAGAGTACTGATGACTGAAAGGGTTAAGTTTTTAAGTTTTTAAGTCATATAGTAGAAAACAAAATCAAATTTCTTAATCAAGAATAGAATGAATATTAAAAAATACGTAAATTTAAATAAACTTAAATTATTCACAATTATGTCAATGCAGCACCGATGCTTGGACGAAAAAACATGGGAAAACGACAGTATCTTTCCAGAATACCATTTTCCTACAGTAAAAGTTCTCCGCGCCATAAACTTTATGGGCACTCCGTCCATATCGGTCCGGTCCGATCTGACCGGCAGAGAGACCCGACCGGCGCAGGTGAAGGCGAGGCCACAAAGCGACAGCTAATCCATCGGGTGCATCGCAATTTTATTTTGTTTAATGCCGGCTGTTAAGGCAGTGTCACGTAGCCTTTTGTCGCGGCGCACTTTCTGGACGAGGATGGCACTTGGAGGAGGCTACGAGTAAAGTAGTCTCCGACCTGAAAGCGGCACACCTGCTCAGCTGGAGTGTACTCGATCGTATAGTTTGTAATATTGTTAATGTTGCTATTTAAAGGCGACGGTATTAGATATAAACGTAATTAAACGAAAAACAAGTTTTCTAACTACAAAAAATTTCAATGGCTTTTTAACAAAAAATGATAATTGTTTATGGCAAAAGAATTATAAGTCGTTTAATTTTAATCTCCTCGCGTTCATTATAATTATATCTTATTGATACTTCTTTGCAATATTTACTTAAAACTTGCAATAATAAAAATAGTATCTAAATTGAAATATATTATAATTTACACCTTCACGAATATGCATTATGCTAAATTTCAGATAGGGTTGACGTTAAAAATAATGAGAAAGATACTTTCAAACATTGTTCATTTTACACGTGCTTTGTGGTAAAGGTAGCGCAAGAACAGGAAGTGCTAATATAATTTTGCATAACCTGTAGGCAGCGAAATGAAAATTAAGAGTATTAACTATGAAGTACAAGCTTTATTTTAATATAAAAAAAACATACATTGACGACCAAAGAAAAAAGATATTCGTCGTTGAACTCAGCGAAATTCTGAAAAAAAGTATGAGCCCAGATGGCGTCATGGCGCGCGCATTGAACGCGCGGTCACGTGATGCGGTCTTCAAAAGCGCGCAACATGAAGTGGCACGGTAGCGCCGCGAAGGCGAGTTTGAGAAGCAGACGACGCGGTGCCCGTTCCACTATTTACTTCTCATTTGATGTTCGCACGTTTCGCTATAAAGAAAATAATGCGTATCATCAATATTACTAGCTAGGAGAGGACACGAGCTTTGGGTCACGATTGCCTTGTAACTTTGGAATATTTTTCTTATGTTGAAATATGAAAGAAGCCGCATCCACTCAGTGTAACGTTCGATTTTTCAAAAGTTATGAACTCTTTTACCGAAAATCTAAAAAAAATTGATTTTTGTTTAATCACTTATAAATTTTCAACGGTTAATTGTAAAGTATTTTAACTACCAGCATTCGAAAGGTGAGATCAAATCCTATCGTTTAAAAAAAAATTGGTCCAAAAATCTTTATTTGTTCCAAAGTTATAATACAGCTACCAGAAATTCATGGAACGTGTATATGTTCTGGTATAATCACGGCTTTTTGCAAAATTCATTCTCCGGGCATCAATTTTAATTTAATTTCTATCGTGTACCACTAAACTCTCTCTTTCTCAGCTTAAACGTGCTCCAAGTACACATAGTACTATTTCTTGGATTAATTTTTATGTAGTAAAACATAAAGAAACAGAACATAATATTAAGCCTAAAGAAAAATAAATATTTAGTAAAAAATTTACGACCTAAAATAACTTAAAAAATTCAAATAGCTTAAAGAATGATGTAAACAATGCCTTTTCACTGACGGTTGTGCTACGCGGCGTTATTGAGAGGATCGGCGGCAAACTTCTAGGCGAACTGGCGAATCTGCTGCCGTGCGAAACGCACTGACTAACGTGCTAAATAGCGTGTATTTGAATAGCTCAGTGATTCAATCATTTTTGAATATAATTTGTTATAATTTAATGCAATAAAATATTAACAATCAGAATTGTATAAAATTTTAACTTTTATTTATTTTAAATACAAAATAAATTTACTTCTTATAACATTTCTTAAATAACTTAAAATACTTAATATTTAATATCTAATATTTAATATGCAATAGTGGGTAAAATCGCAATTGTTGGCTTCAATGAAATTAGTTTGATTTGATTATAAAAATCATTGTACGTACACTTAATTTACAGCAGTGTTTAAAATGATAATCTTTTAAATACATTTAATGATTTTTTAAATATTTTAAAAAACAAATCTTCAAGTAAAAATCAAGATGTTTAAATTTATTTTTATGATTTCCAGTAATCCCAAAAGAATTTACAAATGTTTTTGCACTAAACCTAAATAACTCATTGTTAAAGTTCTTTCTTCTTTGCAAGCTTCTATGCAACTCTCTTTGGCTACTGTTTCAACGATAGGTCCTATTTTTCTTTCATAACTTTTTAATGTTTTTGCAGTCATGCATGGTATATTCATGGCACACAAAAATTTGTTGATAGACGTGTGTCCAAGTCCAGAGTGTATTGCACCTATAGATGTTTAATTAAATAAAATATTTGTATAGACTGTAATAAAATATAAAAATCAACATGAACTTACCAAGCGCAGCTTTTGTATTTGTATCATATACACGCTGTCTTTTATTACCTGTTGTTCCTTTATACAGTTTGCCTGTAGGAACAATAGTTGTTGCTCGACATTTTCTACATCTAACTGTCAATTCAGAAGCTAGTCCTTTCTTTACTTCTTTCTCTACATCATCAAGAGAAAGGATCTCTTTGCAATTTGAACAGTAAAGATGCTGCGCCATAACCTTCAAATCCACAATGCGGCGTCCTTCTACTTTGCCCTCAACTTGTTGATTGTCAGCACATTGAACCTCGGTCGACACTTTTTCCTTCTTTCTCATTAATCCACTTTCTATTTGCTTCATACGTCTTTTGTATTGTTTTTCCGTCATTATTCTTCCCTTGTATCTTGGACGCCCGTTCATATTACTGAATCGAATCAATATTTTCGCTCAAAGAAAATAATTAAGACA